>JASVER010000050.1:5262680-5382793 GCA_030449065.1 Oceanodroma leucorhoa | reverse complement strand
GCCGGCCGTCGACCAGCACCCCCAGGTCCTTTTCCGCCGGGCAGCTTTCCAGCCACTCTTCCCCAAGCCTGGAGCGTTGCCTGGGGTTGTTGTGACCCAAGTGCAGGACCCGGCACTTGGCCGTGTTGAACCTCATGCAATTGGCCTCGGCCCATCGATCCAGCCTGTCCAGATCCCTCTGCAGAGCCTTCCTACCCTCGGGCAGATCAACACTCCCACCCAACTTAGTGTCGTCTGCAATAGATGCTAGAATATATGACACTATTTCTTTTTTGATTACACTTGTTTGGACTTGCATTTAGACCCAAACTTTAAGAATTGACCTGGCTAGGAAAGCCAATACCAGACTTACGAGTGCCAGAATCAGCCATGATACTCCACGTACATGTATGGAGTATCATGTACATGTACATGTACATGTATGTAGCATGCATGACATACATGCATTATAGATAGGGTTGTCAGTCTGGATTTACATAAAACAAAGGCCTCCAGGGAAGTTCATGTCCAGTCAAACTGTTTCCCCTCTCCAGGGGGATGATAGATGATCTTAAATATGGAAGCAAAGCCAGAGATGAACTCTCTATAATATGAAGGAAGGCACAGGCCATTTCTCACTGCTGTTCCTGCTATCGCCGTTGGCCATGTGCTCATAGTATCTGTCTTGGCTGGATTGTTGGGCCATCCACCTAAGATATAACATGGCTCAAGTACTGCACCGGGGGCCTTAACATGTTACAATTGGATGTTTCACTTTTAAACTTCCTCCTGCAGCCAGATGAAAACCTGTTCCTGGGAATGTTCCTGGGAAGCCCTTCTGAAAACAATCAGATAATATAGATAAAGGAACATGTGGTCCTCTGCAAATCTGCCAAATCCAAATCCATTAACCTTTTGAAGGGTACACGGAGAATTATAAAGATCGAAAGGCGATCTGAAAAGTCCTCCTTGTCACAAGAAATACAGACTTGGGGAGATCTCATCGACCTATTTCCACTTTCAGAAGCCACTGCTTAAATCAGAGTAGGAAAACAGTACATCCAGACAAGTGCATCCAAAGTTTCAGTCTCTTTGAGGCAACTGATATTCACCTTTTGCAGTGTTTTCTTTAAATTTGCTGCAATTAGTGCACAAATAGAAACACTGCTTTACTTTGTAAGTGACGTCTCGAATGCCCAGTACCTCTCTGGCTGCTGTGTGGGACTGAGAGAGCTTGACTTTCACATGCATTTTTCTGGTGGGATTCACAACAAATATTGAAAAACCTCCTAACAAATCTTCTTTTCATGGAAGATTTCTTTTTTTTTTTTTTTTTTTTTTTTAATGGAATTACTTCTGATTTACAGCAGAATGTGCAGGCAATCAGGACACTATACCTAATTAAAGCCGAAATGGAGACTCTTGCTCAAAACTTGCTCTGCTTTTGTCGGGCTCAGCTGCCAGTCTGAGTGCCCTGGGTGCAACCCCCAATGTCATTAGCAGCAAATACACTTGGACTAGCAGAGGGGAGAATTTTCCTTTCTGGATCAGGGAATAGTCATGAGACACTGCTGATAAAGTATATTAAGTCATGTCAGAGTCATTGACAGGTTTCTACTTATCACCACCTGAAATATCTGTCATGACAGTGTACCAATCCAGGCACAACCCCCCTCTAACCCACCCTATACAGTGAGAACATCACCATCACCACATGGTGCTTTACTGGTCTTTAGGGAAAGGGAGTATTCATCTTGGCAAATCTTCATTATATCTGTCTTCATCTATGCAAGGAGTGGGAGAAAGAGTCTGAAAAGCTCACCATTGGACTTGCGCACAAAGTAAAATCTAAGTGAAACTGTAACCTCCTTTTGTCCTGGGTTTTTCCCCTCACTGCATCTTCTGTGCAACTTCCATCAGCAAGTATTTAAATCTAAAAAGCAAGCCACAGGTGGAGAGACTCACTACCCAGTTTTTCCAGCTCTACCTGCAGTATTCACCACCAAAATCCCCTGAAAGAGAAAAAAGCCAAATTAGTTTTTTCCTCACCTAGTCTGGCTATGTTACTCAGCAGTTACTGAGAATAGCCAGGCTGCTTTAAGCTAAACTACACTAAATTAGGAGCTGTTTTAAGAATCTAGTTTGGCTTATTTTCCATTATATTAACACTTCAAAATACTCCATCTGCTTACAAGATGGGTGTGAGAGAAGAAGAGAAACACAGCTGGCCCAGAGTGGGAAGAATGTAAGTTTAAACAGCCTCACCCCTTCCCAAATGTCTTTTTGGCGGTACTTTGTGACTTTCTGGATATTTTCAGTTCTCGCTTTCTTTTACAAAAGCTCATCATACCCAATTTAATTTTTATAATAAAAAAATGAACTGAGAATTGCTGCCAGCCCACTTTGCTGCTGCTGAAAATGCCCTGGTATTCAAGATGAAAAGGAAGAGAAAAAAAGGTCCTGTAAGAAGCCCTAAGAAGGGGAAACTTATCCATTATATTTAAGTGTGAGGATGCTACAAGTTGCAAAGAAAAGATGTTTTCCCCTATCTGCTTTAGTAGTTTCTCCTGATCCTTTTTATTACAACTATTTATTCATAGACAAATGTTTTATTACTTAAAACTTTGAACTTTTTCCTTTGCAAAAAACATGTGAAGAGCCAAATTCAGGGATATATTCCAGAAGTGATTGCGATAGTTTGCACAATTTCTTGCCATGTGATCTTCAATTACATGCCCCAGAAAGCATATCCTTCCACGGCTCATTGCTAATTTCTTCCTTGACCTGAGACAGACCAGCTTGCGGTTTCTTATGATGTTTTAATCCACCCCTGCCTGGATGCACAATGGGTGCCACACTCAGTCACTTCAGCCTTGGTATCTTGTAGCCAGATTACAGCCGTCATTTGCTGCCATGCAACTTAAATTGTTCCCAGTGGTGTCCGGGAACCAGATGAGAAGAGGATGTGGTGCCTTTCCAAGCTCCATCTATTGAAATAAATCCTAAGCATGCACCTAAACAAGAGCAGCTCACATTAGATTTTATAGAAATTTAGAGTATGACGTGTGCTCTCTGGGATCCCATCAGCTCAGCTTTCACTGACTATGCCCAAGGGCTCTTGACCTTGGCTCATTTTTGACTAGGGTTAGAAACCTAAGATGCAGCACCTCCCAAAGGCCACCAATTAATGGCTCAGTAAACTGTGCAGTTCTGCAACTCTCCATCTTCTTTTCAAATGAGTAATGATATCACTGACGATCATGACGTTTAAATAATCATATTTAATGTAAGGTATCATTTTGTTGGACTAAAAGAGGTGGTAGTTTACCTTTCCAAGAATGCTGGCTGCTGACTCCTATGGGTATCTCCATAGGACACAGTCAAGTCCTACCTCTGAGTTTTTCTTGGCAATATGTGAAAATGGGAGAGCCTTGCTTTCCTTGTTTTCCAGTACAAGCTGAGGTGGTGTGGAGCAGAACAAGACGGATGCAGGTGCACTGCAGCATGCTTCTTGCAAGAGGTCATAGCACCCTTCCCTCTCCTTGCTTCTCTCTCCCCTGGCTGACTCTTTCCATCCTGTGTGCAACAAAAGCAGTGCAGGTTTCAATCATATGTTGCAGCCTGGACTCCCATGTCTTGGCAGACAGTTCCACCGCTTCTTCCCAGTTCTGCCTCCCCTCTTTTACATGCATAGGTTAGAAGAAGGTGTTAATTCAGGCTTCCTTCAAGGTTTGTTCAACCAAGGAGACTATAAAACAAGTATGAAACATTTTTCATATAACCCAGAATGAAACAAATCAGAGAGGAATTTCACCAGGCTCACTTGCGGTTTAAAACAAAGACCTTCTCCTTAGCTGGGGTTGGGTCCAGCCCAGAGGCATCCCCCTTTTGARAGTGCAATGAACACAAAGGGTCTGGCATGCACCTGAAAACTGGCACTTTTTTTYAGGCTTGGATTTCAGGAAACAACTAGAGAGAGCACTTCTTACCCTTAGTAATTCCCTATGCTCATTACAGRGTTTCATGTTTGGGTGAAGGCTACGAAGGATTATGGACAACTGGAAACACTGAAGTCAGAAGTGCCTCAGGCACCAATTTTCCCTTCCAACTAATCCATCATTCCTGCTGTGATTTCAGGGAAGTGATATAGTAACCTGTCTCCTTAGAAGAAAGGATGGCCCACTGCTGTCTTTTATATTCTGTTGAATTATAACACTTTCCTTTTTCATCTGGCCTTTCATCACAGACTTAAGTGTTTTTCTTTCTGCGTATACAACCGTGAGGTTTCTCATTCATTATCTACACAGTGATGGCCACACTGAGCCCATCTGCAATCCTTCCTCTCTGCTCCCATAGGACCTTCTGGGGAGCAAAGTCTTTCTAATTTGGAACAGACTCTCATTTGAGCAATTCCTTACCAGCACCTCACCACCAACTGCACCCAAACTGATCACAGAAAGGGATTTTATGCAAAAGTGCTGCCTTCCCCTTCATTTCTAGCCATGTACAGCTGCAGACATCACACTATCTTCGAACAGTATAGTCAAGTGTAAGAAACGGTGTCAGAGACAGCGCAGTGAAGCACGAGAGCTCAGTTCTTCGGGTCTTTCACTTTGCATGTGTTCAAAATAAAGCATTAAAATCTAGGTATCTGTGCAATTTTGATAYATTTAATATGTACTTTATTCTGTGCAGTGGTTAGTTGCATAGTGCTCACTCTTTTACCCTGATTAAAAGGTACACATTTTGTCTTTATAACAGAACAACTAGAATATCTCACATTCTGAGACCACRTTAAAGACTTTATCAGAGGTGTCTGGTAAGATTTTAAGGGTGATTCGTTAAAGATTTGATATAAATGTGTCCTTTTTTTGTCAAGCAATTATTGAATCTCTGCTCAAGCAGGATCATATTGCGTAGTCTTAAGAGGAAAGCAAATCCATGGGCGTGCAACATTTTTTCGTTCAGAATGCACAAAACAAATTTACTTGTGAGGCAATAGGATTATTGTGTATTTGGTGTTGCAGGTATTTCAGATGGATTTTCTGCATCATGGAAGTTGTTGGCAAGGTGCCCCGCAGTCAGACGGCTTCCTTTCTGTCATTAAATCCACAGTTTCGCTGCTGATGCTTTGAGGCTCCTTTAAATTCAGAGGAGTGCCTGCCCCAGCTCCCCTCTGAAAGTGCTCAGCGAGGATTTCTGAGCAGTGCCAGACATAGCAAAGTTACTGAGTCACAACCATGAAAAACTCCACAGCAGAAAGCAGCTCCAAGAAGTTTATGGAGCTTCCCTCTCAGTTTATGCCCCTCTGCACTTCGTTTCCTTCTCAGGGGATGCTGCCCCCAGTCCRTCATTTAAAGCACCCATAGAAATGTATCAGGAGGATAAAAATATGGAGGTATGGGAACACAGATGTATATGTGATACTCCAATAGTTGTTCAGAGTTGTGCATCTATTCCCCAACTTATTTAATCAACCCTATCAATGAATAGGCCCAATGAAGTCACCATTCCTAACTTTTATTTCTTTATTTGAGGAACAGGCATCAGTAGAAGAGCTTGGGTTTAGTTTGGAAGTGTCTCTCTGCTCTTCTCAGTTTCAGTCTCTTAAGAGTAGAAATCTGGCATGGATTTCATTTCACCTAACTCAGATAATACAGCTCCCTCCGCATGGGCTGGTTACCAGCAACTGCCTTTAGAGTCTATGCCAAGAAGCAGGCACCTCTCTGGTGCAGTTCATGACTTATTTTGGACGAGATGAGTGAGATGWACACAGGAACCTTTTCTCTTCCTTGGACTACAAAAGGAGACCAGACAACTGTCACTGCTGAAGAAACTTACATTCTTCAGTTCTCARCTTAGGAGATGACAGATCCCACCCCTGCAGCCTGAAGTTGAAGTCCTGATTTTCACTGCCCAAAAAAAAGAAAAAGATTTGTGAACTCCCTGATAGGCTGGAGGCTGCCGTGGAGGCCAGTGGAATACCCTCAAGCCTGGTACTTTCTGAAAGCAAGTATTTAAACAACGCATGCAGACAGCGTGGTAACTATATACAGTGAAGAATTTTGCAGTAACGGGAACAGGCCGTGGCCCTTTTGATTCAGCATCTTCACATCCTGGATAATCCCTCCTTTTAATACTGGCACTCAGTTCTTTTGATYGAGTACAAAGACATTTTCTTCTCCTGGGTAGTCTTTTCCTTTGCAACAGTTGATACACAACACTGCAATAACCTCTTCTGCTCGCTTCTCACTGTCTCATTCCCAGATGCTTATTCCACGGGTTGAACTTGTTTTCTTAAAGGCCGTTTTATGTGCTTCCATTTATTTGCATTCCTTAAGTTCTGTTGTAGAATAAACGTGTGTTTTTTTCACTGTTTTGGCTACTTTTTTTAGTCCTCTCTTCACTGAAAACTCTTGAACGTTTTGCTTGTTCAACATCTTTGCCGATTACTTTGTGAGTTTATAGATTTAACTCCCATACTCTCAGTAAAGACTCACATATCTTGTCTAGAGCTGCGTGTCTGTGGCATATTCTTAAATCTTTTCTGCACCTGTTAGATTCTCATGAGAAAAATGAATATTTCATATGATGCATTCTTCTGGTGGACACAATAGGTTTCAGTTTGTGCAATGTTCCTATCAATTTCTGTGCAGCTGTGAGTAAGATCTAGATGTAACTGAAGATACATAGGACATTTGCATCATCAACAGTAAAAATAAGAATTATTTTTCAATTAAGAATATTTTCAAGCAAAAATTTCTTGGCACTGTTCAGTGCCTCTGTTCCTCTTCCAAACATACATAGCAAAAAAAAATCCCATTGAAAATGGTAGCAGGATTCCACAAAACTGAAACCTCAATTCAGGATACAGTTTCATGCTGTCTGGGCTCATTAGCTGTGCTCCTTATGTTGTCCTCATCAGATACTGGGCAGGTGCATTTCACAGGAAAACAGAAGTCCCTTGTATCTGTACTCCAAATGATTTTATTTTTCAGCTGGCTTTAAGGAACAAAAGCGAGACCCTGCTGATAAAATGTATAATCCAGACCACTGGCATTCCTGCGCTCTGAYGGGTAAATGTGCAGTCACCAGGCTGATGGGAGGCTGCAGAGGTTCTCCTCAAAGAGTCCTGGCTGTCTGAGTGGATGCAAAGGGTGAGGAGAGCTGGGGGCCAGGACGTGTATTTATCGCATCCCAGTGTACTTTCTGCACCGCTGCTTGCTCCCAAAGCAGTGAGCGCAGCTTTATGGGGTGGGTTTGGAGTCAGAGCCCCACAGGATGGAGGCTTCCGTTCATCCGCGGTGCAGGAACATCCGCCAAGGTTTCTCCTGCTGCTCTACAGATGAGACTCAGTCCCAGCTGACAGACGTCCCCCTTCCCCCTTTCCCAGGAGACTGTCTCAGAGAAAGCCCGGCCGTGCAGCTCACGCAGCAGCACAGGAGCATTTTGCCGGCTGTTTTGCTTTGCCAGCTGAGCCGTTCGGGCTGGTTCTAGGAACAGGTGCCTTTCKCCAGCCCTATCTGCTGTTTCCAGCCAGAGCTCACCGCGGCAGGACGGTGAGCAGAGAGCTACAAACCTGCCAAGGCTCCTTCTTCTCCCCTTGAGGAGCAGGGCTGGGTTCACTCCTGACATCCTCCAGGTGTGAACCACATGGTCCCAGCCCACGCATTTCATCTTCGGTGGTCCCACTCGCATCTTCATGAAGAAATACTGCTATTAGCAAAAGAGAGGACACTCCTCCTGTGGAGCTGGTCCAATATTAATCAGCCAGTAGACGGAGATTTTCAAAATCATTATACATACAAGCTAACTGTGCTAATCACGCAGTTTTRCCCCTGCCTTGCCTATTCAGGGATGTGAATACTCTCCTCTTTGCTCCCTTCTGTCACCTTCCGTTTACTCTCCCGTCTCCTTGGTCCCTTAAATTTATGCAAAGACCATTTTAAAACGCGTCAGAGGGCCATGAAACGGTTTTCCTCATGCAGCAGATTTCAGGATCTTTAGCAATGACATCACAGGCCATCTGGAAAGGCCGGCAGCAGCCACATATCATCCCAGAACACACACATACCCAACACCTCCTTCCTATGTGGAAAAACGCAATCAAGTCCTCCTGGCTCAATGGAGTTGTAAATGTCCTTTAAATCTGTCACTTTAATGTCCTCCCTGGAAGAGGCAGAATGAGGAGGTAGTTTTTTTCCTTATGGCTCCTCATATTATAAAGCAGAGGAATTCAAAGTACTCCATGGATTTGTTACAGGAGTTCTTTGAAAATGCTGTATTGTCTTCTGGCAGCAGCAGCAGCAGCAGCAGCAGCAGCAATAAAGTTTTGAACTGTGTTTCCGTCTGACATTCAGGAGAGTCAAAAGTCAACCTGGCCGTGAGCAGCTGAGACAAGACAAATGTTTCGTGGCGGCAGACTACCAAAGTCAGGCATTCTCTGTAGGGAAGGCTTCATTCTTTCAGGGTACATGTAGGAAAGGTGTAAAAATCAGGTTTTCCATCCYAGGGAAAAACACCATGCTTGGAGGACAGGACTACAGTGCCTGCCGCCTGTGGAATATCAGCAAAYCTGTAAAGAAATTAATGCACAATTTGTAGAGTGGTTAGCAATCCTCACAAGCACATAATACCTCTCCAAAATGATGTCAGCAAAACCAGGGGTAGCCAAACACCATATTGCTGTACCCCAGTGCACCAATATTTTAAGCACCTTTCCTGTCCATTGGAATTACAATGGCTTATTATGCTGAGCTAAATAGGAAACTGCATGCAATGAGGAGACCAGCACAACGGGACAAACAGCAAACATAACAAACAGAACTGCCAGCAAGGACAACGTGGAAATCGCCAAATAAGAAAAGGTGCTGTAATGGGAAAACCAGGTATTTTCAAGTTGAAAACTTCGRACAAGCTTTTCTTTTCAGTTCAATTAATGCTTCCATACATACGGAAGTTACACTACATTCCTTTTTGTACTTTTTGCACTTTAATCCTTTTTTTCCACTTGATATTTATTTTTTGGTTCAGTCTTTCCTGTCTTTTTTCCTTTAATTATCTTTTCACTCGACAGTTCATTTTAGCATAGTGKCATGCTTGACTGGCCAACCTGGCAGGCATGTAACATTCCAGTACTGCATTTATGAAAGCAATGGATGAACTGGTTTCCCTAATCACTATTTTTTTAATTGTTGAGGATGCACTAAAAGACATAGCCACCTTTTGCTGATTTTGATTTTTGTAAGTTTGTCTTTGTAAACTTTTTTGCCTTCTAATTTCTCACTCCTGATATTCTTGGTTTGATCTGTTGTCAGCATCATGGTCTTCTTTGCCAAGTCTGCAGTAATCATCATATGATTTTTGTTGCTTTTGTTTCTTGCTCAGATTTTGTTCTCTTCTTCATCCTGCATTTGAGTTWCATCCTTGTACTTACAAGGCTGACAGAAGGCTTGGACCTAAAGGGCCCTGAACACAGTGTCCCTSCTTGAAAGACATGCCACAGCAAGTGCTTGGAAGATCYTTTCCAACCTTAATGATTCTATGATCTGATCCCAAACATACGTGTGGTGTTTTCTGTACATGAGTAAGTCGTTGGYTTGCTTCTGATTACTGTACTCATTTTTCTTAAAATAGTTTTGAATCTCAGTCTTTGTAACCTCCCTTCCACATCCATTGGAATTCTCTTACTGTGTTTTTTYCTCAATTATTGCAATTTTCTCCTTTTTTGTGGTCAGTTGCTGTTTCACTTTTGTGTGGGCAGGAAAAGAGGTTTTGTGCTGACAATGTTGATTAATCAGTTCGGCCACATGTTGGGATATTTTTAGAGGGAAAAAACCCCCAAGTTTTGAAACATTTTCTATGTGGAAAAAGAACAAATGAAAGCATTGCAACCAGAATTAATACTTAGGTAACCATTCTTAAAAGCAAATAATTATTCAGTGTAAAGGACAGATGAAATTAAAATAATTCTGAAATTTTCCTCAGCACTTATAAAACTCCKTTGGTTCTGGCTGTTTTAAAATGGTTCTGGTAACGCAGACTGGAAAGTGAAGGAATGTATACAGACCATGTAATTCTCTGTGAAAAGAGAGAACAGTGAGGCTGAATTTCCATAGCCTGATTTCTTAAGAAACCTTCTTTAGAAAGAATTGGAAATGAGTTTTTGGGACTCAGCCAACTTACAAGTTATAAGCAAACACAACGAAGATCCCAGAATGCAGAACCTACTTAGGCACATAACATTCCCATGAATGCTAGACAGAAAGGGCAAGTAAGTGAGACTTTTAAAATTAAAATGACTTTTTAAATTAAAAATCTGAATTCTTCTGACCTGAGAGCTCTGACTRCAGTCTGTAAAGTGACCATTAGCTAAAAGCATTCAGTTTGCCAAGAAGCTTGGGTTTATGTAGCCCTTAAGGTCCCAGAAATTTAGCAAAGCCACCTAATGTGGACAAGGGTCAGAGCGTATCAGCCAGATCTTACACTTTTGATTGCACCATCTGCATGKTTTCCAGACGTTCTGCTTGCAGCCAGCCAGCTGGCACGGCAAGTCCTTGTCACCTGCTGGCCATTCTCCACAGTGCTGTGCCGCTGGGCTGCTCCACCGGACCAGGGGTCCAAAGGTGGCCAATGGTCTCGGTGCATGGGCTTCTGCAAGCCGGCTCCTCCCTTCAGGGAGGCAGTGCTTCAGGCRGATTATCAAAACTGGGAATCTCTGTGCTTTGCATGTGCTGCCGGGACTYCTGGCACTGTTAAATTGGACTGCTACATCAAGAGAAATGATTTGGGGGCAGCCAGAGAATTACAACTCCTCCAGATAGACATTTTTCACAAGAAAGGTGTACAGTCCTTTTCTTGTAATACCTCGCACCTTGTTAACCAGAAAGTCACAACTGGGGGCTGTATTTCACCGTCAAATGCAGAGCACCTGCGGGACAGCAACATCCTTTCAGTCTTGCATACAACATCCAAGAAGGGGTCAGGAGACCCCCAGGGAAGCAGGTGCGTTGGCACCCTTTTCCTACGTTTCCTATTTTATTGTTCAGGACTCAGAGAAACCTCTTTCTCCCTACAATGAGGAAATTCACACAGATCCTAGTAAAATAAGAACTGAGTGAGGAGCTTTTTGTATGTGCATTTTTRAATCATCGTTTCACTAATCTGCAACCTTAGAGCTTTTGATAAACCCTTTAATCTCTACCACTGAAGTTAATGGAGTTTTGTCTTCCACAGTCCACTTTGCTTCATAGATGCAGTGGTGGTGACACATTGATCCACGATAACTACTGGCACACTGTGAAAATGCCCCAGAGAGTGTCTTCCAACATGTCCTGAAGGAGTGAGTCTACCTACCTTTCTTAGAAGAGACTAAATATAATCCCGCTGTAAACATAATATTTATCTCCAGTTCATTCAAGAAAGACTGTAATGGTGCGATGATCTGGCTACACGGCCTACTCAACTGAACTTCACATGAAAAAGTCACGTGCACAGCAGATGTTACCTTAAGCAACAAGATTATCCTCTATTCAGCAAAGCAGATGAGAGAAGAAGGAGAGGCTGGGTCCTGGAAAAGGCCGAGAGTGATCCTGGAATTTCCCAGTGGAATGAGGAAGGAGCAATACTAAACTTCGTAAGGGTGGGCTTTAGAGTTATGGAAGAACTTGGGCTGATGCAGGCCAAGGGAAAATAAAAGCCTTCACTGGCATTTTCAAAAGTGCCTCAGTCTTAGCAGCTTACCTTCCATTTTCAAGAATACTTCCACCTGGTCTTCTGAGGTTTTGCGGTGCCTGCGGGTACAAAAAGGCATTTCTTGAGAATTTCAACAGCAGTCTGTCACATTAAGCGCCTAAATTCCCCTGAACTCAAGAGGCACAAGGTACCTAATCTTTTAAAATGTTGGTAGATACCTGTTTGCATCTGAAGTCAGCAGGACTCCCTGATCTCTGGTATGTTCAGTCACTTAGATGCCTAACCCCCACTGATGYAGATATTGGGAGATTTACTTTTGTAAGTGGCACCTAATTCATTATGGATTACGTCCAGCACGCTTCCCTAGGTGCTCGTGGGAGCATAAGCCCCAGGAAAAGGACGAGTGAGTAGGGGAAAGCATGAACTAAACTGTGCGAAAAAAAAGCTTCTGTTATGAGGACTTGAAAACTTACTAAAAAATATCTGCCTTAACATAGCACTAATCATACCCTAGAGTTGGAAATAAATTGGAAATAAAATGGAGGAAAACTGATAGGAAGAACAGATACCCAGAGACACTGAGCCAAACTAAAAAGTATGCTGGATGCATTAGAAACAAGAAGGCTCTAGGTATAGTGGGGAAAKATGATGGCATAAGAGCAATTTTCAGGAGGCAGAAGAGCAGCAAAGAACTTTAATGAGTTCTCTGCAGGTTTTTATTATGGAAAACAATGGGGAACTTCTTATTGCAAGGGTCCTTTGATGGGAATCGAAGGTAACCATAAGAAGTGTAATCTGCAAGGTCAAAATTTCAGAGCAATCTGAAAAACTCAAGTGGAGTAAATCACCGTGAGTCAGTGGCTCAGTGAAAGGGCTTAGGAGGGAACAAAATATAAAACTGTGCAGATATTGATAAGGATGTGGGGTTTATGCAGAAGTATAGCAACTGCTTCTGAAGACTAGAAAGCCTCTTGGATGTTACCTTGTTCAGCTTTTGAATGGGGCCAAGAGTGAGCTGGGGAAATGGAGATCACTTACTTACCTCTGTGCTAAAGAAAGTAAAGACTTTCTCCCTAGGAGCAGATAGACTAGACTGTACCACAACACATATGGAACACTCCTCCTTCATCTATTTTCCCTAGGGAAGGTGGGTTCCAACAAGCAGGACATTTCTTTTGCAGCATTTCTCTGAGGTGAGAACATATCAGCATGACCTTTTCACCACTGTTTTTTACTGCAGTACTTCAGTGAAAATGGTCCTTATGTATGCCAGGATAAACCACAAATTTTTGCATCATAGATAAGGACAAACCATGATCTGATTCTGACAACAAAAATCTCTGCAAAAATTTGGCTACTGGAACGCACACACCTTTACAGTGTTGTATACATTCAAAATGTAAATTGCAGAAGACAATTCCCAACTGCCTTTTCATCTATTTATCTTCTTCAGTGTTATTCACAGCTTACTGTTTGCAGCAAGATAACTTAGTTCATTAGATCTGTTTCTAACTTGAGATGGCCATAGTGTTTGCACATCAGAAACCCAAAGTGGAGCAAATCTTGTGCATTCAGGACATTGCAGAATCACATTGGACAATCATGTATTGAAACAGCCCATTATTTTTAAATAGCCACAAAGCCATCCCAACCCTTAGCAACAGCCTTAACTTATAAAGGCCCTGCAGACTCTCCATGCTTCCTTTAGTGATGCTGCAGGCACCAATTCATATTCATATGATTCAAGTGTACAAGCAAGATATCAAACTTTGTTAAGACTCAAATAAATAAAGATGCAGCCTCCATACTAGCATTTCCTGACTTGATGTTTAATGTCTAATTAATGATGTGTAATCACACAAGCTAAATTGTCACTTCAGAGATGGTGGTGGTTTAAAACATAGAATCATAGAATCATAGAATCATTAAGGTTGGAAAGGACCTTTAAGATCATCGAGTCCAACCGTCAACCCAACACCCATGCCCACTAAACCATGTCCTGAAGTACCACATCCACAAGTTTTTTGAATGTCTCCAGTGTTGGTGACTCCACCACTTCCCTGGGCAGCCTGTTCCAATGCTTGATAACCCTTTCGGTGAAGAAATTTTTCCTAATATCCAATCTAAACCTCCCCTGGTGCAACTTGAGGCCATTCCCTCTTGTCCTATCGCTTGTTACTTGGGAGAAGAGACCAACACCCACCTCGCTACAGCCTCCTTTCAGGTAGTTGTAGAGAGCATTGACGCAGTTATCAATGATCCATTGAGCRGGTAATTCTGAGATTAATTTTTTTTATTCCAAAGCCTACAGTTAATCATGAAAGTATATAAAGGAAATAAATATGTATCACAGTCTTTTCAAATGTTAAAAAAATATTCACTTATTAATATCAATGTACTGTAAAGTAAGTGTGGTGAATAATGGGGGGAATCCAGAAGGAAGAGGGTGCCTGGGCACTGTGCGCGAGAATCCTGTTGCAGAAGGTGTTGCATGTCTGAAATACAACCATCTGAAATTTGTTAAATATTTCTTTTGTTGAAGAGTGAAATTACAAACAAATGTTTTGGTAAAACTCACAGGATTTTACTTCACACATACACAAACACACACGCTCATACCAAAATTTTGTTTGTGAAGTTCTTGAGAATAACTCCTAAACGAGAGATAGAGGTGGTCTGTATATTCTGCACCCACTGCTTTCTGTCGTTGTCCTGCTCTTCTTTTTGGTCCATTATTTTTGTCACCCTAGATCTCTTTTGGTCCCTAAGCCTGAAGAAGAACAGACACTTCCCTGCAAGTCTTGTATTTCTTATACATCCTCTTCTGCAAACCTTTCATCCTGTTTGCACTATGGCAAGTGATACCTGTAGGTAGAGAAGAGAAATATGGGGTACAGCTGTCTCCAGTCCCAGCCACATACCAGTCACCAGGCTGACACAGCTGCCTTACACAGACCTCCTCTTCTGAGCTCAGAGAAGGTCCCTACAAAAGCCGTTTCCTCATCTTGGAGATAGGTGACTTGACAATTTTTTCTGCTCTAACACAGTGGAAGCACAGAAAAAGCTTTAACCTCAAAATTTGCGATAACAGTAAGATACTGGAGTGAATAAAAAGAAGAATTTCCACAAAAAGGACTGTAAGTGGTTTTATTCCAGCTTTGGGGGTATCTCCGAACACCCTGAACAGTAGAGCTGACCTCTATTTTCTAGTGTCTGCACACAGAAAAAGAGGAATGATAAAAAAGAAAGACATTCTTTAAAAAATCAACTCCTTTGCAACTTAATAGGACTCTGATCACCCATGTAAAATGAGTCATGTTTTATTACACTCTTCTCTAACCCTGACCTCCTCCACTCAGACACACCTCATGGAAAGGAGGTGGAAGCACAATTTCAAGGGAAAGAAGCAGGTAATAATATTAAATGGCCACGGTGGGACTGCAGCAATGGATTGAGCAGATTGGATTTGCCCAGTGCACCAAAATGCCCATTCAGCCCTCACCTCTTTACAGGCTGCCTTCCCGGTCCCTCTGTGCTATATTTCATGGTCAAATTCAGGTGATGACATGGACAATTTAGTGTCTGAGTTCTTTCTAACCCAGGACATGGTGTTGTAATTACACGCTCCAGTGCAGGCCTGCATTCCGAGATAACAAACAACCTTGTAAAAGAGGGGGAAAAAAATCCTTTAATAGAGTGCAGTTCCCTTCTCCCCAGACTGAGAAAGCAAAATGGCAAAGGAAATTTCACAGCATTGCTGCGTACCTGGAAGGGCCAATCGGAGTGAGCCCAAGTAACACCAGAAATTATTCTCCAAGAGCTAATGATCATTAAAAGCATAGTTTCTTCCTTCATCCTAAGAGTTTTGCTATAGGCTTAATGCAAATGCAATTTTCATAAGCAGCTCTTTCCCAGATACATTACCTCTGACAATACTACTTCAGTCTCTGGTCTTGCTCGAAACACTCCTCATTGAGCATCAGAGGCTCATTCCATAAAGCAGTTTTCATGCAAGCAAATTATCTCCCAGCACACACTCAATAAATCTACACCCAAATCATCTGCATTTCCATGCTTTGGCCTCAAGACAGTGGTGAAGGAATGCGGGTTAGGACTGCAAAGGACTGTGGGATGCAAATCACAGGAAAAAATACCCATGTATCAGAAGGCAGAAGAAACAGGAGAGTAGAAGATGACACAAAGTTTCTCTTAAAGATATAATTAAGGGAGACCTGGTAGGGGCAAGATGGGGCTTGTAGGTAGCAATATCTTTACATAGCTGCTTGAAAAAGGTGCCAGTTTTTTGCCAGGATCAGCTTTAACTTTCATTAAAAAGTTGAGTTGTTGCCTGATCCATTTGCTGAAAAACTTATGGTTACCACTGTCTTAGCCACAGGCTTGGTTTCTTTTTGGGTCCTTCAGCTCTCAGTCCTTCATCCAAGTATGAAATATCAAAGTACTTGCATTTCTAGACTGGGTCCTCGAAGTTTATTGTTCTGCTGTTGCCTTTAAAGAGCCCTTGGGTCTTTGTGTTCTTTAATTTGAGCCCCTTCCTGTGTGTTTTTTTTTTCCTTATAGTCTATTTATACATATGGATGCATTCACAGCAAACATCCCAAAAATCAAGTCAAGAGACAGTATTAATGTATTATCATCGAGAAGACCCCCCTTTTCACTTACGTTTTTTCAAGCTCTGTCATGAACAGATGTTATTTTATCTTCAGGCCAACTGGAACAACAGCTTTAAGAGGTMTGAACTGTACCATTCATCTCAGCACGGTGTTAATTCAGGGTTGATCTATACATAGGCTGGAACTAAAAAAAGACCAGTCCTATAAATCATACCTGTAGTTCAAGTGTGTACATGAATATTTTGGAGGCTCATCCACATACTAACCTGATTTGGTTAAATCACTGCCAGAAGGGAGGATAGACAAACTCCTATATTGGCTGCAGTGTCTTCTGTGCAAATCTGGCAGAGACAGTCCCTGTGCTTAAGAGGAAAAGGCCACTCAGAATGTAAAAGCACAGTGTCGTCACACCAAGATTCACTGGTAAGTTCAGATTTAAACCCAAGTTGCTATTTTGGTTCCAGTTTGGGTGCACATAAGCCCTCCAATGCCCGGAGATAACAGCTTAAATGTCACTGCAATTAACCTTTYCATTCCTGATCACAGGTCTCTGTAACTTATTTACTGTGCTTCACTCTATTGTCACATCTGGACAGGCATAGGAGACACAATGTCTTATGTTTCTCCTTATGTTTCTCAGTAAAGAATCAAACTTAACAGAGCCTTGGGCCCTCCTGGGATATATCAAACTCARGAAACCCAGGAAAGCCCAGAAACACTTTGCATCATATATGAACCTCTGTACAACAGGGAAGAAGGGGGGAAATAATTTTCCAGCCACCGTCCCTTCCTGCCTCCTCACCTTCATRTCTTTTCCACATGGTTTTGGCTCTGTTGCTCCCCTGCAAATGGATTCACACAGGTGCACACAGGTAGAGCTGAGASATAATGAGGGCTGTCAGGGATCTGTTTGAGTCTCCTGGTTTCAAGGAGCAGCACTTAAAGCTCTTTTCCCCTTTTTGTCCCCTTAACAAGGTATCTCTGCATTTTGCCTTGTGCTGAGGGCACATCCAAGCTGGCTTTAGCCTACTTAACACAGGTACAAGCCGCACTCTAACTGTGGCAACATCTACTTAATATCAGGTGCAAAATCCAGGCTAGGGATTTGATGGCTTACCTATTGCTTCTACGACTGCCTTGTCTAAAAGCAGCCAAGCCCATTAGCTGAAAGCTGGACAGTCTGGGTATGCTGCACTCAGAGTAGTTACGAGACAGTGGATAGATAGACGCACAGGCGAAGGGCTCAGCTGCTGCCTCARGCTGGAGGGGCTGTCCTGCTGCTCGGAAGGATGGACCTCCCTAGAGCCACCTCTCCTTCTCCATGGGCAGCCCCCAGAGAGAGACAGACAGAGAACTTGGACTTCCCCCACGCTCTCTCCATAAACCTCTCTCCCTTTCTCCTCTACAGCAAATTATGGGAGAGGAAAGATGCAAAGCATATGGGGTGCAGGGAGGAGCAAGGTAGTTGCGGGYAGAGACTGGAGGAGGAAAAAGAGCGGAGTGAACGTTCACCGGTGGACCTGAAACAAGGCGAGAGAGCAGCTGGAGGGCAGGACAAAGAGGCAGGGACCAGGCATGTAGGAAAGGGTCACTAGGAGTCTGGGGATGCACAGCCCATAGGGAGCTGAGAAGACTAAGGTAAGGAGGAAAAGAAAATAATTTTCTAGGCAAAGATAGAGCAGAAAGGGAATGAAGATGAAGCAGGGAAAGAATTAAACGGGTGATGACAAACTGCTGGCACCAGCAGAGATTTGACCTCGCGTTGGTGGCGATTAAGTACAGTGGCATTTTTTAATCACAGACTTATTCCTTTTGTAATACAACAGTGCGTAGTTTCATCATATGCAGGCTCTGAGAATAAATGCAAAAACCGCTCCTCGTCCACATAACTGCAAAGATGGTTTTAGCACTCTATGCAACACCCGCTCCGCGTTTTATAGGTGCCGAGCCTCAAAAGCGGGCTTGATACATAGCAGGATGTTATTTAAAGGCTGGGAGAGTAAAACTGCTAGTGATGTATACAAAAATGTTTACAATATTTATTATGTGATCTAGCATGTTGCATAAACACACCCAAGCTCTGTGCACAAGCGATCACTGATATATTTACACTGTGGCTCTGGAGCCTAAGTGCAAAAATGTACCATAAAGCAGCAGAATGAGCTTTCAGGCATGAGGGAACAATCAAGTACTGTGTGATGAAACAAAATTGGAAGCCATTACACCTTCCGGAATCTGAAAGTAGATTTTTTAGAATATTTTAGTGTTAAAAGCTATTTTGAAAGGCATTGTAAAAACTTGCTTTCAAATGAAAGAGGATAAAAAAAGGATTCCTCCCTTCTGAAATGACAAACATTCCTAAGCACTACACTTCACTACGGAAGTTTCCAATGACAGCAGATAATGTTGTATTGGCAAGCTCTCAAGTGGCAGGCTGCATCGCACATCAAAACCTGCTATCTGATGGTGATTTCACAGGAGGAACAAGCATCTATTATGCCAAGCCATTATCTTAAGCCTATGATAACAAAACTGAAATGATTTAATATAAAATGCACACTATAAAGCAGGGATAAAGTTAAAGAATTAAGTTGGACGATGACCTTACAATTCAACTAGCAGATGATTTAGATAAATGTAACTGTTCTTCCATTCATTTCGATGAGCTCATTGATATAAGGTCTGTAATATAGCTATACACACRCACAGAGTAAAGGAAAGAGAGAGTACTACARCTATATCCATATATCTACCAGATGCTGAAATAAAAAATACACTAATGAAGTTGCCTAACTTCAAGGACCAGGTGAAGATGTGTGTACAGAGCAGGAGTGAAGTTAATGTCTGAATTTATATTGATGTATCAAAAGTTTTAAGCATCACTACAGATGCTTATGAGATGTGATTGCTACAGAAGGCAAATCAGTTCGATTCCGAYTTGTGGCATCACATGTTACTCTGTATAAAGAAGCATTCTGGATGAACAAGGATAAAAAAAAAAAAAGAAGAGATGATAAGGAGAACTTTAACAAAGTTGTGCTGCTTCACAYGGGTTGCCTCTTCACCTAGGGTGAAGAGAATGGGTAGAAAAAGATAGCACTCAAGAAGATCATTGATTTGTAACAGCAAGCAATACCYTTGCTAAGTGTTTGGAGAAACGAGGAACGCTGGTGCTGACTTTTCTTACAGATGAGAAATAGATGCTGGGGGTGGGAGATTTGCAGTGTCTGTGAGAGTCATGARGGATTACAAATGAGTTCCTTGATGCAGTGAGGCTCATGATTTGGGATTAGCCTGTACGTCACGTATCCCCAGCTGAAATGGAGAACCTCCATTTCTGATCTCCAYAATGGTTCAGTGACCACCATCTTTTCACTGCAAGCATCAAAATTGTTGAGGAGGGAGATTAGGGACGCTGTTGCAAAAATGAGAACAAACAAGCATTATCAAGCTCTGTTCTCATCTTCCCTCTTCCATAGCCTGTTTTTKCTTCTTCTCAGGCCTTCTGTCCTTTGCTAGTGCAGCTGTCTAAATAGTCTAGGGGAAAGGGAAGAGAAAAAAGTTCCTGACTTTCTTCTTTCTCTATACCACAAAACTTTCTCATCTCGAATTGCAACCACASCAATCTCCTTTTTTTTCTGGCCTAGTCTCCACAAACTTCTCCCCACTAAAAAAAAGGTCACTAAAGATAAGTTTCAGGTCCATAGTTTTGGCCACTAACCAGTGACGTGCTGCCTAAGTTTTATGATGAGGCCCTCCCACTCTTGCCAAATGTTCTCCATTTCAGCTGRGGATACGTGACGTACAGGCTAATCCCAAATCATGAGCCTCTCTCCATCAAGGARCTCATTTGTAATCCCTCATGACTCTCACAGACACTGCAAATCTCCCACCCCCAGCATCTATTTCTCATCTGTAAGAAAAGTCAGCACCAGTGTTCCTCTAACACACCCGTGCTGAGAGACTAACGTAGCCGGTGCAATTGCTTAAGGGTCTGTTTGCTCAACTTCCAGGATAAAAAAAAAATCAAATACAAGAAGCCTGTTACAAGAAGTAATTACACAGCCTCGTTTTGCTATAAAGCTGTGGCCACCCAGAGACAAGAGGCCCCACTTCTCTTGTTCCTTGGTACGTTCCCACATTTCCCCAATGTCTGCTAAYCCCTAAAATGCAAGATGCCCTCTTCAGTGCACTCAGACTTTCCTCCCCTGACTTSGTCATTTTTTTAGCTAATCTTAAAATAAATGGCCTTGGCATCTCTTCCTAGATTCATCAGCGTTTATTACCCCATAGGAAGGTCACGCAAAGCAGTGAGATTGTCAGGAAGCAGAAGAGTGGGGCTGCCGCACAAGGGAGGACAAGTGGGGAGCCAAGGGCGATCCCAGCCCAGCCAGGGACCTGGAGAACATCTGGAGAGGGAGGGCAGTGCCAGGGGGCTGATAACCATTTCTGTTGACAGCCCAAACCAAAGTAAGGTGATGGACCRTGTCCAGGGTCCATCTGGGGAGCTCAGTGAGGAACAGATGGAGAAGGGGGCCAGAGATAGGACTGGACATGAGACTATAACATAGGTCCATAGGTTCCTGAGCTGAAACAGAGCCCAGGGCCCATGGGCAGTGTGGATGGGTCGAGTGACCTTGCTGCTCAGGGCCATTAAGRACTATTAATGCATTAAGGTCCCTGACAGATAACTTGGGGTAAAGTGAATAACTTTTGAAATGAAGTCTCTGCAGGAAMTCACYAAYCGTGAGCTCTAGTCCACAGGCTGCAGTTTCTGTACCTCCCACACAAAGCATCAATGAATTATTGGAGACCCAGCACACCACCTCAGTAATAATAACAATGATGATGTATAGTCTCTTGTGTGGTGGACTGAAAGAGGAGGTCACAGCGCAGGACTCCTCAGTGGGGAGTGGTGGAAGCCAAAAACACTGCCAGTGGAGGGGAGGGATGACCGTGTGCAATGCTGGGACACCACAAAGATGAACAAAGAAAGCTTTTCTGTACAATTTTTGTGAGGTTGTTTTGGTTTTTCAAAAAATTCTTACTGTACCTCTGAGCTGAAGTATTCCTTTCCCTGCAAGCAGATCTGTCAATTCACTTCAGTTTTCTGAGGCTTTAATGCACCTAATGCTTCGCAGGTATGTTAACTTGTGGTATCTTCTGCATCTCAAGCTTGGTATTCTACACAGCTCTGAATTTTGACACGTAACTGCTGTAAAACATCTGGACTGTAAAGAACCAGCCTCTTCTCTCACCARATAAGGAATTGTCCTGCATTAAGAGGAATGTTATTCCTTTCATTTTCTCCCACTGACTTCTCTAAGAAATTTCCCTGACTCCTTTTCTGCCTCTCTTCTTCTCTGCAGTGTTAAAAGGCAAGAGACTCTTACATCCCTGCTCTTCTAACCCTGATTTACCCCCACTTCTGCCACGGATGAACCTTTCTGTGGACACACACCTCCCTTCGTCTGCGATCCCACTCACGTGGGATCCCTATTCTCCCTTAGTCTGAAAGAGGACACAGGTCTTTCATCTGACCATCACACCGAATGGGCTCCACCCCACGCAGGGCAGGCGGGTAACACTGCACGTTGACATCACTTTTTTGAAGAGAAATCCTAAGAAACATTTATTTACTTGGTTTCTCTCCCTGCTTATTTTGCTCTGACACATACCTTTGCTGTATCTTTTTCTTATTTCATACAGTCTTCATCAGTCCAACTTTGTCTCTTTTGCAAAACCTGATGAAATTTTCTCCAAGAAAGACTCTGTTCTTAAGAGGCATTTACTGCACAGTTTGTCTTCCCCTCGAGGAACTTATTGACGTGGGTTGCTTTTTTTCTTTTTTTTTCCTTTCTATTTCTTTCTCTATTTTCTCATTGCAATTTCCTTAYTTGTTTTGTAACATTGCTTTGTGAGTTGCTTTCTTTCTCCGAGGGTGAATCCATATTTTACTTAGATTCTCCTTGTTTCCCTTTAGCTGCCTTGATTATAGCACGAGTGTTCCTCATGAGAAACCAGACTGTCAGTACTTTGTTAAGGTTATTTCTAGTTGGTTCATGTGGGTCAGGAAAGGAGAAAATAAAGRTGGAGAACCAGATCTGTAGTGGAAGAAGAGGTGACGTTTGGAGAAGCATTTTCCCACCATCCTCACTGTTTTGTACCCAACCACTTCCCTGTGACATCCTGCCAACACTTTTCGTGTCCAGATTTATCACTTTGAAAACCTGGCAAGCCTGCTAGGGGAGGACAGAAAGGTGGAGGTGGAGGTGTGGAGGGGAGGGRCAGCCTCTTCCATTAGTTTCTGCCACCAGCCATGCAAGATGAAAGACCCTGGGGTTTGGGACATGGGGGGTGTATCTGCRGGGTGAACTGAAATTCAAGCAGAGGAAGACGCTTCCAGAGGCAGCAAGGCGCAGGTCTGCATATTGAAAACAGAAAACGGGTGTCAGATGATATCGATTCCTAGATGTCCCTCTCTCACCCATGTATTCTTCCCATCTGAGCTCCACTCACATTAGGACGGGCCAGTGTAATCTGTCTTCCATATGTTGTAAAGGGAAACTGTCTCTTCAATGGCAAAACCATATTAATTGTTCCCTGCCAGACCCCTCCCCGTGGCTCGTGATGAATGGCCCCAGCATGCAGCCTGCTCCGGGAGATACACACTTTGCTCACTGGAGATTGCGGCCTTTCTCCAAACCTTTCAGCAAGGTTTAACAAGTTCATATTTCTTAACCAGACCCTGTTCACAGAACTCTGTCAGAAGTGGATAAATCAGGCTAGAGAGTTACAAAGAGGCATTATCTTGTCACTTGGGCTAAGTTTCTGATAGGTACTTGGGAACCTGACTCCCACTCCCACTGCAATCAATAGCAGAGAGGTAGGAAGCTCTTTGGGACTCTGGCCCTTAGTGGCCAAAGCAGATTTGCTGCATATTAGGATTTTGCTATTGTATTTTTATGCTGCCTGTTGACTTCAACAGCAATTCAGTGGTTGTGGATTGGTCCCATGCTTTAGGGGGCAGGAAACTATTTTTAATCATCAATATTTTTTGTGAAATCACTACGTGCCTTTATCACTATATGTTTAATAGAGGACATTATTCAGTTTCCTGCTTAAAAATCTGGTTTTAAAGATGAGTGAYCTGGGTCACCACAGTTTGGGTCCTACAAAAAGTTCAGCAAAATCTGAAATCCTGTACCAATATGTAACCTCTTGCATAAAGAGATTTTACATATTTAAAAGCATACCTTTTTTGCCATTGCCTTGTGGACCTGTAAACACCAGATACCACAAYAGCAGGAAAATGTTAAGTACCTCAGGTCAAAGCATCTGAGCAGCTGCGGCATCCCTGGTAGAGTGGAATCAGACCGCACTGTGCTCGTTGTCTGGGTGTCTATAACATAATCTCGCCCAAAGACGGTGTGATTGACCCTAATCCACAGTGAAGACAACAATGCTTGTGTAAGAGAGAACACGAGGGGCAGAGTGTGGCATGGAGGGGGACAGAAGAGTCAAGTGCTTTTCTTCAAAGGAGCATCATGACCTTGCCTCTCATTCCTCAGCATTCTTCCCTTTCTCTACCTGGCTTACTTTCTCTTGCTGTTCTCCCCACCTCGCTGAAACCTTTGTTTCTTCTATTACTTCCTTTTTTTTAATGTTCTGTCATGCTCACCGCTTCTGAGAGTTTTGTACCTGTTGCTGTCTGCCCATGTCCTAAGAAAAGTGCTGCCCCCTCCCATCAGAACCCTCCTCCTGGGACCAGAACCTTCAGTCCAACCAAGTGAAGCAATTGCATCAGCAAAGACTCCCAGAAAGTCACCGACYCTGGCTTCCTCCTCCAACAAATGTACCTTCAGGAGGGTAGGTGCTAGTGCGTCCCTCGCCAGCAGGTCTGAGCAGTTAAGCCCCTGATGGTCACTCACAAAGGAAYGGGAACAGAAATAAGACAGGAACAGCAACCTGACAGCGACACAACCAGGAACAGAAGCAAGGCTTGCTCCCCTGCCTGAGGTCCTGTGGGYAACAGTGGCAGGAACGAGGACATGCTATCATCATCTGCCTGAGACTGTCAAAAAAGCAGCGTGGTGCTCCCGGGCATGGCTTGCTGAGGGGCCCGCAGCCCGGAAAGCAAAGGTTTATAGGATGGCTTCCCCTCCGACAGCTTCAAGCCACRTGAGTAGCAGGGACACTCGGTCTGTCGGGCTGCAGTAGTTCTAGTACMAAGCCAAGTCCCTGAAATATCTACAGTGTTGATGTAGTGGCCTCAGCAAAACCYTTTTTGATCTGTTGGTTTGCTCCTCCTGTGCCACGCTACTTGCTAATGTAGATGTAAAGATTTATAGAGGAAATGAAATACTGCATTGGTGTGCATGGAGTGTGAACGACAGCGTGCCTGTACATGGGCATCAAAAGACAGGGCAGAGCAGGAGTTAAACACCGCTGRTCGCAGAGCAAGTGAAGAGACTGAGATGCGCCGTGAGACTAAGAAAGACTACAGATAACACAAAGGAGTTGGGAGGCACTGGACGGAACAAAGAGGCCATCACAGATGTGGAGCAACAGTGGTGTGATACAGCTCTACCTTGCCCTGAGCCTTCCTTATCCACAGGGATACAACCAAAAATGACAAACATCACTTCACGATGTTTTAATCTCTTTTCTCCTTTTTTGCACTGAGTAAAATACAACAGATAAGGCCACATACCAGAGTGCAAGCTTGTAACATCCTCTAATTCACAGGGCCCTGCCAGTGCCAGAATTGCCAAATAGATTTGTTGGATTCAGAAATAATTCTAATATGTAGCACCAACTAGCTGCACGCCCATCAAGAAGCCAGGGTAATGGCTTAGCAGTCCAACTGCCTCCTTTCCCTCTTGAAGAAGGGGAGGCATGAGGCAGAAAAAGCTGAGGCGAGTGCTCCGTGCTCAGCTCCTGTCACTGTGACACGAAGATGTAGATGCCAGCGGGAGCATCTGAAGGTCTCTGTTCTCARCATTTATGTGGCCAGGTGCAAATTTTCTAAAGGAAAGCAGTGGGGAGCCAAAGGAGCAGCGTTGTTGTTGCTGCAGGCCATTAACACCTCCTGGAGCTGTGCACATACTCCAGGTCATGTAAGACGGGTCCGGCCGGGCTGCACAGTCCTCCCTCTCCTCCCAGCTCCGGACCCTTCCACGGTCCATGCACGCGGTGTGTTACACGTACAATAAATTTGACATGCAAGCCTACCCTCTCCTTAGGGAACAAGGGGCACTGACTACACACATGAGATTATTAGTTTAAAACTGAGGAAGTGGAGGGGGGGAAGGTCGGGGGTTGGTTGGTTTTCTTATTTTTAAGCACGAATGCTGAACCTGTGGGATTCACTTTATCACTGAGGTCAACAGTTTGTTGCTGTTCAGAAAGGGATTAGGGATTTATATGGATAATGGGAGCATATACAGTTTTATTAGACAGACCCAGAAAAAATGCTTTGAGATGAGATCTAAGTCCTTCTCATGTTTCAGGGCATAAGCCAAACATTAAGTGATAGAGGCTGGAAAGAAAAATGCTGTATTCGGTATCGTCTACTTCATCATTCCTTTCTGCCTCCTCTGATACAGCAAGCACCGAAAAGAGACCGTGGGCTTCAGATCACTGGTCCTTCCCAGGTCACGCCAGGGCTGTTCCTAAGGCAAGGACAAAAGCGAAGGTGTAGAGCTTTCCAACACAGCAGTGCATGTGCATCTACCCACCCAAACAGGGGCAAACAAGTATTCATCCCTACCCAGGCACGAATGCAGTTCTCTTAAAAATAGGCACAGCGTTTCCCCATTTTTTACAGCAGGATGTTGTTCAGTTTGTGGCACATTAATTACTATTTACGGGGCCGCTATAAAAATTAGTTACCTTTTTATAACAAAAGGCCCACAGCCAATATTTTATAGACAACACACAAAGAGGTTTGGAATTGATGATTTACAGATCAGGAAATAACACTTAATCAGCTTCCCTACCTTCCCAAGCGGGGCTGTGCAGTTTTACGCCACCTTRCTGTTTCCAACTCATTATTTATTGATGTTGATTGCTTGACATTTCACGACAGGATACGCTTGTTCTGAGAGGTGCACTCTGGGATTTATCCCGACGTGGCAGAGGGGTGTGGGTTATATTATTTTGCCCGCAAGTCAGCTGTATCGTATGTCCCAGCACATAGAGTGGTCTCTAGCATTTATGTCACACAACATAAAACCTGCTTTCACGGAGGGCAACCGCTTTCCCTGCACCACACACGGAGGGACCCCAAGAATGCGAAGCAAATACCTCATTTACACCATCCCCGTGGCGTGAAATGCACATCGCCGTCCTGCCAAAACACCACTTCTGCTTACMGCCACTTAATTCTGTAACATCTTTCATCGGATGATCTTAAAGCTCTTTACCCCCGTGAA
Organism: Oceanodroma leucorhoa; assembly: GCA_030449065.1. NCBI lineage: Eukaryota > Metazoa > Chordata > Aves > Procellariiformes > Oceanodroma > Oceanodroma leucorhoa. The sequence continues at coordinate 5,356,053 of JASVER010000050.1, read as the reverse complement.
TCAATTAACTGCACACTGTCACCGTGATGTGGAAAGACAGGGGGTAGCTGTAGGTAATTTATAGATAAGTAAATGGAGGCACTTATGATCATATTCCATCTTAAGTGTTACAAATCATGGGCAGTTTATTAATGTCTGCAACCCACTTGGAGCGGCTTGCGCTTAGCGCGTCACTGCCGAAACATCGCTAACGTGGTTTGGGCCATTCCGGAGCGGAGAACAGCCTGATGGGCTGCCGCCCGCRGCAAGAGCAGGCGAGGACCTGCTCAGCATCGCGCCTGACGGCTCTGCAGAGCTGACAATAACGCCGTGCAGGGGGACACGTTCTGCCCCAGTAGTTCCGCCCTAACTACACCGCATCCCTCCCTTGCTGGAGAAGATATGGAAGGAGAAGAATTAAATAAAAAAACTACAGTCCCCGACCCCGCAGACTGCCACCTGCACCGAATGAGGGGTTACAGCACGATCAACCGTACCTAGAGCTCAGCACTCCTAACACAGGCAGCTTTACCTTCAGAGCTTCCAAACCACAGCTGTCAGCATCTTTTGGGAAATAGTCGTTGTAAAAAGTTGTCTGTAGCCCAAGTTAATCCAAAATAAAAATAAAAAAATGCTTCTACTAGTTCTACACTCTCGTGCAGGCTCATATTATGTTTTGCAGCCACATGCTGTCCTCTGGGAAGAGTGTGATTATTCTTGAAGTAAGCACAGCTTTACATTCATCTCTGTCATACATGCTGACAAACCAAAGTAGGGGACCACCGCTCATTCCTTTACCTGGAATTATTTTTTAAAGTAACACTACTTTATGGCCAGCCAAAAGATAAAGAGTCCAGGGATAGCTTATTGACATATTTTGCTAACTGCGTTTTTGAGCGGGGAGTTGTTTTTCAAATTTGACTTCAATGACTTTTCTTTTTACCAACTAGGCAAGAGGATTATTTTGTATTTGTTCTTTTATTTCTATTTTTATTTCGAATGATTTATAAAACTATTTCTTATTTGTTCACAAGTATTGTTCTAAGACAAATGAATCAACACACATTTTTATGAAACAGTATGAAACGCATTTCAGCAGTTTATATGTTACAGCTGGTTGAATTGGAAAAAAAGCATCTGCAAACATGCCAGCAACCCCCCCTCCTATGACCCAGTCCCACAGCCTATCCAACCTTCCTAGTCATTTTCCATCATCTAGTAGCAYGCCAACTTTTCTTTTCTTTAAATAAAGATGCCCAGGAATTTGTTACAGCTTTTGTTTGAAAGCACTTAGCACCTTTTTAAACTCCACTTCACATGCTTGCACAAAGTAATTACTCACAGTTCATCTCATCATGAAACAGAGAAAATACAGACATGGAAAATTAAATATACTGTAATCTATAATTGGTAACTTTCTGGGAAAAATAAATCCATGAATGTGCCTGAGCATGAAACAGATAAGAGAAAACCTTTAGGAGCTGTAAGTCATGAAAACACATGGCCCACTCAGTTCAGATTTTTGACAGCTTCACAGTAAATGACATCCTGATTTTCAATGAATGTTATCTACTTCATTAGGAAAGATTTTTAGTGACACTGAGGTGGGAGCACAAGTCCAAAAACCTGGTGAGCCTGCATAACTGGACAGAAAACGAAAGCYAATGAGCATGTTAAATCAGCAACTAATATATCTACAGGAAGCATTTAGTAGACAAAAGGAGGTGGTCTGCAAGACTTTATGAAGAATGATAAACCATTGTGTTACMCAGGGGAATGTGCATTTTCTGGAACACCTAAGAGCACCTATATGGTGTCTGTACTGATATAATGAATCTGTCTGAACTCACTAATGTTACAAAACTTGAGAAAGGAGTAGCAACAGTAATTCCCAGGTAAGATATTCCAGTATCTTGGAATACGTCTATTCCAATATGTCTTACTGTAAAAGCCATAATCAATRTGGTTTATCCAAAATAAAGTTAAGAGCTTTCAAGTGATTCACAACCTCGGAGAGTTAAAGAGCATTCAGACATCAAATCGCACCTTGTGGTTATCGCAAGACCTTGAAGTTCARCCCTATGTGTTTCTCATTAACACACATGCCTAAAGACAGGAAGACATAGAGACTCACAGCATTGTTCCTGGTAATTTGTAATGACTATCTTTACTATCAAAATATATGYCTATTTTCAATTTGGATTTCACAGAATCGTAGAATCATAGAATAGTTTGGGTTGGAAGGGACCTTTAAAGGTCATCTAGTCCAACCCCCTGCCATGGGCAGGGACATCTTCAACTAGATCAGGTTGCTCAGAGCCCCGTCCARCCTGACCTTGAATGTTTSCAGGRWTGGGGCATCTACCACCTCTCTGGGCAACCTGTGCCAGTGTTTCACCACCCTCATCATAAAAAATTTCTTCCTTATATCTAGTCTGAATCTACCCTCTTTTAGTTTAAAACCATTCCCCCTTGTCCTGTGGCAACAGGSCCTGMTAAAAAGTCTGTCCCCATCTTTCTTAYAAGCYCCCTTTAAGTACTGAAAGGCYGCAATAAGGTCTCCCCGAAGCCTTCTCTTCTCCAGGCTGMAYAAYCCCAACTCTCTCAGCCTTTCTTCATAGGAGAGGTGTTCCATCCCCCTSATCATTTTYGTGGCCCTCCTCTGGACCCGCTCCAACAGGTCCATGTCTTTCCCATGCTGAGGACCCCAGARCTGGACGCAGCACTGCAGGGGGGGTCTCACCAGAGCAGAGCAGAGGGGCAGAATCCCCTCCCTCGACCCCCTGGCCACGCTGCTTKTGATGCAGCCCAGGSTACGGTYGGCSTTCYGGGCTGCGAGCGCACRTTGCYGGCTCATGTCCAGCTTTTCGTCCACCMGYACCCCCAAGTCCTTCRYGGCAGGGCTGCTCTCAATCCCTTCATCCYCCAGCCTGTATTGATACTGGGGGTTGCCCAGTGCAGGTGTCTGGATTTAGCTTAYTGTCATCAGTACTAATTATGCCTTCCTACGGTGGACCAAAACCCCTAGAACATTTAGTGTTTGCTTTCCATGGAAGTATTTCCACAGTGTAATACTCACGTCTGAATATTCTATTCAAGGCAAAAGAGAAATCGAGTCTCAAAGTTTCTCCACATTTTCTATAACTGAAGTTTCTATAGCACCCAAACAATTGTTATGGCTCTTCTCTGCCCTCTTGTCAATTTTGAAAATATTTAAAAATAGAGAACCTGGAATTGAATGAATTATCCCCATCCCATTTTCCCCRGTGCTCTACACAGAGGTCGTCTCCTCTCTTCCATGCACTTTCACACCTACCTAGTGACTGCGTTCTTTCTGCCACCTGCACCAGGTGCAGAGATGGAGAGATCATGCTAAACGCTTGTTCGCTAAGACTTTTAAATCTATTCAGTGTGCCAGGATACACCCTCTCTTTCAAAAGCATGGCTTATTCTTCTACCTCTGGTGCTGAATTTGTATGTTAATTTAAAAAGAATGGTCCCAGTTTGCCATGTAACCTAGACTTCCCAGTGATTCATTTTCATTCTCATTATTTCCAGTCTGTACCATTTCTTCCATGATCACTACTCCTCAGTGACCTTCTATAGGCTAATTTCTACGTCTTGAAGACGGAACTTTGTATTTGAACTGTGTCTGGCTGGGATGGAGTTAACTTTCTTCATGGCAGCTTGTATGGTGCTGTGTTTTGGATTTGTGGCTCAAGTAGCGTTGATAACACACTAATATTTTGGSTATTGCTGAGCAGTGSTTGCACAGTGTCAAGGCTTTCTCTGGATGTGGCTCTGCACACACACACACGCAGGGCTTCCAGTGAGTGGGCTGGGGGTGGGCAAGAGGCTGGCAGGGGACACAGCCAGGACAGCTGACCCCAGCYGGCAGAAGGGATACTCCACACTATAGAACGACATGCTCAGCAATAAAAACTGGGGTAGATTAAGAAGTTGGGGGCTGGTTGTTGCCTTCTGAGGAGGCTGTTGCTTGGAGTCTGGCKGGGCATTGGTCTGCTTGCGGGAGGCAGTGAGTGATTGCCTTGCATCACTTGGTTTGTTTCCTCTTTCTTTCACCGGTTGAACTGTTTTGCTGGACAAGAAAAGAAAAAAGAAAACTCACAAGAAGAACTGTTTTGCTGGAGAAGAAGAGAAAACTCATGAGTTTCTCATTTTTGCTCTTCCTATTCCCCCCCCCCCGTCCCACTGGGATGAGGCGAATCAGCGAGTGGCTGTGGRGGTGCTTGTGTGGGGTCAACCCACAACAATATTAGATGAAATACCTTTTGTGATTGAAAAAATATTATATGTATTTTTTGAAATGCTATTGATATGCAATTGCTGGCTGTGTGAAACCTTAAACACATGTCCCAAACTGAGGCCTCCATAACAATGTACTGATAAACCCTGTTGTGTCACCCCTGTTAATTACATCAACTGGACCAGTCAAGAGTTTATTGTATAACTGATCTATACCCTTAAAAGCCTCCCTGTTAAACTTTGCCTCTCTCCCTGACAGGGAGGAATTAATGACTCAAGGGCATCAAACAGTGTATATGTGGAAGAAGATGTCTGATATTAATTAATCCAGCAAATGAAACAAAATCCAGTGACTGTAACTTGAATTTAAGCTAGGGGCAACAGCAATATTTAACCTTCGGAATGAGCATGGGATGCAGAAGACTCTCGGCTCCTGAAGTCTTTGAGGTTCTGCTGCATTTCTTTCAAAAGTGCATGACACAGTTCAGCAGTGATCCATGGAGCACCTAAACAACTCAACCTGCTCAGGGAATGCCTTGGATGGTCCTCCTGAGTATGGGGTAAACTGGTGATAGCTACCTACTCTAGGTGGCCAGAATGACCCCTCCATCACATAGTGGGCGTCCTGAACCTCATGATGAAGACTTCTGTCTCCCTGAGAGGTTAATGTGGGAGAATCCAATGGTGCTTGGGGAAGAATTCACCTGGGAAAAACCTGCATCGTTTCCTCTCATGGCAGAAGTCTGTTCCCAGCCTGCGCCTTTGCCAGGGGCTCTTTAAACTCAAGGAACRGGCAACGAGCAGGAAAGGGATGCGYAAGTTGGACAGCTGAACTGTAGGAAACTGTAGGAAATGTCATACCCACAGGGCCTGCCCTGCCCAGCTCTGTATGATTCCCTGCTCCTGGAATAATGTTTGTGACTTCTTTGCTSAAAAAAGAATAGGCACCTCTAGCCTATCTGAGCCTTAAGCTATTAGCTCAGTGCAGAAATTACTGCTGACATTCTCTGGCCAGGACTATGCAACGTTATGTGCAGGGCTGGCACTCTGGCTTTAAAGTTGATGAAACAACTGAAGGAAGACTACAAGAAGAAATGTGTCTGGCTTGATTCTGCTGCAGTGATGAGATGACACTAGTAATCCCTCCAAGGCTTCAAAGATTACAGGGAGAAAGTAGCATTGCTAAAGGTGACTTAGGTGGATATGAGTAAAAGCAAGGGGATACATTGAAGCAAATCAAAGATATTTTCCATCCTGCCATGAAGGTGTGTCAGGCAGTGATCTGATCTTCTATGGGGACAGTAGGAACTCCAGTGCTGTGGGCTTGTCAACTGCCAAAACGCTGGAAACCACCCGAGAACCTGCCCCTCAGAGTACTGCAACGAGAACTCTTGCCCCATCCAAAGCCTTGCTTGCTTCTCMTTAAGGATCCCAGAAGAAGCATGCCTCAGGTCCTCCCCACTGCTTGCCATGGTGGCAGGAATACCCCTTCCCTGAGAGCTGGGTCTGCTTGCTCCCAGCCAGTGAGTGGGGTCCCTCTTCAGTCGCCCTTGCACATGTGCACTTCATTGTACTAAAGCTATGTAACAGTGCTGGCTTGATTTATGAGGGCTGCATTTCTTCCAGTGATCCCTGCTGGTACAGGACTCACTACTTCCCTTTTATGTGTCTGTGTCAGAGGGCAACTGGCAACCAGCTGTTGGAAACTGATTTTAAAAAAAAACAACAAAAACCTTTATTATCATCGTGATATTATTTCAACTCCCAGTACCTGCGTATAGTCTCTGTAAGAAGGGCAATGGAGGCTGTGGCTGCAGGCTAACTTTATCACCGGTGTGAAGAAATTAAAATTAAATCATCAGATTTCCCGCTTGGACAAGTCACTGGAGTTAGTGAACCAAAACACGTTCCCTGGGAATCCCACTGCAAAGCAACAGTGATTCAGACCGAGGATGTGTTTTCCCAGTAGGGTTTATACTCAGAGACCATACAATATACGTATTTCCCCCTCCTAGGTAGCTGTTAATAAGGGGATATCAAAAGCTCAGGAACAATAATTATAGTAATAGCATCTTTCTGCTGAAAGCAAATCTCCCCTCATACATCCGATCCAGTTGATCTATTGTGCTGTTGTACATTGTGCAGATGCAGCAGTGGTGGGAAGAGGTGGGTGGTGCTCAGCATCAGGGATGGCTCCAGAAGCACATGGTGTTTACAGAACACCCTCGGTCTACTTTACAAAGTAAAAAGGCTTTGTAATTGCAGTATTCATCCTCTTGAGCCCTTCTTAGGACCTGCTGAACTTAAAGGACAAATGCAACCAAATCTGAGGGAGAGTTTTTGCAACCAAATTTGAGGGCTCTGAGATAAGTTCCTGATTTTTTTTTGAAAATTGGCAGCTGAATAATGGAGAAAGGGCCACATTAGTGTTTTCAGTAATGGAAAGGCATAGGAAGGAGCTGAGGATATTGAGGTCAGATGGAGGGAACAGGGGAAGGTCTAGGAGAAGCCAAGAGGACCACAGGTACTGCCGAGGGAGAGGCAGGGAGTTGGCTTCTTGCAGCAGCAGAGTAAGAGAAGAGCTGCAGGGATGCAGGGTACAAATCCGTAGGAAACCAGGCTTTATGAGTTCAATGGCTTACAGATCCTACCAAAAAMTCTGCAAAATCAGTTTGCTGAAAAAATCTACCTCACCCGATCTTTACCTCTCAGTGAAGTACAYGTGGGGCATTTTTGAGAAGTGCCGTGTCACTGTAGCACAAGTGAGGAAGAACGAACAGGACAACTGAGGSGACAGGCGATTGAATTGGGATGGGCAGCGGGAATGACCCGGGGTTCCCGTCGGAYGCAGCCCTGGGGGCTCTTGGACCGCAGCTGCGGGAAATCATGCAGGAGCTGAACAAACTCCCCGTATCTTCCTTCCCCGTGGAAGGAAGGCCCCCAAAGCCGAACAGCAAACCCACCTCCTTCGTGGTGCTCAGCACCCTGTGCCTCCCAAGCCGTCCCCATCCCCCTGCTCCCCCCCTCCTCCCGCCTGTGCCCATGCCAGGTGACAGCCTGTCTCAGGAAGGTATTTATTTTTGCATTATTGGTTAGCTTTGTTTTACCTCCTAAGTAAACCTTCCAGTATTTATAGCCTCGCCTCCGCACTTGTAGTGTATATTAGCCTTTTATGCCTTCTCTGTCACCTGTTGAAATGAGAACTCAGGGTCTTCGGGCCTCTGCGGCCCTTCCCTTACATTAACTTAAATCACACCAGATGTGGGCCCTTACTGCAGAGGAAGACTAATTGATTTCGCCAGTCACAATATGCCTATTGTTTTTTAACACAAATAAACACTGTGGTGTGTGGGGTTTGGGGTTTGGTGTTTTTTTTTTTTTCTTTGCCACAAGAGCCAAAGGTTATTCAATTAAAGGACTCCAGAAAGTGTGACTAATAATCCACGGGCCGGGTATTTCTACAGTAAAAAGGCATGGGGGGAAAAAAAAAAAAAAAAAAAAAAAAGAAGAAGAAAAAAAAAATAATCTCCACGCTACCCTGAGAACAGCGGCCTCACCGGGGCCGGCCATAACTGTGATGGATGGCTGGTGTGTGTAAGACGTTATTATTTGTTATGTGAGTGGGGGGAGATGGCAGGCGCATTGGGTAGTACACCTGCTGGGCTCCGAGAAGCAAGAACAGCTGTGTGCATTGATTTAGACGCTTGCTACTTGGGGCTCCAGGAACGAATCAAGCGACAGCTCATAAAAAAAGAGGGTTTTATGATTTTTTCCCCCTTCTTTCTGCAAACAAACGGCCACATCATATGTTTTCCTAACGCTGCCGTAACTCAAAATTAAATCCCAGCCCAAGGTGTCAGGCTGGTACCATGTCAGAATTGTAACGGCTTATTTTAAAGGTCGTTATGGATGTACCAGGGAAACACTGGGGGTTTCTGCACAAAGGTGCCATTTCGTTTTGCTGGAGCTCAGGCACTTAAGGGCAATTAGCTCCACTGTTAAAAAATGAGCTGAGAGTGTTTTAACTGGTGATTTTATGCTAATAACAACTACTAATTCACATTGTTAAAAGAGAAAGCGCAGGCTGCCAAAGCTGCTCCAAGCAGCGTACTGTATGGCCCCAAAGCTTCGCCTTGTCCCCGGGTCCTTCCCCCCACCAAAAGTTGAGCCGCACGCCCGGCTGCGTGTCACAGGGTCAGCAAACCTCTTCCAGAGCAAAGGAGACCGAAGCCTGAGCACAAACGCTGCAACTGGGAGGATTAGGACCCCTTTGTCCATCCTGCACCCCTCCATCTTGGCTCCGGGTGCTACAACGCTGCGGATGCTGCCGGATCCCATCACTCAGCACCAGGGAAAAGCCACCGTCCTTCCAGAGCATCGCGCAAGGCCGCAGTCTAGGCTTCACGAGCCCATGCTCATGCATTGCTCATGGGCTCGTGCAAAGGAAAAAGGTCTGCATGAGCTCTCTTTACACAGGTGCTCTCCAGGACAAAAACATACTTTAAGCAGTGTCCTAACATCCGTTCCTCCAGGTGGGTGCAGAAGACGAYGTTAGAGAGGAGCAGCTCCCGTTCGTTGCTCTTCAGATGCTCTTTTTCCCTCCTTAACTCTGTTACTGAGGCAAAAGATCCCAGCCCTAAAATCATGGATTTTACTCAGTGCRGTAGGCCACTTGTGCAGAAGCATGTACACAAATAGGCACAAACACTTAAACAAGGAGAGCCTTATAGGAAGAGTAGACCACGTGGCTGGGTTATCCAAGAAAATGCAATTGGTTTTGCTTATTTTAAAGAGGGAAAGAGATAATCAGCTTTCAGAATTGGGGGAAAGTTGATCTATTCCCACTAACTGCCAAACAACAAGGTGCAAAGCCATAAAAATGATAAAAATGAAATTAATCTGAACATTGTAATATTATCCAGTCTGTTAGACTTTCAGCCTTGTCTTTCAATTATGAGAATGACAACAGTGAAAAAGAACAAACGTCTTCACAAACATAAAATTGCACTATGGGGTTTATTTATGAAGCTTCTCTGACCTGCCTTACAGCTTTGACATGGCAGTCAGCAAATAGAAAATTTGAAATAGAACTAGAATAGAAAATACTCTAGCAAATAGAAAATTTTATCACTTTCAGAGTGAAATTCTGAAAACAAAATGAAAAATAATAGATTCCCTCTTTACATAGACATGGATGTGTATGCTGAAGCTACCACCTAGCAACAAAGCCTCACAGATCTTTGCAAGCAGCAGGTGAGCCTTTGCTGCTCCTCCTTGTTCGGACATGACGTATTCTTAGGTCTTTTGGCTGCACTGACTGCACTGCTTGGAGGTACCCTCGCCCCCAGGTAGAAAGCAACGCTGTTCATTATTATCTCTGAGGATCTTTCTGTAGTGCTCAGCACTCCCTGTCTGAGCTCTTTGCCACCTCTACTCTAGCCATTCCTCGAAACAAATGGGCCGGCTAGTACACCTGAACCGGGGTCTGCAGAGGCTGTGGCTGGTTTCTGGTGCAACTGCTTCTCCCTGCTGCCAGGGGCTCCTCAGGTAACCTCTGTCGGAGCMGAAATGGAAGATGCTTTCTGCTTTCTCCCTCTGTGCTCCTGTTGCTGAAGCCCGGCAGGGTTATACGAAGAACCAAAGGGCTTCTTCACTCAAATGCAGAGTGGATGAAAGTTGCAAGCTGTGATTTGAACAAATAAAGTGAACCGAGATATTAGAGTACTCTGAAAAACCAGCATCTGAAGCTGAACTTCTGCAGCCAGCAGGCATCCTTGGGAGTCCTGGCTCTGCCTTCTCTATGTCTTCTCCATCCAGCCGCTGGCAGGCAGCTCTCAGGCTCCCCTCACCTTTTGCTGGGAACATAAAATATTGAGCTGTTCACAGTAACACCAAAGAAAWCCCAGGGAGAAATCTCAGTTTTCTATGTTAAAGGTTGGATGAAATAAATCCTGGGACCACAGACTGGATGGAGAAAATTCTTGCAAATATAATGAATGCCCTCTGGGGCAAGAGCTGAGGTCCTTCCAACCCCGTAACTGTCTCTGGCAGTGGCAACAGGATATGCAGTTTGGGAGTAACACACAAACCCAGCCACTACCTGTGGTCCTCAGGATCCACGATCATTGAATTAAGGATGCTAAAGAGTACATCCCTTACTTGCCCTTTGATTCCATTTTATGGATCTGTTATCCACAAATTTGCCTAAATCCTGAATGTTGTCCATCTCTACAACCTCCTGTGGCAGCAGATGCCAGAAGTTTACATCCCTCGTGTAAAAAATGTACTTTCTTTTATCTGTTTTAAAACTGCCTGCTACTAGTTTCATCATGTGCCTCTGCAGTTTTTAGAGTAACAGTTCTCAATTCACCTTAACTACCACTTACATGATTTTGTGGGGTGCTGAGTGATGGAAAATAACACAGCGACTTTCATGGAAATACAAAAATATGYCAGGTTACTATGTAGATAACAGATTTCAAACATCAGTCAATGGTTGGGGGAGAAAATGGTGTCATTTGGATAAAAAATGCAACTCAACATAAYGAACCCATATATTAGACCGTAGGTAAAGCCTTGGAGGAACATTGAGCCATGAGAGAAGGTGCTACATGTATGAACCTTGGGGGCTCAGAAATCTCTCTTTCTCCTTCATAGGAACAGAACAATAGTCATCGTACCGTGGTGCAATGCATCGCTCGCTCTGTTGTTAAATAATAAAAAGCACTGTAGAGAAAACCTCAGCTGTTTCAAATTGTCATAACTTCCCTGTCTTTGATAATATAATGACACTTTCCAATACATTCTTGTTTCAATAAAAAGAAAAAAAAATATTTAAGGCACAAAGCCCACCATGGTCCTGTGAATCTCAGAGTGTTTTCTCACAGACTCAAAGAGTTTTATTTCTAACCTCCGTAAAAACAGGTACTAGAATAAAATACAAGAACATTACCTCAGCCTTTTTAACAATGGATAGACTTCTTTTTGTCTAAAGGTATAAAAAATTCTAAGAAACCTGTATTTTTCCTGAAAAGTTCCCCCATGTAGAAAGTACCTGTGAAGTGTGGTCTGCTCACGGARTCCTTATTTCTTCTGATGTTCTCATGCTTTTCCCATTCTCCTATCCAACTTAACAACAGGCACATGTATCTCTCCCTAGTTTTTTTCTGYACTGTGCAGGACTGATGGAAGCCAAGAGCTGGGGTAAAAAGACAGAATGTCACCTTAGGGGCATTGTTGACATTATTTCTAAATTGYGCTGACTATCCTTATGCGACTCTGGTAATCTGCTAGGATAGAATCCCACTTATCAATATTTATACATTAAATCTCTGTATATGTATTGCATCTTAGGCATCTCTCTGCTTTCTTAGATATCTCTGACTTTTCAGGTTATAATAAAGGCTGGCGAGGGAAGGGAATTGCAGCAGCAGTGGGAAACTATTGAGGCAACTCAAGCAACTAAAAAAATCTAAAAGTATGTGACGCATTTTTTTTTCCACTACCAAGATGAAGTGAAGGYAACAAATTACTCTCTTAGAGAAACTGTCTCTAAGTCCTGAGCTTACCTGTTACTCAAGCAATGAAACTGTCATTTCCCATATGAATTTGGACCTGAGGCAAGTTATTCCACATAATTTACATTGGTAATTGGTATGGTTTTTATTCTATTGATTTTATATTCCAAGAATCAACCCATGCAGCCAGATGCCTGACACCATCTTATTGCATAAATAGGGAAAAAGTCCCTTAATATTTTAAGTCATCATAAAGCTGATCCTATATTAATTTACAGATGCTGAGGATGTGTCTCACGATGCTCACAATAGGGAAGAAACTCATCCTAAGTCTACGTCCATTTAGGTTCAGAAAAGTGCAGGAAGTACTTATCTTAATCTGCTAAGAGCAACAACAACATCCCAAAGCATCTCTAAACTGTGGAACTAATTTATAAATACACCAATACTTTTCTAGAAAGCAATCCAATGGATTATAATATTTGTTTATATTAAAATTGATCAGTATTTTTTTTCCAAACTATTCTATGTTTTATTTTTGCAGCGAAGACAGTATAGAAGTATAAATAAAATGTTAGCATTTAAAAACACTGAAATACGATAACTTTCAAGCATGTGCAAAACAAGTAACTTAAGGAAAGCAGAAGAATTACAGAAGATATGCACTATAATGCACGTACAACAGCCACAACCTACGTTTTATTCTTTGCACAAATAAAATGACAATATACATGTTAGACAAAACAGTTACTATCTGCATCTCCTGAAGGACGTGCTTCTCTGTTGTTAGAGGCTCTAGGAGGTATTTTATGAAACACCATACCCCTTTAAAACAGTGTAGGGCAGAGAGTGAAAAATCCCCAGTCCTACTGGAGTAAAATTAGAAGATGAGACGGTATCAGAGGTAAAATTTGACTCAGAATTGGGGTTAATATCTTAATTTTAGCAAATAGCTGTGTAAAATCTTCAATGGTCCCACTTTTTTTAGGCTAGGCTATTTTCAAGTAATAGGAGCAAAATTCTTCATAATTTCTTTAATTGTCTGCTGTGAAAAAWCTGCCATCATTCATTAATTTTATTTGCCCAGAAGTAGGCAGGAGATGTGTTTTATGTCTAAACTAAGAAAGGACGTCTCTAGAAACCTTACTGCATTGGTTCTTCACTTCAAGAAGAGCATGTTGTCTTCTCAGCTTCTGAAATCTTCTTCAGACACTCTTCCTCTAATACCTGACGGTTTCTTAGAAGTTCCCTATTTACGCGGYGATCCCAGCCTGTTTCTTTTTGGGATGCAAAATCTGATAGGATCATAGCACACGGGAGRATTTGTTTGTTTTAAAAATATGTGCTGGTTACCTCCTTCCCCTTGCAGGGTTTTGCACGGGGGCAGGCTGCCAGCGTTTGACAGGTTCCAGATGGATGCACGGAACGGCAGTGCGGGTCAGTGGTGCCTTGTTCTGTGGTTAGACTTCAACACAGGAGGATAGGAAACAATGGGGGAAAAGTAGAATATTTCAGGCAAAGTGTCCTAGTTTCGGAAAGGGCCACGGGCTTTTTGTACATTTACAAGCACTTTCTCACATTACGAGCTGACGGGTTTCTACTGAAGCCCTTGTCAGTCAATCTCTCTCTGTATTTCTCCCTGGTGTTCTGTTAAAGCCAAATAAAACCTATTTGCCTCTGCCTTTCTCCCTTGTTGATGCATGTAAAGTTATCAGCTTCTTGCAGGTGTCTGCTTCTTGCATTTGTAATGACAGTTTAACAAAAAAATCAACCAAACCTGAGGCCACAGAAAAGCTTTCACAAGAGGGGTCAAAAGGGTTTCCTCTTCTGCTAAAGGTCTGCTACATTATTAGCAGTGCCGTGCTAGAGATATTTACCTGTTGGTTGCTTTTCAATTGATTCAACATGTGGCTACAGGGAGGTTGGAGTCTTTAGATTAAACCCACTTCAAGTTAAAATCTTGGGATAATTCSGGGGAAAAAATTGCTTGCCGTGCTTTGGCTCCATCGTGACTTTTCTCTCTGTTTTTAAGTTTAGYCTCAATTAAAAGAAAACAAGCAAACAACAAATAGAGAAAAACAATCCCAAATAATTAGGGTTTTGACATCTAAGAAAGCCAATGTTGGATGAGGTCATCTCATCACAGCCCATAAAGCTATCTCTTCCTCCCTTTGTAATACACATGTTCCAGTCCAAGTTCCTCCTTAGTCTTTTTGTGGCTAAAGTGAACYAAACATCCCAGGCAAAATATGTGTCTGATTTATTGGTTGTCTGGGAGAATTAATGCTACAAATGCAATAATGTCTAATTTCAATTCAAAAGGAGAAACAAACCCCAAAAGCATAGACCTCCCCATGAAAGAATTAAGGAACTGATTCATGGTTTMTAAAGCCAGAGGGGAGTAGCCTGCACATCGATCCCGACCTCCAGGATAGCACAGGCCAGACCATTTCTTCCCTGAATTACTTCCTTTTGGAAGTAAGGCACATCTTTAAGTGAAACAGTCAATCTTAATTTTCAAATTGCCAGTGATAGAGAATCTTGCATAGCCACCAGATCTGTTCTTTTGATGATTAGCTGTCCTCCTCTGGTAAAAACATGTGTGCCTTATTTTTGGTCTGAAGTTACCGTATTTTTATTTCCAGCCGTTGGATCCTGTGATGCCTTTCTCCAGTAAATAAAAAACCAAACCAAACCAAAACAGTGTTGTCAGTGCAGGTAGATATGGTCAGTCATCTTTACAACATTCTTTAAGAGACTGAGCTCTTTTGGAGTCTTTCACTCCAGTGTAAGTTTTCCAGCCTTTTAATTATCCTCTTGATTCCCCTATGAGACTTTTCCTGCTGTTCRCTATCCAGCTTGGATTGTGGACACCAGTAAATATAGATGTTACGGCCACATCGTCACCAAATACCATGCCTGTATTCATTTTTCTCCTTCCTAATTCACCTTTGCAACCCTTTCTGGAGGTCCTCGGGGAGCTCCTATTTGACTGMGTACTGACTGTGGTCCCCAGCACCCTCCAGAGTATACGTACAGTGTATTCTGTCAGTGTGGCCTGCTTTCTTTTTTTCCAAACGAATGCCTTTTTACTTCCTAATGTGTTGCTTGCATCTGTTTCACCAGGCAATCTGGTCTGCATCACTGTTTTATCTTCTTCCCTTTTCTTTTTTTTTTTTTTTACACTCCATAATCTTTGTGTCATATCCAGTCTTTGTCAGTGGTAACCGCATATTTTTCCTGGTCATTGATGATAATATGAAATAGTTTGATTCTGAAAACTGACCCATGCAGGGCTCCACATAAAACACACCTATTTAACAAAGATTCCAGATTTATAGTATTGCTTTCCAGTTTATCAATTAATTTTTAAAAYGTTTAGCACATACTGCATTAATTTTTTATTATGCCAGCTTCTGAACGAAAGCACACAGTGACACCAAATTAAATTCCATACAGAAGGCTATTTTATTGACATACTAATCTTTATGCACTATATTTAGAACTTGATCTCCCCTATATCTCAAGCTGCTTGGACAAGATCTATTTTACATAAATCCACTTTGAACACACTAATTTTTGACCACAGAAGCTCTGTCTCAGCCTCCACTATTTTGCCTACCAGTTCCAATCAGGCAACTGATTATTTCAGTCACCCTACTTTCCCTTTATAAGCAGTGTTGTCGGAAAGCTTTTACACTGATATGTACATATTTTACGTTTTAAAGACTGCCAGAGTTTACAGCCCTGTTCTCAAAGTGCAAAATTCTCTCTTTCATCTCAAAGGCTCTTTARTCTTGGTCCTTTGGCCAAGGAGGACTTCTTGCATAATTTCCATCTTTTATGCAGAGCACAAAACTTCCACAATGTGGAACATCTGTGTTGGCGTTGAAGTACCAGCATGTTCAGTGAGTACAGTGACCAGAGAGACAAACATTCCTCTGTTCATATCTATAAAGAGCATTTCACGTATATGAATGAATAGGGAGCTAAAATAGCAAAAGCAGGGCCTAGAAAATAACTGAATGAGTAGAAATATGGGCAGACAGCAACCCATATAGTGTCAACTGCATCTTTAGCTGTCCTTTTCTCAGATGTGAAAGAACAAGCAAGGGAGATGGTACTGACAGCTTTGTGAAGTGAATGAAGATATTAATTTTGATTAAGCTGTGTAACTTGTGTATATTCTACCACTGATACACGACATATAGACCCTGTCTGAGCTGCAGACACTGCTTTTGTGCCATGTCTCTTACCTCCAATATATAAGCTTTGTCCTTAGGACACCAAAGAACAAATATCCACTGCAGCCAGGAGTTTTAAAAGAATTGGCTAAGGACTTTTCTGAGCCACTGACAGAGCTTTTAAATAAATCTTAGATTCCTGAGGACGTTCCACAGAACTGGAGAAAAAAAGCCAATCTTGTGCCAGTAATTATAAATGATCAACAGGAAGACTCGGGAAACTATAATCCCCTAGAAACTTGGCTTAGCAGCCCAGGATCTGGGGCAGGTGGAGAGGAAAGGTTGGAAGAGATACTCGTAGAGAGAGATAAGAAGATGTACATTTCCCAGTGGCACATCTAACATCTCCCTGTAGTATTTTCTCTTCTCTTCTCTTTGACTGAAAAGTGGAAAATATCCTTAGCTAATCATTTCTGGAAGAAATGGGAGACTCMGAGTTCAACATATGGAGAAACCCTTTGGTTCCAACAGTCTACTTTTCATGTGCATGTCTGAAGCTGCCAGACACATGCTTCCTTCACATCTAAAGTATTTCTTCTGACCACTGGTCTTCCTTTTCTTTTTCTTCCCTCGAGACTGGGCTGTGGAAGGAATACTTCATTAAAGAGAGTGGATGTTTTGTTTGCCTCACACTTTTTATTTACTCCAATCTGTTGCGTATAATAAAGTCTCTTATTCAGCTTGCCCTGGAGAGTATTTACCAGATATCAAATATCATAGTTAATTTGATGTGGGACTTTAATCTTAAACCACCTGCTTTGACCCTGTTTTGGCTAAACTGTAACAGGCATTAGCCTCGGTGCAGAAGTAGATATTTTTGGAAGCCACAAGAAAAACGTGAATTTTCAAGTTACGTGACATATGGCTTTTCTGAATAATTTTTTATGCACTTGTTCTAAAAAGATGCTATTTTCGTGCCTTCATAACTGAAGAACATCTGAACTTTGCCAGTTGAAATTTCCCAGGTGTTTACTTCATGCTGTTCTCATGTTGCAAATAAACAAGTTAAAATAATGGAAGCATAATCCATTTAACACACTTCTGTGCACGTTCATATTCCAAAACCTCTTTAAGATTAAAAGAGGAGACTATGGACTCCTAGGGCTATTATGCACCTCCGTGTTATCAATGATAATTCGTTCCAGTGTTCAGACCTTGCACAGGGGGGATGAAAACATGGGGRGATACATTATAAAATCAGCATAGTTGGGGAGTTTTTAGCCACTGCTGCCATTTGGTTGAGGCTGGCCCCACTGCTGTTCTAAGCAGACTGTGACTCTTCTTGGCATGGAGTTTCAGACTGGTGAATGGAAAGCTGATAGCTAATAGGTCTCACGGATTTAATCATGAATCATGTACTTGGTTTTGTTCAGTAATTTCTCTCTGGCTTGACTGAATAGTGGGGAAATTTAAGCAGTAATAGTTCATATTGAAAAGGGTTTTGATTCCCCTTGTGTTTGCATGACAGTTTTCAATAAATATTTCAACTGTATCAGGATAATCAGTGCATTAAGCTTCATTCCAATGATCCATCTGTTTTGCTTTTTCATCTGTGGCAGCAGTCAATATACAGGCCTATTAGGCAAAACTTGCCAAATAGATAAACAACAGCCTACGGAATACTTTTTCTTGTCTTTGTTTGATTAGGAAACGAGYTTACATTTTAAAATAGCAAGGTACACACCCATTATCAGCTTTAATTYATTTGTATATTATTTTTGGCACATTGTTTTACCTCATGTACCCATGAGCTTGGCATCATGGYTGTTCTGCACTAAGCAGAGCCCATGACAGAACTACCTGCACTGATACCCACATTTTTTGTTRTGTGCATAAAATGGATTTACAGCCGTAAGCGTGTCCGCTGATCTCTTCTGTTGTGCACAGCTTTCTTCCAGCACTGAATGCTTTTCATTCCCTGAGAATTCAATGGCCATGGATGTAAGAAGTATTCGATGCCTGTTCTTCAGAAGCTTTGTTTTCCAACCCTTTCTCAGCAGAACTCCTGCCCGCCCCAGGGAAGACCTGGGTGTCCATCCACGGGGTCCTCGCGGTGGTTGTTTCCCTGGAAGGAACAGCTGGATGTGATGCAGCAGATGCGTGAARGCTTCCTAAGTGGCGGGAGGTGCGTTTTGCCGTGATGCCGTAGGGAGGCTGAGGCTGCAGCTTCCACCAGGGACGGGCCCCCCCCCGGGGTGGGCTGGAACAACCACCCCTTCACAGGCAAAGCCTTTCGTCCTGGCAGAAGCTGAACGTGCTGAAAATCTGCCAGGAATTACCCACGTGAAGATTATAAATAATTGAAAAAAGAGATGTGGAAATGGCAGGAGCATAAAAATCTGGCATCTCCCTTCATGATTTGCAAAGCAACACCCGGAGTCCAGCTGATAACACAAAGAAGATCCTTAGCTTCGGCTTGCCAGAAACAGAGGCAGGAACCAGCAACCTGAATTATGTGAAGTCCAGCAGGTGTTGGCACTGGTAAAAAGAMGGGAAATTTCAAATAAATAAGGTGGAGTGGGCAGGCTTCCTTAGAGCACATGTACAAAATTTCATTATTGTTAAATGAGGGAGCCAAGCACAGCTTTTCATTTTCAGCTCCCTGCAAGATTGATTTGACCCGTATTTAGTGAGGGACTTCAGTCTTTTGTAGCCACCTGGAGCAGGGGACAGGCAAAGGCCAAGGTATTTCTCTGTCCAGGTGGCCCTCATAAATATCTTGGTGGAATTTATTTTCTTTCATTTACTTTGGCATTGCTTGGGCACTGCTTGATTAAGGGGTGGTGTGTAGGAACTGACATGCCCAGAGATAGACAGCCACATCTGCTAACCATTTGGATTAATTATTACACCTGTACCATAAAACACATGTTAATAAAGGGCTGGTGAACAGGTTCAGGTTGCAGTTTTAAAAAGGCCCAAAGAAAGCAGAATTCTAGCCAYATACAAGAGTGAGCCAAACCTTTTGCTGATAAGATGCTGCAGGCTCCAACCGTATACAAGGAAGAGGCAACGTCAGATATACACAAAGAATAAATCACACACAGGAGGAAAGTGCGTATCCTGGCAAACTATGCCTTTGTAGTCTATTGGCTAGAAGGTGAACGACAGTACACGTTCTTTCTTTCCTTCTTTCTTTGCTGTTAGATGTAAAAGGAAAAAAATCATTAATCACTCTGCAGGATACAGCACTTAAATGGGTAAAGTTGCTGAAGGGGTCTGGTTAGCATCAGCCGATTTTTCATTTCCTTTCAGTGGGGACAGTGTGGTGCTCTGGAATCCCTGGAGCCCAGGAGCATGAATGCAGGTATTGAATTTTCAGGAGGAGACAATTAAGGCCAAGCATGTGAGATACAATCATATTTAAATTAATTCAGGTACCTTAGCTAAAGACCTAAACCCTCTGCCTTCCTCCTTCTTTGGGAAGCATATTTGGGAGGGCTTTACTGGGCTGGCATTAATCATTAATCATACGAGCCTTGTGTCAGTTGTGATGGAACACAATGGAGCTCTGTATTTATTATTTCTTCAACTGAAAAGGTTTAACCATATTCTTTCTGCCTGTGGAAAATCATTTTGCTGAACAAGCTCTTCAAGCAGCCTTTGCCAGGTTTTCACAGCCCTTTATTCTGAGATTCCCTGCAGATGGAATGAAGTGAATGTGGGYCCTGAGCCTGGTGCCAGTTCTTCACTATTTGTTAGATATATTTCCTGACCAAAACCGGCTTCCATCATGATCTGCAGATGGGCCAAAAAGAAAGAGAGAGCAKAGGATCATTGCGAGGACACCTGCAGTCCTCCTCACTTTGGGCTTCAACTGTGGTCGATGCTGGTCTTTATCTGTTATCTTTGGGGGTTCCTTTGGCATATTATTACTCCTCACTGCAAATATCACCAAGGAAGGGGCACATCATGGTGCTCTGAGGCCCAGCACCACTGGGCAATAATGCTTGGTTAAGGAAATCTTAAACCTGTCCCTCAAGCCTGCTCCAACAGTACTTCATGGACAAACCCAACAGTTCAATACATTTGGTCCTGTCCTTTGCAATTGCTTTGAGAAGCCATGCGATCCAGATGAAAGCTGAGGTCTGTGCTGTGCCACCGCACCCTGCAGAAGCCRTGGGACCAGCTGGAGAGCAGCTGCACGCTTGGCAGGTTGACCACGGGTTATGAATACCCCTGCCAGGTTTGAGGCTCTCCAGTCACCAGTCTGTTTCAAGCCCATGTGTTCCCTGAGAGGACGGATTCACAAACAGCACGGCTGCTGGGTTACTTCTAATCCTTTGCTTTTAGACCTTGGAGTACCATGGAGATAGCAAAGGTGTCTGTGGGGGATGCTCCAGTTGAACACTTCCTAGGCTGAGTTTCACACCGAGACACGGACAAAAGACTGGCAGATCAGCCAGGCAGAAGAAACTTTCTTCCAGAGAAATTCAACTTTGCAAGGAAGCTGGGGCTTTCGTATCATCACAACCCCAGCTCCAGTCTCTGCTAAAATGCCTGCAGCCAGGGGCATTTTATAAGACTATAGCTATGGGATGGACAGGCAGTCTGGCCTGCCACAAAGTGAAGGATGCTCTTTCAAGGAGATTTTTCATTAATCAGGACAAGAAGATGAAGTTAAATATCTGCCTCACCTGCCCAAAGAAATATTTCTATGGAAATATGACAACATTCCCAAGGRGATGGGAATATGGCAATATGAAATATACTGTGATGTAATTTTAAGAGGCAGCCCATGATAAGTCTGATAAGGCTATTTATCTTTATACGTGTGTTTTATTGTCTGAAGGTTACTTTCCCCTACAGACCCAGTTTAAGACTTTATGCTCTTCACTTGTATATGTTGGTCAGCCTGTTCTGTTCTGTCCAATACTAAAAATGCAAAGAATTTCCAGAAATGAGGTTATGGCTAATGGCATATATATGGCTAATGTCATACCCTTACAGAGGATAACATTGGTTTTGCTATATTACCTTTTTTCATTCCTGTGATCTTTCCCAATTGATATCAGTACATGCAAAGGTTTTAGCAGATGGAAAAAAATGAATGTTTCTATATATTTCTATTGTAGTCTAGAAAAGAATGGCTTGTAGCAGAGTGACACTAAAGTAAAGGTACCCTTCTAATAGATGAAAAGGTTCTGGATCTGATTTTGGTTACTTCAACCACTGTTTTTTGTTTGGGTTTTTGGTTTTTTTTTGTTTTTTTTTTTTTTTTTTAAATATCTCTTGCATACAATGCAGGTTAAAGTTCCCTGAAGAAGACTTTAACTCAGGGTAACATGCACATGACAGAGTAACTCTGTTTACAGGCCCAAAGACATGCATATACTTAAACGCTTTGGAGGATTGGAGTTTAAATTAGCATTTCATTTTCTTTATTTTTAAACCATACTTTTGCAGTCATCTTTGTATTACCATTATATTATTCAAGAACATTTTTCTGGCTACTCTGATCATTAGAGTTCTGTCCAGGTAACAGATGCCAGCTTTTCGCAGTTGTAGTATCTGAATTGCAGCGCGCAGAAACTACTGGTACCTCAACCACATTCATTCTTCCGTACAGGAATAATCCTTGGAATGTATTAATTGCCGGTTATTGTTTAGATTTACTATCCAGCTCCACCTTCTGGTAAACTTGTATTAAATCTGACTTGTTAAGTTTCTGTCTACTTGCAAACACTGAAAGCAAATTCTTTGCTTTGTAACTATGCTACTGATCAACATTTAAGGATGAATTTACTGACCTGTGTTAACCCTGCCAATCACTGAATTTGTACCCCATCATCTGCTTCAGAGATACAGAGATATCCAGAGATGGAATAAAAGCAGCCCTTTCAGAGTAAGCAATAAGGGAGATCATCTGCATTCTCAAGTCACTGAAATTTCCGATTCGTGACATCTCTTAATGAATAGCTCCCGGGCTCCAAAATTACACAATAGCTTCCTCAGACCCATACTGCCACAGTCCTTTTAATCTTAGCTGTTCTTGAGAAAGAATGTGCAAATGTATCCAATGAGGTATCCACTCATTCCTGCACAGTTTCTGAAAAAACATAAGCATGAATACATTTATATGCAAAACTGAGCATTGGGTTTACTTGAAAATTGCTCATTTATCTCTCTGCTTCTTTTCCCCCTTTTGAAGTATTTCATGCAATCAGCATGAAAGTTAAGGGAAGTTAGCTGTCAAGTACAGGGAACATCCAGCACTACTGATTTATGAAGAACCTAGGAGAGCTTTATTCCTATCTTGGACAGAGCATGGGGACACTATGATTTTCAAAAGTAGCTATTTAATTAATCCATTTATCCAAGCTCTTAWTTACATTTTTTTCACGCATATGCCTTGCCTGTGAACTTGCAGTTTTCTTTTGCATCCTTACCATTTGTATTAATGCGCTTCTGGTGTATATGGCTACATCTCTACTAAAAACCTAAACAGAGTTGCAACACGTGCTCAAGAACTAGTCRACAATCATCTGTAATGTTCACTTCTAGCACACGCCTTGACAGTTTCCTCAAGCCGACTGGACCCTCATGGGCAAAGCCAAGGCACAGCCTTAGGGGACAGTGCAGGCCAGTGGGCATTTCCCATAGGCATTT
This sequence comes from Oceanodroma leucorhoa, assembly GCA_030449065.1. Classification (NCBI taxonomy): domain Eukaryota; kingdom Metazoa; phylum Chordata; class Aves; order Procellariiformes; genus Oceanodroma; species Oceanodroma leucorhoa. Next base: position 5,333,438 of record JASVER010000050.1, on the reverse strand, counting down.
TGGGCAATGGTGGGTATGCCACTCTCCTTCACTGCTCGCTTGATTTTTTAGGATTGACATAGTCTGTAGCTTCCATTTTCTATTCCTGAGAACATAGAAGACTGACAAACTGSTCTACCATGTGGCTGTGCGGGAGATGCATCAGGGCATGCAGTCCTGGTGTACRTCTTGTGCAAACCATGACTGAAAAGATGCAGCTTCTTTCCCATGCTCCCCATAAGCAGGCCGCCTTTGTGTCTGGCTGCTGCTTACAGTGGGCTAAGAATGGGCTCTTCGTTATGCCAGTGCGCAGGTAGCACACTTCTCAATATGCAGAAGGCTGAGGGCAGCGTATATTTTATTTATTTTCTCTTGAACCAAATCCYTAGCTTCTTTCCACCTTTTTATTCAAGCAGCATTCAGCTGCACTATAGCTAATGGGAATTTGTCTGAGTAAGAACTTAGCGTTTGTCCTCCCGCTGAAGGAAAACATCTTATTGTTTCTTGCTTATGTTACCGTAGGGCATAAAATGCCTGTTTTTAAACCAAAGACCCATAAGTCTCAGGACAAAAGGAAAACGTAGTTCCGCCCCTCAAAGTGATCATAAGACAAAAGACAATGGGCAGCTACAGACAGATGAACGAGCGCACAGACACAGAGAGACAACGCTGGTCAGTGCGATGAGCTGCAACCTAACCATTGTCACCATAGGCACCACTGGAAGAAAAACAACTGGAAAGAGAGCCGAGCCAAGAGAGGCATTCTATTTGCAGAGGAATTCGCATCTCAGCACTTGGTGACAGTCCAGCCAGAACAAAAACCGGAATTGTTGCAACGTTGGGTGAGAGGGGACGCGGAGCCCCCGCCGGGGACGCTCTCCTGGCAGGCTGGCCCCGCGCGGGACTTGCACAACCTCCCAGTCGCAGTGAACCGGCACATGCCAGCAACCACGAAAACACTTCTGTCACAGTKTTTCCAGCCAGCCAAGCCTGAAAGAGGCTCGTGCAGCAGCTTTTGTCTACGATTACAGAGAACTCCTCCAGGAATGAGAGGCAGAAAAGGAGAAAACATGGTCACTAGATATGAAAATGTAACATGCAGGCACTATGGTATGGCACCATGGGCTGGCCAAAGACCTAATATCTCCCAAGTGAATGAGAGGTGATTGATAGGTAGTATAAGAATTGAGTGCAGACAGCTAGAAAGGAAAGACTAGCTCCTTGCATTTAATGCAGGAGGTGCAGAAGAAGCAGAGGAAGGTTGCAAACAGAAGGTGACACGATCACAGTGGCAGGCTGCCAACACAAAATGCAAACTGAGGGTACTTGGATGAGAGTTTGGCTGTGTACATGGAAGCTCATATCCCCGTCRCACTGTGCAAAGCGTGTATATGGTCTGGATGGGGTTCATGAGCCACAGGCTCTGCCCACACAGACTCTGAGTGACCAGCAGAATGGCAATGCTGTCCCCAAGAACTGAGAAAGTGAGCTTTAGTCAACCTGAATTTAAACTGTTAATTAACTGTACATAGAGAAGTGCAGCTAACACAAGTGAGATTTTAACTTGGAAGGGAAAGGGATTCTTCTCCAGCAGTGACGTGAATTGCCTTCATGGAGTGGTCTGCGTGGAGACAGTCGATGGATTTGTGCCTGTGCCTGGCTAGCAGTTTGAGGGATTTTACATTGAAAGAGATGTCAGAAAGGATCAAGCTCATAAGGAAACTTGAGTCTGACTGGGTCCTGGCCAGAGGAAAGAAAAGTTACCTCTGAATTCAGTCATCTGCAGGATATCTTTGTCCTAGGGTGTTAAAAATAGCACAGAAGAATGGTTGGCCACCACCACCACCAGACTGAAATGTCTAGGACACTTCCTCTTYTCTGAAAGCTCCTCTTTCCCTTGGGTGGAAGGAGACTGACCCAAAAATGCCCTGAATGATGGTGAAAAGGAGACTGCTTGGCTACAGTTTCTCCTTACCATTTTGTGTTGTTTACAGTCTCTTCCTCTGAGATATCTGTCCTCTTTTTTTTAAATTTCAGTCCTGCAAGCAGTACTAAGAAGCTTCACACCCTAACCTAGGCAGGCGGGGATGTGTCGGAGGTACAGGTGCATCAGAAAGTCAGGGTCATGTCTCTTCTGGTTGCTGGCAGATATTTACTCTAGAAATCTAGGAGGAGACCACAGTTTTCTTTCTAAATCCCTAATCCTGTTCTTTTCTCACCAACCGAATCAGATGTCCTCTGCAAAGGTTTTCCCTATTGGTCTCATTTTAACCTATATGACTTTGGAGGTCAGTAGGAAAGCTGTTTTGCTGACCCACAATTTTATTCTTGTTGGTAATTCAGTGCCTCACTTGGTTTTTGGCCTATAATGACAATAGTTACCAGTGTAAAAAGTACTTAATCTTGCTTTTTCTTGCCAGTTGAGTTCAAATGTCTTACACGCTATGTGGAGACCCATTATATTTAATCATTTTTAACTCTTTTCTTCAAGCTTAAATGGAAGTTTCCACACCTCTAATGAGTAACGGGATACAAAAATTATAACTGTGATTAAAAAAACACAACTTGTAGTCTGTCACAGTATTTTAAATTTATTTGTGTTTAGATACTCAGTTCAAAATTGTACATGATAGACCTCTTAGTGGTTAGGGAAAACAGTGGGGAGTTACTAGTCTGGAGCCAGAGGGTGTCTGATTTTCGTTGGAAGCTGGAATATCCAAAGCAGGAGTTGGAGGAGCCAAAAGTCCTTCAGAATAATTTTTCTGTTTTGCAAAATAAACAAAGGAGGATTCAAATGAAAGCAATGCTGGGACAGATTCCCATAGGAACACATAGCACATTCTGGGGGAGTCCTGGGGCTCTTTTCTGCTTTGATTTATATCAGCAGCATAAATGCTCTTTATCATTTACCAGCTGCCAAGTACCACCAGAACCTACAGGAATAATATGATTCAGTAATCTACAGTACAGCTATTTCTTGGTTACCTTGTTGTTTCCCCAACTCTGTGCTCTCATTTAACTGTCCCTGTGCACATGATGTGGCTGATTTCTTCAGCAGGAATAATAAGATCCAGTACAATGTCCTGCCTCCTGCCACTCTTCTCTCCTTCTTCCACAAACAGGTTTTATAACAGCCAAGTCATGGCCCCTATAGAGCAGATAGTTACACCAATGCCTTAACACCACCGATCGTCTGTATGTGTTGTACAAGAACAAGCTGTACCAGTATGACATAGTTGCACTGGAATAACTGTATTCACAGTCAGGGAGYGCTCTACCAATTTAACTGTGCTGAAATAATTAAATCAGTGCCAACTGCACATTCAAACGTGTTTTTAGAAATGCTAGCTGTTAGCAGGGAGTTGCCTAATTCCTTAACCCCTGATCCAGCTTCAGAGGAAGGTCTCACCTCCAGTTCCACATTTACCTTGACATCCATCATAAATGGCCAGCTTAGATCATCAGGGCAGCTAGTGTGAATTGCTGTTTTTCAGGATATTTTTCCGGTTACAGAACGGGCCTGGGTCAGCACAAAGTCCCACTCGTGCTCCTCTGATTCTCCCTCCTCCAGCCTCTCCACCTGCACGCTGTAACCGTGGCAAGCAACTAGGAACCGAGAGTTGAACGGACTTTGTTCGTCTTGCATGAGAGCAAGACTCTGCTCTGGACTGCAGCCTCGGGGTGATCTCTTAACAGCATGTGATTGTACTGTCTTTTCCCACCTATTTAAGTGCCTTGTAGCACACAGGGAAGGTACACTGTGCAATGCAACAATGTACTCCTCTGTGTGTCCTTTAAGGAAAAAATACATAAAAGAACACTTTTTTTAAAAGGAGAACTGTTTTTTCCACTTATGTGTTACTTCAGCTACTTTTAATTATTTTTCAGGATTAGAGTATACCATTCTTGGCTGTTTAAAACAATACTTGGGGTGGGATATTTGTTTAAATTCTTTCTGCCAGATACTTTAGGCTAAACAACACACTGGTGTCAATAAGCCACTTCCCACAAATGAATACTATTTGCAAGGTCGTAGGCATCAAATACCAGGCTAGACTCAAGGCTGTCTATTCTCAGCTCATCATTTCACCCTGCACAACCAGAGAATTCCAGAAAATGGTCCTGAACAGGATCTCAAGAGATCATCTCCCTTCCTCTGCCTCCCAGTGTAGCAACTCTACCTACGGCATCCTCAGCAGCCGTTTTTCTCTCTGCACGGACACAGCAGTGAAAGGGAATACCGCCTTCATTTCTTCTGGAGCCAAGAGAGTTGGAGATAGGCACCACTGGAAGCTGTGAATATCAGTGAATGGGGAAAGTTCTTACTCAAAAGCAAGATTTCCCATGCAAAACACAGGAGATCAGAGATTTAGGCAAATTCGTGTTATGGCCAAATCAGTCTGCCTAGCTGCTATTGAAAGGCATTCCATTCAGTCCTTGGGTCCTAGTTCCCTTTCCTGGCTGCACCAGTCCCAACACCCTGTCACCTACTCCCATCCCAGTGCTTACCTGATCCCACCGGCGGCTGATTCACACAACTAGCCCAGCAGTARGTATTATGGTGTTTAAACTCCCTACAGCACTGTGGGATCAGGCAGCACCAGAGACACGTAAAAGAAACAGCAGGAGCGCAGGAGCGGGAAGATGTTTATGGCGTGGCGAAGGAAGCAGGCCCCACAAACACCTTCCCTGACTGCTGTGTCCTAGGCTCAGCTGCARCTTGGAACAGCCCCATCAACCTGCTGTCGATGCTTTAGGTGGGCATAAGCCGCCACTGCCGCAAAACCARCAACCCCCCATCGCCAGCTGCTAAACCCTTCCTCCGCCCCGCGCCCCTCCTTGTGCTACCCCGCGTATCTGCGCGCCCACGGGAGCAGCCAGGCAAAGAACCCAGAGCGAGCAGTTGTCCGGGTGTGGGGAAAAGGACGAGGCAGGACCTGTGCTGCAGGGACGAAGCGGGGCTGGCTCCCTGCCCGCTTGTAAAGCAAGGGCAGAAACCGTGCCCCGAGCTGGGACACGGGCTYGCCCGAAGGACGTTGGCAGCAGAGCCGTATGCGCCTGTCACACCTCCCGGTGCGACCACCACCCCTCCTGACAATTAGATAGCAGCTTCCTTTCCAATGAACAGTTCTTGCGCCTTATATTTGCCCCGCCGTTAATATGTCTCTTTAAGCATCTTTAATATGAGATTTTAATGAGAAGTGACAGGAAGATGYTTTGTTAGCCAGCGCCGGGGAAAACATCCATCTGTTGTATCTTCTGTATGACACTGACCAGTCTCATCACCTATGGCTGATGTCCTAGCTAAACCACCCAGAKGTGCTGGCCGAGCAGCACTTTGTGATTTTTTTTAAAAATTCATTTAAAATTAGGCCAAGAATGGAAGGAAAAGACTTAGAAGCTGATATGCTAAAGTCATCATTGCCTGCCATGCTTGGGGATTTCATGGGAGGGATTTCTGGAGGCACGCTGATCAGGCACTGGGAGCTCGGTGGTACTTTGTCTCTCTTACTTCCACGTTAGGGGTATGGCATTGGGAGGGTTGGCGAGAAATAACGCCAGCCCCCCATTGCCCGCCTGCCCCAGAGGTCTTGCACTGCAAAGATACTAGCTGTAGATTCACGACGTTTTCTTACCATATTGCATTGCTTCTCCCTGTGATGAGGTACATTCCACAGTCACAGCACAACAGCGTTTATCCAAAATGTTASCTCTCACAACAGCAATTGCTGTTGTTATTATCATCTGCAGGCTAATTTTGCAACACTGACAAGACCAGAGCTATTTCCCATGGCAGCTCCAACTCACGTTACCTGCTCTAGCCCTATACCCTGCTTGTGCTCCAGGGAGCTGCATCAGCAGGGAAAGTTTTACGGCTTATACCTCATCAGTAACATCTCGGTACCTGCAGTGGCTTTTCATYTATTGCCGTATCATCTGTACTGCGCAGAGCCCTAAAGGAACTTCGGGCAGGAGGATGCGGGGAAAGACTGAGCAGCTGCAAACCTTTACCAGCGGCAAACTGCACTACCCGGCCATTCCTCTTCACAGCCTGGGATACAAAAGAGCTCGGTGCAAATAGAAAGCATGGTGAAGGAATGCTGTGTTCACAGAAAAACACGTTTTTCTCTGTATACGTGAAGGTGCCGTGACCTGGAGGATGAAATGCTACTGCTGAGTGAAGACCGCCTGTCTGAGCCACAGTCTGACCGAGTGCTCCGCTTGGACTTGGATTTTCCTCGAACCACAACCCTGCATGAATCCCAAATTATCTGGAGAAAGAAAAGGCACAAAATGAGGTGTTTGTGGTGAGACAGTCTCCACTTAAATAAACCCGAAGCGACAAGGAGTTTTCTGCGGGATTTGGCGAAGAGAAGCCTTGTGGGGCAAGGATGGGGAGGTTGGGGTGACGGGGGAGGCAGGCTGCTCGGGATGCTCGGGGAAGCAGGAGGGAGAGCTGAAAACAGCCAGTGCTGCTGTCAGCGTCTCGGAGGTGGGGAGATGAGCCACGGCCCGAAGCCGGAGCAGAGCTGGCCATTACACCTCCCAGCCCCTGCTCAGACCTGGGGGAGCTTCTRTGCCCTTGGTGCTACCCCGCGGGGTAATTCAGCATCCCCGCCTCGACCTGCCGGCAGGAGTTCTGCCAGCTGAGCGAAAACAAAACCTCTCTGGCTAAGTACATAGRAACCGTACTCTCAGCTGGAAATGGCTTTCTGCAGTCCCGGGGCCTCTCTCAAAAGCCAAGTCAGCATTTTATATCGGTCTGGGTACCAGACCTACGGTCAAATTGCGCTGTCGTTCGTTGACGAGGTCTAGCGGAACTATTTGCCGTTGGGGAATTAATTTCGTTGAAGTGGGATTGTTTCACAAGTCTGTGACAATTTCACGGAGGTTTTGCTTCAGAGGTAAAGCTGGAGGAGACGGTCTAACACTATCAAAAGGCCAGGGTTTCTCTGAATGAAGCCTTGGGCTGTCATCTTGAAATTGCTTTCTGTAATATTTTTCTTTGTAGTGTGTGTATACATACATTTAATATTTTTAAAAGAGGGTGTCAAAATGAAATGTTTTGAGCTATCCGAAATGAACTTTTTCCAGAGTATTATTTCACAAAGAGCATCTAAATTTCAGAGGCAGAGGAGTGGATCTTCGCTTACGAAATTCCTATGTAAAAAAATAGAAAAAATATTCCATTTTCCACATCCCTCAAAGCTATTATCAGTCTGAGCTAAAAATCTTTATTTTCTCATTCTTCTCCATGAGCATAGTACTATGGCAAGTATGCAGTCCTCCTGGGGAATTCACTTAGTGGAAGCAGTAATTCAGGAGCGCCACGTCTTGCTAGGGAACACGTCCGAATCTCCCCAAATATTTGACCTCCCTCTGATAGCCTGCACAAACGCTAATGACTCTAATGCCTCTCACGCTCCATGCCTAATGACAGCAGCTCCTGTTGCCAATTAGATGAGATTAGGGGAGAGCTGTCTTGTGCATACTGTACATGACAGCCTATTCCTAGAGCCATATATTGCCTCTAAATTGGCTAATGCTGAATTCAGGATGGAAATGGAAAGCTATTTGTGGGAGGCTTGTCCTGAGTCCCCAGCAGGGTGTGAGAATTCGTGCTTAGTGCCGATGGTAGGGTTATGCTGCATTGCTGATGGATGTAAGAGAGGGCTGCCAAGAAGAGACTCCAGAACCATTTCCTAAATAGCAGCGATAAAAATCACTGTTAGAGCCTAAATCTGCACTGTTTCCCCGTATTCCAGGCAACTGCGAGCTGCCTAGGGGAGCAAGGACATAATTCTCCCTCAGAGTATCATTATGTGAGTTTTTGTACACTAAGCTTTTTATACCCACCTCACAAGAAGGAAGACCAAAAGGGAAAACTTGGCAGGAGAGTGGGAAGGAAGAAAGCGGAGAAAGAAGAAAAACAGCCAAGCGGGCTCACCGGGACCAGAGGCTGTGCGAGAACACCGTCACGTCAGGCCACATCGTATCGCTGCGTGGTCAGAGGTGTCTTATGATCCCATGAAAAAACCTGTACCAGAGTAATCAAACCAAATTTTCATGCATTCCATTTGCTTTCTGGAGTCTAGGTGGGGGCTGGTTTTAAAATGCAAATTTTGGAATAAAATATCCCCTTTTGATTTGTCTTAGCTATTTTAAACATGACACTAAATTCTTGCAGATCAAAAATGACTATTGGAAATTTGTATTGCACAAAAATAACCCTTTCTTAGAAGCAGAACTTTCTTTAAAGTTGTCATTTTAAAGCAATTTTCTGGTTTCTGTCAAGCAAAATGTTTCAAAATCCTGGAATGTGAGTTACAGTACACGGGATTGTATTTAGAGCTTTGTTGATATTTACTTTGTTCAATTTTTCAATATTTATTTCTTTTCAAATTGTTCATAGTAATGGAAAAGTTACAGGAAAAAACCTACAACTCAGCTGCTCTTTTTCAAAGCTGATGAAGTTGCACGTTAACAGTTTCAGTTTCAATTTTTTTCCTTCATAAACTAGTTTTTCTAAGTTGACACTGTCTTAAAAAGCCATATGAAGCAAAACTAAAATCTAAAAAATGAAATAAAAGCATTGACATTCTCAATGGTATTTGCTTTCAGTGATCAAAAAAAAAACCCAAAAATTTTATTTGGGAAAAATAAAAAAAGGTGTACAAACATTAAAAACTGAAAAACATTCTACCTTTATTCACCCAAAGGAGAAACAATTTTGTATTTGGGGCTTTTGTGTGAAATAGTTCTGATGTTTTTCTAACAGCTTTAATCCACATATATGTTTGTGCAGTAAAAAAAACCCAAAAAGGGTACATTCAAAGCTACTCTGTTTTTCCCCAGCGTGAGTGGAAATTGTCCTTCCTGATGCCTATAGCAGTACTTTTTTATTGTACAAACAGAAAACATATCTACTCGCCCCCCCCCCCCGTGCACTTCTTTAAATAGGGAGGTTTTTTAAAAAGAGGAATGTCTATAATAATGTTAGCAGTATATAAGAATCAATTCTCCTTCAGTTTTATTTTCACATATGCTGAGTGGCAAAGCCACACAACAGACAGGTCATATAAAAAAAGAAAGAATATATATCTGCTAGCACATTCTCATTTGTATTTTTCTATTTACACAGTGTCTTGCAGAGTTTTGTGTTTGGCAATCGGATCCAGTTTTAACTTTCACCCCCCCGAAACTATATTTGTCTGCAGTCTGTCCCTCTTGGTCACAAGGAAGAATTGCTTTTCAGGCAATTTTTAGATCCCCTCTGCCCTCCTGTTGCAATTTAGTTATATCGTATCAGGAGGTTCTGACTGACATCCCCAGGACTGCACTCCTCTACCACGGGGAAATGTCAGGATCTGGTATTCCCTCCCCTTTATCTTCAGCTAGAGGAAAAATAAAATTATTTTTAAGAAAGACTGCAAGACATATTTGTCCCCTTTGACTTCTTAATTCTGGGTTACCCCATCACGTTAAGATCAAGAATGCATTGACTACAATCTCAAGATTATAAAGAGGCTGATAAAATAAATAAACTAAAGAATATTCATCCCTTCACCCCTTACCTCTTTGCCACCTTTACTACATTTCACGTTTAACCATTCCGAAACATGAAACCATTAGTGAGACCTTTTTTCATTTTCCTGATGCTGTTTTCCCTGTATCCAGATTCCACTCTTTTCCATTACCTTTTTCCCTTTTTCCTTCTATTAGGCTGAAAGTGTTGTACAGGACCTTCAGCCAGAGGCAGCTTTTGCCATATGTAACCGGGGGTCTATAGAYGCTTCCTCATTAAGTTTTATTGGTGTGCTGGTTTAAGGAATAATGTTAGCCAGTTCATCTTACTAGCTGTGTCGACTAGCAATTTATGTCATAACCACTGTTACAATCTCTATCTTACTAATTAATTTAGCAACCTGTTTCTATTTTATCCCAGAAGCTCCCAGGAATATTACTCATAGTCTATAACGTTCAGGTTTGTTTCCTGCGGTATACTGAGCCCGGTCGAAGGAATAAGCCTGACGTGCCATTGTAACATCTCTAGTTTACCTCCTGTGTTGTGATTTATGGAGAATTGTGATATGAAGATTGCAGAAATCAATATTTCTTTTGGAGGACTCCTTTGCTTCCCCACCCCACGGCTGTGAGATCCTCGGGAAAGTCACACAGCAGATCAGATGCTGGTTCATCTGCAGCCAGTAACAGAATATTTTGGGCAAGTGTATATCCCACCAGGTCAGCTGCTAATATTTCGCTCTTGCTTTTCAGCGACGCAGGCAGGCATGAGATACTCTGACTAAGACCCAACTTGCGCATTCCCACTAAAGCTTAATTTGGCGGCATTGCAACATCTGTGTTGTGCTGAGTCCAGTATCTCCGTGTGCTTCCAGGGCCAAACTCATCTATCATCACAGGCAGCAGTTTGGAAGATGGCAACTGCTGCTGCCGTTGGTCCCAACTTACTGACAAAAAGAAAAGAAAAAAAGGATTAATTCGCATTTGTAAAGGTGCCCAATAGCTGAGGCTACCCCTCTAGGCAAAATCGGGCTGGAGTGAGTCCCCAGACACCCCTCCCACACAAGAGGTGCATACCCTTGAAATTTAATAAAAAGAGCGAACAACACCCCATAATTTTCGCCCCAAGCACTGACTGAAAGGTGACATTACACAATAAGAGTAAATCTCCCGCTCCGCTTATACCAGCCGCGTACCCGGAGACATTTCTGCCATAACTCCCAAACCAAAATAGCGATTGGTGAAATACAACCTGCGTGCTGTTGTCAAAAACAAGTGCGAGTATTGTAGTTAATGCTTGGCAGCAAGCCGGGGAGCCAAAGTTCACCGGAGGGGCCCTGCTGGGGATTCCTGGAGGCACCGTATAAATCCCCGCTCCCCTCCCCGCCKCCGGCAGAGGCTCACGACGGGCCGTGCAGGGAGCACCCCGAGAGGCATGCCCCGGGCTGCCGGCACCGAACACACGTCACAGCCCGACATAAGCAACGTCAACACACGCGCCCGACGCGTGCACGCACGCACGGAGGAGCAAGGGGCGGTCCTTCGTTCGATGCAGGCAGATAATCTTGATCTGACGATCGTTGAGATCATTGAGACTCTCATTCGTTTGGCTCTTAGTAGGTTTTTATATCTGATAATCGTGGCCTGATCCTTTTGGCTGTCACTGGCCCGGCGTGCGCCGTGAATCTTTCCCCAGGAATTCAGTTTCTGACTCARCGGCTCAAAGTCAATCCACAGCACATCTTTTAGGGAACCACGCAGTCTTATTTTAAAGGTTCAGAGTGGTGCAGGATTTACCTTATCTATTGCTTATCTGTCCCRAAGCTTAGGTACATCCACTAATTAAAAAATTTATATTAGGTTTGAATCGTTCAGCTGTCAGATCTTGTTATATCTTTGTCTGCTAGACCGAAGAGCCCTGTAATATCAGATATCTTCTCCCCGCATAAGTAATTATAGAACATGATTGAATCGTTTCTTAAGCTCTTTTACRAGTGAAACAAATAGATCCCTTCTAATCTCTCATAGTAAGCATGTTTTCCAGGCCACAAACCGWCCTGGCAGGAGTCAACGGAGTCAACTGAAGTCAGTGGAGCTACACCAGTCCTCGCTTGCTTAGGATCTGATCCCCAAAACACTAACATGCATATTTACAAACTAGAAAGTGTCGAGGTATGTAACTGGACACATTCTATTTTCATACTTTTTATTCAGCTCACAGAAAGTATTCGCTGTGTTGACCGCAAGTGCTCCCATTAAATATAGCATATTCATGCACCGACTCAAATAGACAGACTACCTGTAAATGCAAAACTAAGCAAAATTCAGAATATTTATCCAACAGAAAATTCTAACATCTCACCTTCTTATTTTATCCCAGCTCAATAGCTGAAATATTAACATTTCTCAGAGAAAGAAAATTACATTTTTACAAAAAGCGGCAGAACATTGCATTTTCGTATTCTTCAGTGCAGACATATCATAGAATCATAGAATCATAGAATCATTAAGGTTGGAAAAGACCTTTAAGATCATCGTGTCCAACCATCAACCCAGCACCCATGCCCACTAAACCATGTCCCGAAGTGCCACATCCACACGTTTTTTGAACGCCTCCAGTGATGGTGACTCCACCACTTCCCTGGGCAGCCTGTTCCAATGCCTGACTACCCTTTCAGTGAAGAAATTTTTCCCAATATCCAATCTAAACCTTCCCTGGCGCAACTTGAGGCCATTTCCTCTCGTCCTCTCGTATCACATCAACATTGCCCGAATTAAAACACTTCCATGTGGATCAGTGCTGTTGTGAATCTACATTGCCTCGTAAATTGCCTCGCAGGGACCGCAGGTTGGTACCCTAACGTCCTCGGTGCACTGCGAAGGGCCATGCTCCCTGAGGAGACCGTGCTCCCTCTCCCCAGCTGGCTCATGCCTTCCGGAGCCAGGCAGAAACTGGGCAACAAGAAACATTTCCCTGCGGGAAACGAGGACTTCCAGGGAGCTTAGCTCTGGGGGAAGGTTAACAGGCTAAGTTATAACACCAGCATTTGGCTTAGTGCTGTACCAAGCTGCTCTGAAACATTTTAGGTAAAAAAGTGGTGCATAGCAGAATTGTCTGATCCAAGTTGAATGAAGACTGAAGTATTTCATACCACAGTATGCTCTGCAAAAACTACCGCCGACTGCTTTTCATGCAAATGTATGTACACAGACATTTCACAAGTGTCTACATGCATGTTGCACGTACAAACAGAAATGCCATACGGGCTCCAACATATATATAAATCACAAGCAAACACACACGTCCTGAACACACGCAGTCAGCATGCCTAAAACTTAGATGGCTAGTCTAAATAGATGTCTTGTCTAAAGTGCCTCTGCCATCAGAGGAGATGAATCTTAGGATGAGTTGCTTGCTTTGAAACTTTCTCTCTACTTACCATGAAGTGTGTAAGTAAGTGGCTGATTTAGACTAGAAGCTAAACTTTAATATGGCTAAAATGTACATTATACACACCAATGTGTAAAAGCACATAAACTTTTAGTTATCCTACAGGTGCATGCAAGCGCAAAGCATGAGTATATAGTACAGCTAATACAAGCACATAGCCAGATGTCTACCCTGCAAACAGAAACAGAAACCATTTTTACCAGCTCCCAGAATTTAATGGAGGTCGTGCCGTTTTCTTCATGCCTTTTCTTAAACCTCAGCTCTTACAGCCAAATGATCACTGCAGAATCAGAAATCTACTTTTACAATGAAAATGCTGCTMTTCTGTCATCAAAGCTGTAAAGATCAGATTGAAAACATGAATCTGACAAGCTAAGCAAAAAAAGGGGAAGTGGACAAAAGAAACCAAAATCTATCATTTTCCCCAATCTTATGACTTAGTCTTGCTCCATTATTTTTAACACTGTTGGCTACACCGCAACAAGCCCATACACGTTAAAAACACATTCACAAGGAAAACCTAAAAACATAAATACATATTACTGGCATGAACTCAACAAATGTGTGCATATCTTACCAGCACTGTGCAAATATGGATGTACAAACTATAAGGATGAGGGTACATTCTGCAAAACGTATACATGTGTAACACCTGCAAATACTCAACATGCATCCTACACAATACAGTCACACCGCCACAGTTATGCACACACWGACATTCAAAGCCACATACCTGAAATTTTGGAAGCACAAAATAGTCTGACTTTCTGAGGAGAAGTAACGAAAATATTTTCATTTGTAATTGATACTTTGAAAGTAAATGAAAAATTTTGTTTTGCTTCAAATTAAAATGTCAATTATTGGTTAGAAAAATAAATGAAATGCTTTTATGTCAAAATAGCAATTTAAAATGACAGATTTCCTTCGGTTTCAATTTAAATTGTTGTTTTGTTTTGAAAAAAAAGAAAAAAATATTTAATGCAGAAGGAAAACAAAAATGAACATTGTGTTTCAATGGGCCAACCCAAGACAAAACTACTCTTTGGAGAAAATGAAAGCCAACCAGAGAAATTGTAATGAGAAATATTCATTCAAGTTTTCTCTTGGGAACCTTTACTTTCTAGACAGTGGTGATGCACGCATACAACTCCCTTCTTATTCAACGTACRCGTGTGATCTGTAAGAGTATTTCATAAGGGCACACTCCAAGAACTTTACACACACACACTCACGGGCACTTTGTGTTTGTGCTTTCGGCACGTGTGCAAGCATCAAACACGCATTGGCCCGCAGCAGACACACACATGTGGTCTCCGTTAAGAAACCCAAGAAATAAAGCCAATTTTAGATCAAGTGAGCTGTGGTCCCCTGGCTCAGGTTCTACTGCAGGTGATTCTATAAACAAAGTTTAGTGCCAATGTGAAAGAACAAATACGCTATAAATAGTTCATGACTTCCAAAACCCCTTGTCTCATTCCAGTCCTTGTTCTAAACCAAACCAGCAGATGGGCTGAGAGCACTTCAAACCCACTCCTTGAAATAAAATGCTGGAAATAAAGGAGAACAGCATGAAGGCAGTAAAACAAAATAGGAAAAGGAGGGGGATGGGGAGAAAGGCTTTAATTTATTGGGGAGAGCACTGGGAATGTAAAAAAAGCAGGAGTGGAAGGAAGAAAGGGGACATCACCCTGCCTGATTGCAATTGTCATTAACTTGCAGCAAGGGTATTAAATTCCAGCGTGGGTGCAAGTGCACGCAGCCCACCTCCAAACCAAACCTCCTCGGCATCTGATTCTTCTCTGCACTRAGTGATTTAATGCCCTGGCCCATGCGGTTTATTTACTGCCTCTTGCTCCATTTAATTGAACCCAGGGGCCTTCACGCCCGTACGGGTCAGTGACGAAGCATTTGTTACCTGCGCCAGGCAGCACACCAGCGGCAGGGGAGAGGGGGGGGATCAGCCATTCAAGCACAAAAAGCAACAGTCGGGGGGGGACGCGGTTCACCGTGGATTCTGATTAGTTTTACGAAGCAGGAGGTTACTCTGACATCTGGAGGGAGTTTGCGAGGAACTGAGACGACACGGGGCTGATGCGGCAGACTTTGCACGTAATGGGCATTTACACGCAGGCAGAGGTGTTAGAAGAACTTGAGAAAATCCCCAAAATCTCCAGTGCAGATTAAGTGCCCTAAACTCGGTTAAGGAGGCAATTGGTTTAACCGTTACCTTTACAGCTGCTGAATGTCAAATAACGACAATTACTGTCCATTTAAGAGTAAGAAAACAAGAGTATTAAGGTATTTACCTACACAAGAAACCAGTGATTGCGGCAACTAAAAAAGGTGAGACAGCATTGCTGTTAGGTTATTAAAATTAAGACCTACTGAGATTAAATAAAACCGGAGTTGTATGTAATTCAGTATTTCCATGCGCTGAAGTATAATTCTGCTTGCTGAAAGATCAGTCTTCAGTGCTGCTGGAAAAGTCTCCACAGAAGTGAAGCGGCAACGGCAGAGTGGTAGTTAGCGGATCTCCAGGAGAGGTCACTATAATAAGACAACATATAAAAATTTAGGGTAGGCACGCGGCAGTCAGTGCCGCGGAGGGACAGCGGGGCAGGCTCCGGGGACGGCCGTCCCGCGTTGGCACGGCGCTCCGAGCAGCCCCATCCGCTGTGCTGAGAACCTCTTACACCAGGGAAAGCACGGGGCTGTGGCATGCAGACACGGCTTTAGGAAACTCTCTTTTCAGGAAGTGTGCTATGAAAAGAACACATAATTTAGGAGTAGAAACAAGTTGGTCAGAAATGCCGAACAGTGGATAAATACAACTACAGGTACCAGAGACCTGTTGAAGACCTGCAGACAGGGTAAAGAAAACAGTTCAAGCAGAAGTAAAAAAAAAAAAGGAAACACATAGTATAGTTCCTGAGCGCTGCACTARAGCAGAAACGGATTTTTTTTCACAGGAATCCATACAAACTACATTGCTACTGTAATTGCTACATGGACTTCTAGCAGCTAGACTGACTGCCAGACATTGCAACAGTAMCTATCAGAGATTAAGCAAAGAGGCATTTTACCAGGCATGGCATACCCAAAAAGCATAAGACTTTGGTTTCCTTTCAGAAAGGTTGTGGCAATTATCCATGAAAAGGAAGACCTCATCTCCGTCACACAGCCAATCAAACAGGAATGCTGTTGAAATTGCTAGAATCCTTTCAAAGCTGCAGAAATTACTCACTACGCTATTCTGGGGCAGACAAATGCCCTGGAAAGGCACTAGTGACAATTTTTGGTGCTTAGAGCTTCAGCGTAAGCGAAGTCAGGTACAGTGAAAAGAGTAACAGAAAAAAAAAAAGAAGGAAGAGAAAAGCAAAAAGTTTCCTTGTCCCATGTCCCAGAGGTGTGATATCTGAACAAGAAGTGGCCCAGATTAAACTGTTCTCTCAGGAGAAATCTCATCCTGGGGAAAAAAGTCACAGGTGTCAAACRGATAAAACTTTGTTCATAATTGTAAAAGTGGATAGTCTTTTTTCCYTGGAAGCACAGATAAACCTGTCCACCTCAAACACACAATCAAGACATAAGAGCAGAAGAAAAAAGCCCATTGCACTCMTCAGCAAGAAGCGAGAGGAATTTAGCCTGGCAGGTTGGCTGGATGGAAACACACTGTCCGAACACCCACACCACCACAACAACTGAGGGCAAGCTGGTGCCCTTCGGTTACAAAAATGAGTTACATTTACACCTTTATCAAAGCACTCACAAATTATACACAAAATTCCACACATTTTAAAGGTGKGAGAAAAAAACCCTTCTTAGCCAAAAGAAACCTTTTGCCTTTGCCCAGGCAACTTTACAGGGAGCTGCCTTTTAAAAATCCACGTTATGCCATATGTCAGCCAATATAGGTTTTATGGGAATATTACACAATGTTAAATATGTAAACAGATTACCCTTCTTGTGTTTTATTTTATTGTAAACAAATGTGTCAAAAAAAAGATGGGACAATAAATAATTCTGTAGTGGGATCGTTTATCTAAAAAATTGCACTCTAATTCCAGATGAAAATACTGAACKTTATGTGGGCATGACTGAATAAAACCTGAACATTGCAGTACCTTGGTATCATATCACACAGAGTCAAAACACGTACCAGAAGTGTAGGCAATGCCAGTCAAATGCTTTGAGAGGATGAAGAATGACATTGGAGCCACTGGACAAGGGCAGAAAACTAACACACTCATCTGCCACTGGTCTCAAGCTTGCCTGGGATGGTAAGGACTCAGGGTGCTTCTCAGGCACGCCCCAATGAGAAAATCAGTATGATCTTTKCTATCAGGCTGGAAACAAGATGAGAATGAAAACAGAAAATYCSCGAGCCRTGTCTYCTAAGTTTTAAAGCTTTAAACCAASTACATGTAGGGTACTTGGTTGGAAACATTTGGAGAGTTTCAAAATTTGGAAAGTCTCAAAAGGAATACAATCTTTAAAATCAAAGAGGTACCTAGGAAAAGTTGACACAAACAAACTTCTTAGCAGCACAAACTTCCTCGGTTCATCAGGGTAAGTAAGTTCTCTGCTTTAGGCTGCAATAGCACAAAAGGTGCTATATTTGAAGAAAGTGAATCACAGGGAATAAAGATAGCTAGTAGGTAAGATATGCTCAGTGAGATCTTTTGATAACTGTTCTAAAAGGAGAGACAACTGGAATATCTTTAATCACCATGGGTAGGGTCAGGAGATTAGGGGTTACGTATACAATGCTATTTAGACATCTAACTGGCTTTAGAAACCTCACCCTGTGCCCCTCTGAAAAGTAAGGAATGTAGTTATATAGTATCTTCCCTATAAGACTTTCATTAAAGAAAAAGAGTACACATTGACAATTACCACTGAAAAAAATGTAAAATTGGCTGGCTTTTAGTTCTTGTAGAGGTGAGAAGATGATGTTTAATAACAAATGAACTAGGGGGTTCATTTATATCACATGCTTGATTAGTAGGGTTGGGTGTTATTTGCAGGGTGCCCACCCATAGCTGGTTTTACCAAGTGAAATGATTTCCACTGAAGGGTCTTCTGAACTTTATCAGCTGGAAGGAGAGCTGAGTATAAAACATCAGGCTTCAATTGTTTCAGAGAGAAAATCTGAGAGAGGGATCAGTGATTAGAGAGAGTTGCCAGGAAATATTTGATAAGCAGCAGACCTAATGAACTGTTACGTGTCCATTTTCAAAATCCCTTTCTTTCCTGCTGTGCAAAACCAAGAGCATTATTTGGCTATGTGTGAACCACAGAATCTGAAACATCTGGGGGGGTGGTTAGACAAAAGGAAGGACAAAGAAGGAAGCATTTATGTATTCCTGTTCCTTCACTGAAAAGGATATTTTTCTGCAATATGTGCTCCGTAAGCGCTGGGTATGCTGCAGTATGGGGAAAAAAAGGGGGTTGATTCTACCTAAGTGTCTCTGTTGAGGACAGAGACAGCTTCAGCAGAGCAAGCGGCCTTGCAATCACTCTGCATGTGTAGGAAGAAACATATTTCTGGCAACAGACCAGATAAATTAAGGGTGTCGTGGAGAAATCTGTCTCACTTGGATTCACAGATTTACAGCAAAGACAAGAGAGATGAAAAAATGGGAGAAAGCAGGTGCCAGAGAATGTCCATTAAAGTTGTTCTCACTTTGGTTGAAATGGGAAATATCCATGCAGTGGAAGTCCGCACCCCAGATGCCAGTCAGAGCTCCCTGGACCATGGGGCTCCACAGGCATTCAGCCTGCCCTGGAGCTGGCAGCCCCAGAGGGACAGTGTGCACTCACYCGGGCTTCTGCGGGAGGCATAAGGGTTTTGAATGTGTCCACGTGGTAAAACAGAACAGTCAAGGCTGCTATGATAGTACGAGGGAGCATCAGGTAAATCATTTTTTAAGTGCCTTGGTTTCCTTTTTTCAGACCTTACCACAGCTCCTTGCTGTGGCAAAAATTAGGTGATTTTCTTCCTCTTCCTTCATCCCACAGAGCATCCTCCTGTGAGAAATGAGACTTATCACTGCCCTTTCCACCTTGTTGCATCCATTCATTGTTCCTGTTAGTCAACGGGGTGGCAGCTGTAAGCAGCCAAGCAAGTAGTGAGGAGCAGAGGAAAGGAAATGGACCATAAGTGGTGGGGTTTAGCCCTTGAGGACTCCTGCAGAGAGAAAACTCCCAGGAGAGAGCTTTCCCTGGTAGCGCCTCTTGCACCACCTTTGCTGTGGCTCTGTTCCATCAGGACTCTGCATGTCACTGATTCTCCTCTGAGACAAGACCTGAAGCCCAGCGACTGGGAGGTGGCCACCAGCACTGCGGGAGTAGCTGACAAATCAGTCAGCACAGAGCAGTAGGAAGGAGTAAAACTTTGTGAGAGCGATAGAGAAGGATGCTCGCCTTGCTCTAAGTTGAGAAAGGCATATAGAATCATAGAATTATTAAGGTTGGAAAAGACCTCTAAGATCATCAAGTCCAACCATCAAACCAACACCACCATGCCCACTAAACCATGTCCCGAAGTGCCACATCTACGTGTTTTTTGAACGCCTCCAGTGACGGTGACTCCACCATTTCCCTGGGCAGCCTGTTCCAATGCCTGACTACCCTTTAAGCCTCTACAACAGAACATTCCCTGTTGAGGGGGTAACAAAGGATCAATCCCCAAACAAATGATGTCCTGTAAACTCAGATTACAAGCTATGAACAGGGTACAAAGAGAGACGGACAACAGCTTTCATTATTTACACACAAGGGGAAAGGCAAAGACAGGTTTGGAACTATTGCCTGCATACTTTGGGAGTAGTAATCTCTCCCACAGTGTATTGTCTCAAATTTGACAACTTGATATATCACAACATCCCCTTCTACTGACTGCTATTGATTCAAATCTTTCTATGCAGCTTGCAGATAGCACAGCTCATTACTGACTGTCTGGATGGAATACTTTAGCTTCCATGTTTCTGGGTGTGGGCTCAAGGTGGGGTTTCCTCACATCCCCCACAAACTAGACCACTAGCTCATGTTTGGCACTATATCCATTTGCCTTGAGTCTTTTTCTGATGACAATGTGACARTAGGAGAGCCAGGGAGAGAAACAATGCCCTGAACACTAGGTTTGACTACTGCTTGCTGTACCTCTGCAAACATCTGTCCTGCTCCACTGCTGAGGTGGAGACCTGGGATAGCTGTGCCACCAGCTGCTACTGCCAGTTTACGYACCATGTCATTGAACCCTGCTTGGAACAAGTCTAATTGACATGCTGCTTAAAACAGTGGTAGCAGCAGATTTTCCTCCATTTACACAGGGCTTTAGGGGCAGCAGGAGTTCCAGTCCAACACAGGTGGCTTGTAACTCTCCTACTGTCACAGCTTGGTGCTAGAGTGAAGAGCTGTAATCCCACTGTTCAGGGGCCTTTCCAGCCAGGGGTAATGGGTCAATTATTTGTCCTACAGCCAGCAGGGCACAGCAGAGGAGATGACAGTAGATCCTCACGTCCCATGCCTTGCCTGTTGGGTTTGACATAAGAAAGCCACTAAGCAAAGGCAGTACTTAAAATAGTTGGGCATAAAGGGTGAAAGGAGAAATAATTTCTATTCAGACTATACAAGATTATTTTCTATTTGATTTTGTYAGATTCCACCTTGTTGAAGTGCTCCATTCATCGGCTCAAAGAAAAGGTCTTTAGTTAACAATTCAACATATCTTTTCTATTAAGAATTTTTAATTAGCTTCTCTAGGTCTTTCCAGCGATGAATTTTAGGAAGCATAAAAAACAAGACTTGTATGCATGATATTCCTAAGGTTTAAAAAAAMCCCAACAAAMCCCMAAAAYTCTCTGACTAGAAATCTTCAGTTGAACACTGTACTAGTTTATAAACATTGTAGACTGAAATTCTACATAAAATAGAATTGGAGCGACATAAGATGTCRCATTTTTTTCCATACTTCATTTCAGCTGTGTTACAATGATGTTCTCTATATGTTAAGAAGCCCATGACAGATTCAGGTGCTGTCACCACAATAGCATAAGACCGTGAGAGCAAGGTGAGGAAATACAGAGTACATTCTTTCTCAGCTTTTGTGAACCAAAAGCATCCTGAGCAAGTGGCGTGGCCATTAAAGGAACCAAAATGACACAGGACACACCTCTTGTAGTTGCTTGTCTAATAAACGAATGGAAGAACCAGCCTTTGAGTTCTGTATTCTTGCTTCCCCATGCCTTTCCCTAYGCCATTAGCCAAGCGGATTCAGCAGGGAAGAAGCCTCTAGGATTAAGTACTCATCAGTAAATACAGAAATCAATTTGCACTGACTTTGGAGGGATTTGGGAACTAAACACTGATGGGCCAGACCCATACATAGCACATGCCATCAGGATGTGACGCACTGCCAGTACSATAAAGTTCTAGCAAAGATGCTTCAGTTGATCAGCCAAGACAGAATGTCACTGTAGCACTGAAAGCCACATCAGTTATTTTCCTCACGTTGTATCTCAGATCAGGTGAGTACTAGGCTGTAATGAAAATTTGCAAGAAATGTTTAAAAACTGGAACCTGCTCTTTTCCCTGCTCCACAAAATGGATGCTGCTTTCTTCAAAAATTAATCCTATGCAAAGAGTTAGGTCTGAAAAGTTATGGTCTAAAATGTAAAAGAAACTGGAAAGATGATCTTAGWATGCAATTCTTGGGCAAATTTAACTATGTACCTGTCACTTTGGTCCTTGCGATAATTCATAAATGTTAACACCAGAAGGACTGTTACCATTGAATCTGTTGCAATGCAAAATACATCTTGACTCAAAGATTTGTTTCCTTACTGATGTAATGTCCCCCATTGAAGTGAGTGAACAATTCCCATTTCCATGACCTGGAGAAGGCCTTCATGAAGGAATTGCCCAGCAACCTGGGACTGGGCTGGAAAGTAACTTTAATACACACACATTGTCAACTTGAAGTCTCCAGCCCATTATGAATTTAGCTTTTTCCTTGATAAACTGTTTGGTGATTAATTATACTCATGGTTGAGAAGTTGTATGTCTTTTCAAATTTGCATTTTTCTAACCTCAGTTTCCAGATGCCACATCTAATTATATCCTCATCAGCTAGATTAAAAGGTCTCAGAATGACATACATCATCTCCTTTTTGGAGACATCTACTGATCATGATTAATTTACCCATTAATGTTCCCTTTCATGGGCTAAGCAAAATAAGCTCTTAGTCTCTCATTTTAAGGCACATTTTGCAGACTTCTTTCTTTCTATTCTTCATACCTTCTTCAATATTCCAACTTTATTCTCTGAGTCAACACTGAAATCAAACACAGCTCTTAAGAAGAAATCTTAGCAGTATCCYACACAGAGGTTTTGTCACCTCTTTAGTACAAATAATTTGAACTGCTTCTGTTTTTCTTCTCAGGCCCACAGGCTCCTGGTCTGCAGTCCCCTCGAATGAGCAAAGTCTCTGTATTTATTTATTTTCAAATCTAGAACTTAGTCACTTGGAGGATTCAGGCTGCAATGTTTCTTAAAATGTTTTCAGCTACTAYACTACAGGTAAAGACTCTGATCTAAACTTCGTTTGACATTAAGCATTGGTCAGTAATTTTACAAAAGAAAGATACAAAGGATGTTACAATTACCCATTAAAGTGCATGGAGCTAATAATAACATGAAGACCACACAAACATATATTGAACACTTACATTCATACATTTCAGTTCATAGATTTTTGAACAGATGTTCCCATTTAGAAATGATTGATTTTGYTGTAAAGATCTGTGGGAGAATAAATACAGGGGATTGTTTTGTCAAAAGTGTGAATAAGCCATTTGGCAAATAAAAAAACATACRCAGAGATGGTTGAATACAGTCACAAATGTGCAATACAAATTCACAGAAACAGGCATACCCAAATGTGAGTTTTTATGTGATTACACATTGCATRGTCTCCGCTACTGTCAAACGATATTTGCACTGACATAAAGAAACTCAAAACAATACAATACCGTGAAACAAGTAACCTTTTCAGAATAAAGAGGGAATATTAAAACACTGAGCAGGAAAAATCTTTTCACTTCAGAATGCCTCATCTCTTTTTGCCTTGGGAATAAAAAATCCCTCTAGTCAGACTCGCAGCAGGTCTCTCGAGACAGGCCATAGGGTGTTTATTTGTAACATCCATGTTTGCATAAGGCAGTCTGTTCAGTCAAAGATAAAAAAAAAAAAAAAAAGGCAGCATATGTAATCCTTTTTTGCACTCACTAAAATCTGCAATTGTTCCCGAAAGTGATGTGTTTCTGTCATTAAGAAGTTCGAGAGAAACCTTTACAGGTAAAGCTAACTGACTTCTTTTCCATTAATTAGGCTAATCCAGGAAAGAAGTGTTTTCAGAGCCACCCTGATTATTAAAGAACAATCATTTGAAAGCAGTATAACCTGAGAGACACTCTTTCTTTCCACTGTGTCTGACTTACGGTCTCATTTAGTTCAAAAGGAACCACTGTGATCAGCCAGGAAAGTACATGTGCACGCACAGGCGGAGCAGGATAATTCTTTATAAAGGAATCATTTCTAGTAAACTTGGAGAATAAATATAGATGTCATGTCAGTCTGCAAATGAATTTTTGGTGAATCATTAGATGGTACTAATTTGTTGAAGTCAGAMGTCAATGAAGAGAGTGAAGTCATGAGAGAATTGTGCTCCAATGATTAGATCACTGATTATCTCATTTTAATGTCCATGAACCAAACTATCAGGTTGTCCCAGCATTCATGCAGGACTCTTTATGKAGTATTCAATAGTCAGCGCCAAGGATGCCACTGGCTTTGAGATCTGTTCTTTGCTAACTTTTACCTGTCACTCATAATTTCCTACATATTTTTTCCAAACAGTGATAGGAACATAAGGATGAGAGGGATTTAAATGCCCTAAAAGTGGGCTGTTGAACAAGCCAGGAAAAAAGGGATTCAGTTTCTAATAGATAACAGTTACCCTAGATATGCTTCCATCTCAAAATACCATGTGTACAGAGAACAAACGTGCTGATGATGTGGTAAGCCATTTGGCCCAAAAGAGGAAATTACATTCAAGTACAAAATGTTGAATCACTTGGATATGGTTTTCATGCTGAAAAAAAGTTATTTTTGCTGCAATTGGCTCTAAAGAAAACGGTTTTTAAAAGGTCTGTCCTTGCTGGTTTTYGTAAACTGCTGTAGCAGGTCTCCTCCCTCTGAGGGTGAGGAGGGCACTTTGGGGTGGGAAGGAGGAGAAGGCACGCATCAGTACGGGGCTACCAATTGCAAGGATGGACTTCATCCAACTCCATTATGTCAGCCCAGGAGTCCTGATGTTAAGGATTAGTTCKGCTTTGTATCACATCTGACAAAAATCACGAGATGTTACTAGGTCTCTCAACTCTAACTGGTATTGATCTATATGAAAGTCTCTGGTACATGTCGGTTAAGACAGAGTCCCATGCAGAAACCAGTTGTGAACATGAGATGTTACCACTTACAGTAAAATACCTACCCACTTCAGGAACTGCATGGGTCAGGATTTCTTACAGTTATTGGAAAACCACTTACTACACTGTCTTTCAACCTACAGTTGTTCTACGGGAAGAGGTATTACATGTCACCGTCTATGACAATAAGCTATCCATTGCAACACCTCTAAAGTAAGGGAGAGTGCAGGGTTTTATTTCTTTTCAGTGACCCACTATATCGCCTTTAGTAAGTTGACTTCTCTCTCTTGAAATAACGTTCACGGATTTTGTATGAAGTATGCTATTTTATTATGGGGAAAAATTTTTTCAAGCTTGTCATGTTGTCATATGATAGCACAGATGTCCCACCTGATCAACAGCTGTTACTTCATGCAAACCATCAAGACAATGCTAAGCCTCTTAGAAGCTTTCCTATATGTGCACGCTACCTATATGTAAAAAAAATATTGAGGTTAGGAGGGGGTGATAAGTCATTTGTTTGATTTATAGACTAAAGGAGAAATGTCCAGAATTGCATATTGGCCACTATTATGTTATTAAATATTTTTTCGGGCCATTCTGAGCTAATCTGCTGTCACACTGCCAGAAAAACAACAGTGCTACGCTGCCGGATTGCTCGGGGTTAGGATAACTGATGACATCAGGTGGATTTGTAGCAGACTCGAGTTTGAAACTTTGTGGTGCGTAAGAGTGATTCTTAGAGAAATTATCGGTCCTCTCAGATCAATGCAAAAGGCACAAACTAAATAAACTCTTAGGTCAGCGGGCTGACAAGAAGGTAGCCTAAAAAATGGCAGGGAAGGCTGACACGGTAGCAGGAGGATGTCCTGTTGGCACCCAGTACTGCCACTCACATATTTGACTGCATAGCGCTTCTCGTGTGTTGGATTCCAGTGGATGTGGTTATCTTCACCACCACAGGAGAACAACGTTGTTAACTGGCCGGTACCAAAGACTGCGTGTGTCCATGAACTCCTGCCTTCCCAAGAAGCCACTTTTTCCACGGTGTGCTCAGAGAACCACCAGTAGTCAGTYTTCTGTTCTGTCACGTAGCAAGTGTTGGCAGAGAGTGTTGCGATGAATTACAAACTTAAAATTGCACGTGCTTTGAAACAGCTAATGACTTAAATTGGTAAGTGGTTGCTCAGATGCTGGGAGAATACTGGCTATTGCTGGAAAAAAATAATTTTCTGTGCTGGTTATGCTGCACAGAATAACTAAGAGAGAAACTTCTATGAGCACAATGGAGGAAGCAGAAACCACTTATCTGAAACTCAGATAAGAACAAAGTTGTCCATCCTTGCCCAAAGCTTGAGGCAAGCTCTTGGTTTTACTACCACAGTGCTTCATTGATCTTGTCTACCCACACCTGCTTTCCCTTTTTCAACAGCATTCAACTGCCTGACCTGGGAGACTATGAAATCTCTTGTCCACCTTCCACCATCTATAAGAAGTGAAGCCCAAGTTGCATTGATGTGTACCTCCTTAACAACATAATCCCGATGCAGTCCTTCAGCCTCTTTTATTTTGTGCACTGAATGAAGCAGGTAACCTGCAAAAAAGTAGAATAACAGCGAAGTTAACAAAGCTAACATCGTAACACACTTCCAAAAAAAGATTGAGCTAAGCTTGGGTGGGCAACTTTAATTCTGGGATTTCTTAACTTTTGAATACATAACTCCTTATGCATCCATTTGCAGGATTATTTTTCAGACTGTCCCATTCAAGTTATAAGTATTTCACTGCACTTACAAGACAGGCAAACATAGGCTCAGCCTGCCTCCCACACGTGTGTAAATACCAGCTAGTGCTTGCACTCAGAGCACAAGACTGCAGCYTGTAAGCATCCATCACATTCTGACTAATACCCGGGGCTGTAAAATGCAACTTGAAAAAATAGCAGTTCTGTGCTTTTTGAAGGATGGGTTTTAGTTTAGAGAGACAGGCAGAGCCCTGGGGGTGCGTTCTGGACATTTCCTGCTGGACTATGCAGCTGTAAAGATCAGTCACATTATAAGCCTAACCAACTTGACAGAATCCCTTTAACTAAATCTGCAAATGAAGGCAACCCCTGATGGGAAGGAAGGGCCACTGTGGCTTAATTAACTGTTAATGAAGAGCCTGGGCCTTTCCAATACTAGTACAGGACAACTTAAAGTAACACAACCAGTTGGGGATCACTCCTGGAAAAAYGGAAAGCTTGCAGCCTCCTTCACAGAAGTGATAGTTCTCTGCCTTTTGCTGGAGTGCCCAGCAAACCTCCAAAACATGAGATGTAAGGCACAATTTTAGCCGACCATTTCCAATTGCCCTCTTATCCTACCCTGCCATCCCACTGTCCCCACATCAATGTACTAGCCATGCTTACAGAGTATTCTGACCTAGAAATTATCATCTCCTGTAAAATACGTAATTAAGTGCAGAAGTCACTTAAAGTCTATCCTCTGAATCTCTTAACATTGTCTTGAGCGATGGCCTCAATTAATTCAGCCAGATAATTTCTGGATACCAAACAATGGTTAGATGTTGTCAGGTCCTYAGCTGCAAACCTTCTGCCTGGCAGCCTCAGGTAGTGACCTGCTGAGAGACTGTGTGATCCATTTCTCTGCCTTTCCACAARAGTCAAGCAATTTGTGATCACCAGCATTCACTGGTGTACTGTGGCAAATGAGATGAGGAAGGAGAAAAAAACAACAGGGGTGATATTAGCTTCCACACTATTGACAAAGGTTCACTACAGGCATCCAAAACATGAACATGCCCATGGATGTTCAGTCATCGGCAGTAATTTTCCCATGAGCTAGCTTTTCACTAATATTCTCCAAATTTTGCACACTGTCATAAAAATCATGGGCGTAGAATCGGAAAAGTCCATTGTTTTAATAGTCTATTGGGACCAAAGAAGGCATGCTCYTTTTGCTATATTCAGCAATTCTGTACTTCTTTTAAATGCAGCACTGTTTCAAATGACTCAAGAACTGGCTCTCACCATCTCYTGTAGACAGGGTTCCACAGCTAATAAATGTCACTGAAAAGATTTTTTTTTTCTCAGTGGCCCACCTATGTTTTGGTTTCTTCATATTTATCTCATTACTCAAACTGTAATACTTTACYCTCTTTGGTGTTTCATGTTGGAAGTACATGTGGATAGCTCACATAGATTTATAGAGTCTAGAAGGGAACACTGTGATGATTTAGTTTGACCTCTATATAACATATCAAAAAAAATTTTGTCAAGCGATTGCTTCATCTCAGCCATTAATTTGTGGCAGAATCAAAGCATACCTTTTAAAAAGACAATGAGTCTCCAATAAGAGACTTCAAGTGGCAGAGAATTTATGACTTCCCTTTGTAAAGTGCTACAATGGTTCATTATTCTTATGGTTAAAATTTTAATTCTGAATTTTAGCGACCTGAACTCTGAGCCACCAACTCTTGTTACCACTTTCACCATTAAAGAATTCTCTATTTTCAGCTCYGCTTGAGTAATACCTTAGTTTTCATTTAGCTTATACTAACTGTGAGAGTTTAAAGCTGTGTGACTACGGTATTGCAGTCTTCACAGARACAGAGGTCTCGAGATTACTCAGAACTACCCAGCCAATGTCGCTCATTACGATAGACAGAGATCACCCTCTCCCCATACCTTAAGAGACCTCAATCTTTGTGCCTCCTGTCTTTCTAGCCTCCTTTCTTTCCAGCAAAATGGCCAAAAAAAGGAAAATTAATTTTGAATGAGTAATTACCACTTCYTCTGTTTTACCTTTGTAGTACTTTTCATCCAGAAGAGCCAAATTATCTGTGCTAAGGAGAACAATTATATGCAGAGTTCATTTTCATGGGGAGTGGGAGCTGGAAGGGATGGCTCTGCGGAATATATGCACCAGTACGGAAAGGAGGAGAGGGCAGCAGTTTTCTCTGGAACACTATTGTTATCAAGTGAACTTGCTATTATAAAAACTTAYATATGCCTGTTTCACACTAATGCCCACTCTGAGTAAATAGGTTCTTGGCTTTCAAGGATTCCTCCTAAAAGCCTTTTCACACGCAGAACAGAAGGGAATTCATCCTAAG
Source organism: Oceanodroma leucorhoa (assembly GCA_030449065.1). Lineage (NCBI taxonomy): Eukaryota > Metazoa > Chordata > Aves > Procellariiformes > Oceanodroma > Oceanodroma leucorhoa. The sequence goes on along the minus strand of JASVER010000050.1, from coordinate 5,304,874 downwards.
CACCTAAAAAATATTGACAGTAATAATAATAACCTTTCACTGTGGTTTACACATTTGGCCTTGTTGGGCACGCATTTCTGTACCCACATAAAGTGTTTTGGTTAGAGGCTTGACTTTATTTTGACTTCCACATTATAGCCTCAGCTGTGGATACAGTCAGACTTTAYGCTTATCCTGGTAGAGATTATCTTCCTCTACTAAAAGACTAAGCTACACCAGTAGGCACAGGTGTGGATTCACTCTCCATCGATGAGCGCGTTGCCCTCAGCAGCACCACCTGCAGTCCGTGTTCTCCTGGATCACACTGTGCATTAATGGCCACGCAGCTGCACAGCTGCCTCCTCCATCCACCCGGCCCAACTATTAGCACCCTTTCTTGAGCCCAATAGCATGGMTACAAGTGAGGGACTTAATAAAACTTTAACTAAAGCAACAGAACAGCTGTGTCTAAGGAAGGGGGTTGCATAATAAGTCCACTGTTCACAAAGGGTCTTTTGGATACAAGCAGAAATTGGGTACCCCAGCATGAAACAACGCAACGATTTCATACTATGGTGTTAGTTAGGTTCATTAGATAACTCCTAGTGAAGCAATGTTCCCCTTGCAGGCTCCTCTGCCCTGCTGCTCTCTCTGCCCTTGCTCAGAGATCTTATAGGTAGTTGCTTCCTTTGGCTTGTTCTCTTTGGCTCCACCATTCAGCTGGGGCTCTACACACAAATGCACCTGCCTTGGCCTGGGCATTTGCCAACACATTTTTAGTGCTTTCGTTAAGTAGATTTTTACAGGTCTGGGAGAAACAAYGCAACTTCTTATCACCTATGACCAAACTCTCCAAGAAACTCAGTCCCTCAGGCAGCATATGTTTTACATCTGACTTTGATAAATCAGATGTGGGGTAATTATTCCCTATAATTTGGGGTCATGAAGATATGGCCCTCAGAATTAAAGACTTTTACAGACTTTAAGTTCAAATTCCAAGTACTGTTCATTTTGGGAACTGGTCAAAGTGTAGAGATTGCTGGTAGCTCACCTCCTAGGCTGATTCAAACTCCATTTTAAGATGAAGTCATGGGAACATAAATGCAAATTCACAGAATTGAGATCAGAAAGCAGTTAGGCCATTCTGTCCAGTCTCTTACAGCGGACTTCAGAAGGTTTCAGAGTATGACCTTGCTACTCTTCTGCAGAGTCCAGTGACTTTGGTTTGACTGAGGCACACCAGCCAAGAAAAGGACTGTTACAAAAGATTAYTTGTCTGGAAACAAAGGGAGCAAAAGGTTTTCTGTTGCCACAGTAGCGTGACATCCAAGTAAAAYTGAGATGAGACAATGAGCACAAGCCACGTCTCCATCTGTAACAGAGTAAGAGAGGGAAAATGCTTCAGGATGGGTCAACAGGACCGTTTTCTGCAGTGCAGCATTTTCAGCATCATGCAGCACCAGGAGCTGTGCACAGCCCACTACCAGCTACTGACTGCAACACCTACCATTTTTCTTGGACATGAGATAAAATCCAAACATGGAGCCATCTCAGTTCTACAAAGATAGGAACTAGTGAGTTAGCACTCCGAGATAAGAAAAATTACATATCAAACCTACAGAAAATCTCATCTGGTAGCTGGGCTGGATAAAACATAAAGCCCAGATTCTTTGCCACAAGGTGATCTCTACTCTGTGCTGTTTCAGGATTTCTGCAAGTCTTAAAGAGCTATGTAAGTGAAATAAAAATAACTTTTCATAAATAAATAGTTTATTGACCGAACTTGCCAAGGCTGCATCTCCCCAAACCTCAGGGGAAGAATTGGCTGTACTGAACCAGCTACRCTGAGAAAGGTCCCTCTCTTCATGCCTTCAACACCTACAAATCTTCCAGGGCCTGCCGGGCTGCCCACAAACTGACAGCATTTCTGCAATTAAAATAAACTGGCCTAGAGTCAATTTTACAAAASGAAAGTGCAGGATTTCTTTCCGGCTTATAGGGGAGAAGCTTGGGGGAGAGGTGTGGGGAAAGATAGAGTAGTAGGTACAGAGTAGAAGCAGTGTAGCAAAGGAGAGATAGGGTGTAGYTGCAAAAAGGTGTGCTGTGTTGCCCTCAGTGCCGAGAATTAGTTGAGCTTTGGCCATGTGAGAAAAATACAAGTCTTTCCACCTAACAAGAAAAAGACTTTTTTAGCCTTTTTTTGGGGGGCGTTAAACACCTTGTTAATTTTTCAGCGATTAACAGCCGTTTAGCACATGGAGAGTGCGGTGGGCAACTTATGTAGGCGAATAAATTAAGGCTAAGAATGCACGCTAAGATGAAAATCAAAGCTGTCTGTTTTATTGGAAAGGCATCTGCAAATGAGAAGGGAGGAAATTGGTATCTCATTAAAAATGGGAAAGAGAGCGACAGCAAGAGAGAGAGAGAGAGAGAGGAAACTGAAATCTCGTTAAAATAACTGGAGAGTCTGTCCTAATTATACGTTTCCAATTGCTAACAAGAGGATATTTGTTAGAGGTTCAGAGTGCTTTTCCTCCAATCAAAACAAACAATATTAATGGCATTATTCTGTCTCCTTGGTGCAGTAGCAGTGACAGAATCTTTTTCAAAATAAACACACAGGGCTGGAGATCAACAAAGTTAATGCAAGCAAAAAAGGTCAATTGCTTTTTCTTTTAATGACTAGTTGGAGTGTTGTGGCCTGACCTCTACCCTGCTGCACGTAAAGTGGCAGGTGGGGCTTAAAAAGAGGCAGCTCAGCTTAGTAATGAACTAGTCCACAGGGCAGCAGAGGCACCCTTCCCCTGAACTATAAAGCTCCCTTCAGCCTCACCAGGTGACTGCGTCTTGTGCTGGAAAACAGGGAGRCTCGTCACTCGCCTCTGGACTCGAAGATAAGCCATCGTGTCCMGCCAACAGAGAAGTGGACTGAACGCCAGAAACGTGTGATGTTTACTCCCAGTTCTTCCACTGGCTGATTCAATGACTTTGCAAATGTAGCCTTGCCTCAGCTTGCTTCTGTATAGACTGAGGGTAAAAATACTTTCCCCTGTTATTTCAAGATCCCAGTAGAAYTGAGACAGAAATACGAAGTTCTGCCACACTGCAGAAGGAAGCCTAGAACCTACTTTGACTACTGAACAAACWGTAACTCAGCTTGGCTACAACACTCCAGAATTTGTCCCTCAAACAGCCACAGTCAGGTTTGGGAAACCCACTGCAGGTCATAACAGGGCTCACAGCTGCAAGGGCCTGACCCCGTAGCCTTCAGCCTTATCCCTACATCCAACRTGACAGTGACAGTGACACAACCTCCAGCCACCGGTTGGATGACTTTAACTGGGACTCAGTCTAGTCCCAGCTAAACGCTTACTTAGCAAAAATCATCAGCCTGCTCCAAGCAAAAGTAAGAAAGACACATTTTACACAGCCCGGAACAAGGAGACTAGAACACTCTAGAAATGGTGAGCTCGTTGTCATGACATGCCCTTGCCCAGGATCCCTCTAACAGAACCTCAAATCCAACCCAAACCACAGTGTCCYCATGGCACAAGTTCTCTTTCCTCCTTTCCAACCCAAAAATTATCCAACACRTCATACAGGACATGTTTCAGACATAAGGATGGTAGAAGGTGCCACCTGAAATAGCACAAAATACTCAATCTAGAAACGATTCACCTAGCATGCTATCATCTGCCTCTAGCTGAGGAACTTCCATACTCTCTGGYGTACTATGCTATCCAGAGCTCTTCTCCAGACTACACAACCTGGTTTCCCAAGCAGCAAATCTAGACAAGGCATCATCCTATAAAGCTGCAAAGTTTGGCTATATGGGATACAGGAGGTTGCTGATTGGCAGCAGCACAGTGTACTGGACTCCAGACAGTATCTTTGCCTGCACATGTGAACCTAATGAAAGCTGGATACAGCTACACYTTCATTGCCATCTCCTCCCTACTCCAGCACCCTACAAAAATGCTCTTAGAGGTAGTAGGTGATGAAGAGAGCTGCAGAGAAAGTCTGCCTGTGAGAGTAATCCTAGGYAGAAGTAAAGATGGAGGATGCTAACTGGATGGAAGAGAATGATTGCTGGGAGAAAACCATAAGGAATTCTCAGCAGGAGGCAAGGGGATGTTCACACCCCTGCTCAGTATTTSATCTTCCTCTCCCAAAGAGCTTGTGGTCCTTCACCCAGGGCGGACAAGCTGCTTGTGTCCCAGAGGTGTCTTCAGAACCTCAGGCAGCACAGCCCTCCAGCCCAGCTAACCTGAAGGGGCTAAGAGCCAAACCCTCTGAGAGGGCACGAGGTGGAGTGGTTGTGAGCACTTCCAGGTGTACCTCAGTTTTTGTACAAGGTGTCAAGTGTCATGCTGTTCTGATGCCAGCCTTGGTTTTCATGTGCACAGACAGCATCACCACAGCATCRCAATGTGTACTCATTCCCTGCCCCATAAGCCAACCAGCAGCAAAGCCAAGTTGTGAATAGATGGACCAGTGGCTCAGTCCTGACGTCCTCTGCTTGGAAAAAGTTGCCAGGCTTCTCACACTGGCTATGCCYGGTGCCACAAACTGTCATGATTCAGCTTGACCCAGCTTGTTCTAGAGCGTACTGCAGCATGCATCTGCTCCCAAAAGTATAGTCCACCTCTGCTTTACAGGAGCTCAAGGCCAAAGTACAAAGGGCATATGGGTCTGTGTGGTGGGGAGACAGCTGCRTGATTCAGGGCAGCAGGTCATCAGCAACATTCCTTAAATCATAGGCGGGTACCTTGAGGCCAKGAAGACCGATGTCTCCTTGGGAGGACAGGGTGTTGGCCTGGTCATGTCCCAGGTTGCACAAGAATGCATGTAATCAACTGAGCTGTTGYAACTGGTGCCAGCGGCCATGGGTCTCCAAAGTAACCCAAATTAAGTTCWATATTCCTTATGATTAACATGATCACAAGAACATCATGGGGGCAGTGTGCGGGGATGTGAATGCCATCCACTACCCCTCCTACTGTGCTGCTGTGAAATCTTTTTTGGGTGAACAGTCCCATTCAGTAGGTCCTGGCCTGGAGCAGTATGGCTGAAGGCCAACTTGCACCACTTGGCCAGAAGACATGGGTTATTCTTTTGCATGGAGAAAAAAAAAAAACAAAAAAACCAAAAAAACAAACCAGAAAACCCCAAAACAACAAAAAAGGACAATGTAAATGTAGACAAAATCTCCCAAGGTAAGTCTAGGTGGCACATTGCATGAAACTCACAGGCATTTGAAACAGCATAGCTACCTCAAGGCAACACTTCACCAAAATCATTACTGTGCTGCCAAGAAGCAGGAAATACTAGCTTGGTACTGTCCTATCTAMTGACTTAGCTATACTGTTTTTGGAGCTAGTTTTGAACACGGGTTCTCATCTGCCTCTTTCAGACTGTGCACTGGGCCATGTAGGCATAGCCTTGGGTTCTCCTGCCCTGTCTCAAGGGAAAGAAAACATATATGGCAGACTGTGAGATGTTCAGACATTGTGAGTGGGTGAACAGAATCAGGCTCAAGTGAACATTACTTTAAGCTAGTAATCATTTCCGACTTGTAAGGAGCAAACTGAATGCAAATATTGATTATTTAGTGACTTAGTTTGATTATGTTACTAAAATCGATGTACAAAATAGACATGTCACATTTTACTAGAAGGAGCCAACAGCAAGCCAAATTCAGTTTATGATCTCTTCATTATAAAACAAAATCCACAAGTACCTTCCCCACTGCTTATTGTTTTTACAGAATACAGCCAAGCTGCCATTAAGCTGTATACAAGTCTAACAGGGAAGGCTGGCTCTAATTTATGTCCTGTGAATCATCCAGTAGACTTCTGCTATCGTATAAATACTTACAATGACAAGGACAGAAAAGGCCTTGAGATACTTCACTATGTTCAGAGCAACTCTATGCATCTGTTGTGGAAACCACGGGGAGGCGAAGGAAMGCACTGGGCAAAGTGGATGAGACTGCCCACACAAATGCAGCGTGGGCCTGAATCAGACAACCTTCTTTCCAGTTTCCTTTCTTGCCTTCTCCACTTTTTTTCTTTTTCACAGGCGATTTCTCTGATAATCTTGCATGCTGGTATTACCAGCAGCACACAAGTGTGTCTAAAACCTTGACGACAGTAATTAATGTATTCCATCAGCACCCATGTCTCACAGCCAGCTGTTTTGTTGTGAAATCTGCCAAGCCCTAGAGGCAGAAAACTGTGCCCCCTCCTTTCACTCCATACAATGTCTGGTGTAACTTTCACTTAACGATTAGTGGCTTTATTCAATCCATCAGCATAGGGCAGGGGTTACACTACTCTCAGGGGCATCCAGTAAAACCCGATCTGATAGAAAGCACTCTGCTGAAGAAGTGCCTATCAGAAGAGTAGCTGCAGGTGGAGAAATGGGAGAGGAAAGAGGGGAGGCCTTTTAGGGAGAGAAATACCACTTCTGTTCTGCTTAGTTATCAGAGCATACAATAGGATGCCTGGGGAAGAAAGATCTTGGCTGTTAGAGTAGGCAGATAAGATAGGAGCTATTCTTGATTATTGTACTGACCACCAGACTGTGCATCTGGGCTTTCTGTCTTATTCTATTCCAAGCAGAGTCTGAGAAACCTGTTTTATACTGTCAAGCCCCTATAACTTCCCTGTATGGAAAGCTCCATTGTTAACGGCACTCAAAATAGGAATGGAGTGTTTTTATATACCATACGTATTTGCCAACCTGCAAGTAGAAAAGGAACTTCTGATCATCTACAAAGAAAACCACTTGTTTATCCAAGATTTAGAGGAGCTAGAAAAGGAAAATCACTTTAAGAAATCCTCTTTAAAAAACCTTTGCACTGACTAATGAGTTTTTGAGTCATTAAGGTTACTCCTGTCCTCCTCTGATTCACAGCAAAAATGTGCATACAAATTAATTTTCCATTACTATAGCCTCAGTAAAGGCAAAGGAAACTCAGGTAAGGAGATGGGACTTGAACTTTGCCCTCAAAACAGGTAGGTTTATAACCTTTCTCAAATCAGTAGTATCAAGGCAGTAGTATCAAAGCATTGTCCACCAGGAACATTAAACTTCTTATCTCCCAGTTTTTTTTTTTATTTCCAGGGCTCCTCTCTTTTAGACAGATGTTGGGTCTTCTTATTCTCTTTTCCCTAGCACATAGCAAAGTTAAATTACTTTCACAAAGTCATGGTGGAAAAAAAGGAAAGCAATAACTTCCTAATTTCTAGAAGAAAACTGAGCTTGACACTTCACTGTAAAACAACCAGTGATGCTACCATGTGCATGTGTAATTTTTTTCACAGACTTTCCAAAGTTTGCCAGACCCAAGTCCCGAGACCTGGACCATGTCGACTGAAGAGTGTGCAAACCCATTTGATCCACCACTCTTTTGCAGAAAAAGCAGAAATCAGCCCTTACGGATCATTACTGTAGGTGACAAATACCTTCAGTAGATAGGTGCGGTATTTAAATATAGGTAAAGACTCCCTCCTGTGGAGCTTATGAACTCTGCAAAACCCTATCAGGTTTTGAAACTGCTCTGCAGGGGAAGTTGTAAGTACTAAACAGCATTCGGGACAGGCATTAGCTTTGGGGACAAATCCTTAAAAAGATGTAGGCAGTCAGCCTGAGTCGGTGGCGTCCAAGTCTAGATTTGTTAGCCTGAAAAAAACAGATTCAGCTGCTGCCTACGTCAGCAGGCAGCAACAGCGAGGTGGCTGTGCATCACTAGACCATTTTCAGAACAAATAATGATGGCTGCGACGCTGTCTGTCGCCACGTGCCTGATCTCACGCTCTTTGCACATTTGATGTCACRAGAGGTGCGGGGCCGGGGGCAGCTGGGGGCATTTGTGGCTCGTGGGGGAACTTCTGCCCCACGTCTGCGCTTCTGACGACTGCTTGGGCCTTCTCAAAGACCTTCTTCCCGTCAACAGGCATGAAGAGCAAAGAGGGCACCTGTGAAAGACTGTGGATGAAAACTGGGGGTCTGGCAGCTGAAGTCTGAGCTCCAGAGGCAGCTCAGGTTTGAACACTTAAAGTTTCTCAGGTATCTCCACGTGTGTGCAGACCCTGCTCCAGCACAGCCAGCACGGCTCAGTGCCCACCTCACACCGAAGCCCCTCTCCGGCTCCAGAAACCAGGCGCTTCTCCACATCTTCCCCCCAGCACCGGGGCTGGCAGGTGTCCCCTCAGGTGGGCTCCGCTCCCGCCCCATGGCAGGGGCCATGGGGCCAGCGGGCCTGGCCAGCGCGTGGAGGCCATTGTGGCTGCTCTCCCTCTGGCTCACCCCAGGCTGCAGAGAGCCCTGGGGCTGGGGGAGCCATCGCCGCCTGACCATCCCCAGCGGTGCATGCGGTGGCCCCAGGCCTGGGCCTTGCCTCTGCCCACAGGGGCTGCCGCTGCTCCTCCTGCCTCGGCCACACCGCCCTCCCCTGCCCTGCTGCCATGTTGCCCTGGCAGCCTGAGGGCTGTCGCAGGGCCACTGTTGGGGGCAGCTGGGGGAGAGGGGGATGCTGCTGCCTCGCTGCCCCTGCCTGGCTCCCTCCCTCACCCAGGGAAGGCCGCAGTTCTCAGCTCCCCGGAGCCCGAGCGACCCTCCTCAGGCCGCCTGTCCCGCCTCCATCGCCCTCCCTCTGCCATYGCAGAGGGACTGTTGCTGCCTCCATGGCGCGAAGCCCTGAGGGAGTCCCAGCACAGGGCAGCCTGGAGGGGCTCCGGGGGAACCAGCTCACGTCCCTGCAGGGCGATGGGCAAGGCTGCCCGTGAGCAGAGGCACAAACACATTGCCCGTTGCTGAGCAGACTTTGCCATCGGTATCTCGCCTGTCACGGCCTTGGTCAGTATTTGAGAAGAAACACGGGATGGCCACAAAAAGCTGGATGGTGRCTGAGGGGAGAAGCCCTTGAAATAGCCACAGCTCAAAGCAAGGCGGGACGTGATGGCTGGAAGCCCCCAGTGGTGCTGGGTACAGCTGGGATGCGTTTGAGGGGAGTTCAAGACCGGTAGCGTGTGCCTTTCRGCAGCTCAAATGAGCCAGCTTCTTTAACTCCTTCCTGATCCGAGGCTGGCCATTTAGGCTTCCCAGAGGCAAAGGAGGCCTTTGTGCATTTTGTTTCTYCCAGAAGGTTTGCAGCCAGCTCTACCATACACCCGCCACCCTGCCAAAAATAATGTAAACAAGGTCCTTCTGTTTAGTCTGTAGCCAAGAAAATCTCTTATATTTTGAACAACTCTGGCCCTGATGATCAGGGTTTTTCGAACACACCTTTTTTTTTCTTTCTCTTCCGTTGCGTTTAATGACTTGTAGATGGTGTGTTCTCCTTTATTTATGCACAGCCTCACTTTTACAGGTCCAGGGTCAAACTCGGAAGCATGGCTCGAAGGACTGCGATACTACATTTAGGGGTATCCGAGTTTGAAAGTAAAATGTGCTGGATACACKAACAGCCCTGCAGCAACGTTGGTGCCTCTTGTAGAAGACCTGTGTAGCTCTGYGAAAAGAGAAGGATGCTTTTACTGCTTCCTTCAGCTACCTTCTTTATATAGACGGTTATGTTCTGCTGGGGCAGGGAAGTGCACCCAGTAGGTAGAAGGCTAAGTTTTAAAACATGATAATTGCTTTTGCTGCAGAGAATTGTTTTAGTATGATTTAGGATTACCTTCACATTTCAAAATTCCTCTATTTTATTTTATTTTTTTTTTTAGTACTCCTTGAGCAAAAAGCATCTAAACACATCTTACAATGGGAAACTTTTTTCACTTGCATAACTAAGAAACATACAACGGGATTGTGGTCAAACTTTCTAAAAAAATTTACCTCCAGAGCTGAGACCATGCACTGAAATGGGAGATTATAATGAAAGTCCAAACATAACCTTAATGATAGGTTTTGCTGTTTTGAAAGCTATAATATAGGGTAACTACTTGTACCAGCCTAGCATATGGGGGACTTCTTTTGTCTCTGACACTTAGAAAAGCTTCCTTTGAGCTAGGAAAACATCTTTGGGTTCCTTAACTGAATCACCAAAAGAAAAGAAAGAAAGGAATAAAATTACAAGAAAAAAAGGTTTACCAACTCCATCTAGTTCAACAAGCTCCCAAAATAGCAAGAGAACTCTGCCAAACCTCTAATGCCACAAGGTTCATTCATTCCCTGACCTGATCTTGCGTTTTTCATTCCACACTGGGATAGAAAATTTCATTAGMCCCTTCTGGAGCTGCACCTCTTGTCATGTATTGTCTGTTCTTTCTGTACTGGGAACACCTATGGTCATAGAATAATAAGAGCAATGAAGAAGACCCAGAGGAGGGAAAGACAGAGAAAAGGATGGTTATGTGGAAAAGCCAGAAGATAGGAGAAGCTGAAGGGATACACAAGTTGAGAAGGAAAATACAGGGGAAGGAGAAGAGGGGAGGAAGGGGATGAGACGAATAGAGGTGGGCCTCAGAAAAAAAAAGGAGATTATGGAGAGGTATTTTACTTTCCCATCCATCTGTTAGAAGCAGAGAAAGCCATAGAATTGCACTGCTCATTTCATTGTGTACTCGGTGGAATTCTCCCATCTGGTTTGACATACCAGCTGAATCTACAATCCACCCTGTAGCCTCTACAAATACGTCAATCAAAATGACCTGCTGTGAAAGCTGTGAGAAGGCACTCTTTTGTGTTATCCTCACATGCATGTTAGACCCACACAGAATCCCTGCTGTATCTTATTTTCAGTCGCAGGACGTTGGAAAGCTCCTGCAGATGTTATTTTTGCCATGCAAGTAAAGGAATATTGTGATGTGACTAAACCATGAAAGATGAGGAAAAGCCATGAAATGGGGTCTGGTGTGTGAGCTAGCAGAAGGGGATCAGTCACACATGGGAGGCTCTGACACAGGACAAGCTCAGCACTCTTTTACATGACTCATTCTGGAACCATGGAGACAACCAGCTTTGCAAATATTGCTAGAAAGSTGATGATGAAATTGCTACAGTCAACCCAGATGTTCCTATAAAGAAGTCCTTCAAGAAACTCCTGAAGCATCAGTGATGGCCAAAGAAAACTTCCCCATTACACCACAGAGCAATTTAAASAAGTTTCACCATCCAGCTGCAGGACCTTTCTCAGGGTTCTGGTCTTCCTTTCTCTTGTGCRTCTCAGATGTTCTTGGACCCACAAAGTCAGTTCGGTGATTCAATAACAGGTCTAAACCCCTCACCTCACAGGAATTTTGAGKAATAGCTTCACTGTATTGCAATGTTAAGTTTAGATTTAGTTAAATTCTGAGGAAGCTGCCAGACATATGCAGCCTGCTTGGTCTGCCATTGCCAAGCTGGGGTTTATCCAGMTACTCACAGTTACATATGCCAGTCCTAGAGCTATCTCTTACTTGTGTAAGTAGTGCGCGCAATAGGTAAATGATAAACGTTCAGGTTTGCACATCACTATTCAAATGACATATACCTGGACTCCCTGTTGGTACTGCAGATAACATGAAACTTTAAGCTATATGAAAGTAATTTGAGGAATTTGCCCTGTAAAATGTCAGGGGGTTTTTTTCTCACCTTATGACAAAGCTTCCAAAGGAGAGATAGAGCCTGAATAAAAGSCCTATGTTTTCTTAAGATCTTTCCATGCTACTACTTTTTCATCTTCTACCATATGCTTCCTTCACATTTCTATTCCCATCAGATATAGTGGGAGAGAGTCCTATGTGTTGTGTTTTTTTTTTTATTTAAGCAAATAATGCAATTAATTGTAACCCCATGCTGTAAATTGACTTCAAGTGAGAAATTCTGGCATTTCTGTGAAGAGGACTGAGTCACTATTTTCACATTTCTGGTACACAGTGGCACAAGTGAAATCAGAATTATTTTGTGAGCATGCTGGGAAGACTATAGTAGGACATCCATCATCTTGTGGAGCAATGATGATCAGTAGACAGAGTGGCAGAGTGGAGACTAACAATAAAATATATAACAAATACATAATAAAGAGGCATTATTTGCCCCTCTTTCATAGACAGGTAAAGTCAGGAGGATAGTTTTCTTGCAAGTCCCTCATACTGACTCAGAGAAAAGCATAAATGCCCAGTAGCTTTATTCCCACCCCCTAATTCTGAACATCAGATGCTGATCCCTTTTCGTTAGTATCATACTCCCGGTACGTGGTCTTCTGCAAAAACAAGGTAGCATATAGTTCCACTCAGGGCTCTTCTGTGAAAAAAGGCACATTATTTCAGAATAACCAGAACCTTACCAGAGGATGCCTTAGGAAACATTGCCACTATTTCCTTCTGACAGGTAGTCACAACTTAAATAAATGTGTCTGGGTGGAAAACTGATACAGCAGTGAACACTTGTGTATGATCCCTGATAGAGTCCTTGGATGCTTCACTGATTAATTCATTTCAGCTTTAACGGAGTTGCTTTACTGGCCCTGCCAAAGTTAGTTAAGTTTTCAATTGGCCTGCAATTGGATCTTAATCATCCATCTCAAAGGTATGGGGGGACAATTTGAGCCAACCTGATGACTCACTGTCATGCTAAGCAGGTCACACTTGTCCTAAAGGGTTGCGTAAGGGGGGGGGGGAGGGAGTTCACCAGGGTGAAGCTAAACTGATCTGTGCTGATCTCAATCAAGCCTCTGTCCAGCAGTAAATCAGATCCCGTGACACAAGTAATCAAAATAGAAATCTGATGCGCAAGTGTCWTTGTGAGCTGAAGACTGTTCCTTTCTTTAGACAGCAGACTGGTAAAATGATGCCTCATGTAAACTGAGGTGGAAACAGTTTTAGTAAGGCCTACTGTATCAAGCAGATTTTATGTTCATAGTGAGAACATTGGAAGTACCAGAGGAGTTGGTTTTGCTGACAAGTTCTGACACAAGGAATGCCAGCTCTCTCACGCATGTTCTGAGAAAACCAAGAGTCAGTGTTTTAGAAGAAATAAAGAAGAAATGAGAAAAGTTGACGGGGGTTCAGTTTGTGCTTTCTGTATTTACAYTGGGTTCTTGAGCACTGGATAAATAGATTTTCAAAATCTGAATAAATAAGCAGCCTCTTGACCTCTCCTCCTAGAGGATGTTTCTCTACAGTACCTTCTCCAGGAGTCTTCCTTGCTACCCYGCTTCACAAAATTCCACCCTCCATTCCCTATCCGATAACCAAGGTGAAGTTTTAAATAGGGGAAGCGTGGGGCCAGCTACGTAGCCTCATATGGGAGAACTGCTCTCCCTTTCCTCTTTTTCTGTCATATGATCAGATGCACAGCCACCACATGCCAAAAATGCCAGCATCCCACATCATGTGAGGGGCACACATGCAGTCACATAATGGGGAATAACATTCAGCCGTGTGACCAGCTCACTCYGTGTCAGTTGATGGAAGGGCGGGCTGTGGGGACTTCAGAAAAGAGAAGAGCAAAGAAGAGCCACTAACAGAAAAGAAAGAGCTCAGAAAAAATTAATCCAGCCTGCAACACACTACCTCTCCAGCCACCTCCAAAAACACTTTCAAATGACACTTCCTCCTACTGATGGGCAGCTGGAAGGCTCTCCTAGCAGAAAATGCCTTGGCCATGTCTTTGTCATCACGTGGCTGAACTATAGYGATGTCATAAACTTTGGGTAGCAACCTTTAGCCCATAAGAAATTCCAGCTACATACAGAGGGGAGCAGGCTATCATTTCATCCATACAGATTTGTGAGACATGATGTCTGATCCCCCTGTGCTCTGGCTGTGTACTCTAAAGATGTGCAAAACCAGAATCGGGATATAGGAAATGAGGATCGATAGCTCCTTTACCATCTGCTGCTCCACATACCTSTCATGCTTTTTTATATAGTCTTCTCTAATATAAACACATAGCAGTATGTTCTTCTAACTTTTTAAAATGAACAAAAACTATAATAATTGTGTTTCTCCCTATCAAGCAACCTTTTCCCTCTCAGCAGCAGCTTCTTCCACTCCTAACTGCACTGTTCTGGATCACTTCCTTCACCCWTGCATTCTCTGGTACTGTCTATGGCATGCCTCCCTGGATTTCCATCCCTTCTTGTGCAAGGCAAGATGGTATCTTCATTCACATTTTTTGGGGTAGTTACAGGTCCTATCTGAACAAGGTGCAAGGAGCTGCATAAGCAATAAGTGTTATGGCTGATGCTAACAAAGGGGAATGCACCTCAGTAAATCCACTCCTGAAATGCCTCATCCAGGACSAGATCATGTGATAGCCTCAAGCTTAACATAACTAGAACATAGATAGGAAAGTTTATATATTTGACAATTCATTCAGAATGAATCTTACATAGCAGACTCTGAGGACCAAGAGAGAAGCCTAAGCACATACAACTTTCAGGTAACAAGTCTTTCCATCAGATAAGACCCTTCTCCTCCCTCCAGCCTCTTGCCTCCATCATAATTTTATCTGGAAGGTGACTATTTTGTGTTCTTTGTGTGACACTTAGCATAGAGAGGTCTTTGTCCCATCACAGAGGCCTCTGAGGTAATAAGTACAATGATGATAGTGATACATATTGAATGAAATCTATTGTGCTGGTCCCATTGTTTTGCATGTCCCTGGACAAGCAATGGGAGATGTTTGGGAGCTGCTGCTCTAGCAAATGGCGATGCAAGGATGGTTGTTCCTTTGGGGTCTTGTTATCTGTAACTTTTGCCACCTCCGTTTGGTAAATTTTTGAACTGCATTTCCCTATGAGACCATTGCTCCTTTGAACTCMCAAGTGTCTGTTCTGTCAATCAAGTTCCCTGTGAGTTACCTTCCTCTTMATGTCACAGCGTTTCCCTTCTGACCAAAAATTGATCAGGGGTTCAGGYTGACACCTGCAATCCAGCCACTGAGCTGCACTCAGAGCTGTGAGAGGGGGACATCAGCCGAGCAGCTCCCCAGACAACATGTGCTTTAGTGGGGAGAATTCAGTATAACATGGGTTGATGTTTCACAGAACAAACCACGTCAGTTCAAAAACCAACCTCAACAGTTTGAGGACATTCATCAAGGTTTTTGCTTGGTCAAGATATTAAATAAATAAATAAATATTCACTATTTCTGAATCACTTTTTTTTTTACAGGAGAAGTTTCGGTTAAACTTTTGCRTTTTGATTTGGGAACAAAAATGAATGTAGAAATATTAGGATCTCCCAGAATGTCATGCAATGTAGCTAACTCTGGTGTGTCATACACAGTCCAATTACAGTTCCTTCTGATGGGAACTGGTTGCAAGTAACCAACTGATGAGCTCTGCTGAWTTTTTCTGAAGTGGAAGAACAGGCATTATGTCTGTTCCAACTACCCATCACAACCTGGCTTTGAAGATTTTGGGCCAACCTGAAAAGCCAGTCTGCGAATTGCAGCATCTGGGCACAGAGGTGCTTCCTATCCTTCCACTTCTGCTAACAAAGGTGGTGTCTCCAGGAAAGGACCGGGGCAGAAATGCCAGATAAAAGCAGTATCTTTGGCCATCTCAGCAGACATTTGGTGTACTTCGTCAAATGAAGCCCTTATGCTTGCTGTACTGCTGGACTTGCATTCCAGGAGAGACATCTGATCCCCTCAGGTGAAGGCTATTGCCAAGATATTTCTGTGGTTGGCCTTTGGCGTTGCAACACAGATGTCTTAGCCCTCTGCTCACCTGGCAGCGTGTGCTTTTTTGTTCCCTGACATCTGGCAGAACTCTGTGATATGACTTTGTGTAATATAAGTGCGATTGAACACTAATAAAAGAGGAATTTGGGTTTGTGTTTCTGTGGACATTCCAGTACTTAGCTTTTAATTTCTGCACAAATGTTTGGACTGAGCTGAGGTARGGTGCTTCCAATATAAAAATAAAATATACCTGAAAAATTCTAAGAAATTCACTGACAGTAAGAATTGGTATTTATAAGCTATCCTGACATGCTGARGTGTTAATGATAATGATAATTATCTGCAYATAAAGTTAACTGAACAGTCAGAGTTTATATCAGTGCTGAATCACTTTTCTATGTGGCACTTTGTGAACCACAYTTCTTTTCCTTAGCTGATCATTCTTCTCAGCAAATTTCACTGTGATTTTTTACAAAGGAAGTGTAAAAATCTTAATTTGAAGAATACTCACATCTTAGCTGATCAGTCAAAACTACCAAAACCAAAAATGAGATTATATGTTCCAAGAAGCTGTATATTTTATCATTTGATTCCATTATACTTTTAAAGAATTGTCTTTTTAAAAAGTATTCATAAAAATAACCTTTGGGGAAAAAAACTAAAATGGGCTACTTCAAACTCATAAGCCATTTGCTATTACCATTTTCCAACCTGAGATCAGACTCACGAGAGCTAATGTAGAGTGTATTGAGATATCTTAAAGGACAGTATGACAGAACAGCAAAGCAATATTTCTTTCCTATTGGGACACTTAACCACAAACTGATGGAGTCCAAAGTATTCTCAATGAGCTGATCTTAGAGCTGGGAATGAAACTTCAGGCTTCTGGCTTGAAATCCGGCATTTGAACACTATTAAAATAACGAATACAAATAACGGAGCAATAAATAGTACTGTTCCAGTGCCAGGCATCCCCAGATGATACTTGCACTTAGTAAAAAAAGGAGACATTTAATTATATGAAGATTTTCTGCATTACGAATTTCAGCCCTTGATAGCATCAGTGTCTGAAGACAGCAGCTGTACAAGCAGCAGAAAAATTCACTCTCTGCCTCGATGTCTGATCAGAGTGAATTCTTGAAACGTCGTCTTTTGTGAACTGCGTCAGAGGCTGAGATTCCCGAAGAAGCAATTATGCGTCCGGCACTTGACAGCCCGTGWGTTCCAGCGTATGTCTTGTGAACAAAGCAAGGCACACGCAGGTGCCGAGGTACGGGGATCCCTCTCGTGGGTGTTTCTCGCCCAGCTGGGAAGCTAACCCGCACAGCCCAGGTGTCTCTGTTTCACATGGAAATGCCACCAGCACCTGAACAGAGCAAGTGCCTGAAAAAAGGGCATCAATATTCTGAGGAACCCCATGAATGAAAGAGAGCAGCACATGACYGTAGACTTTACTTAATAGCATGAGTATTTAAACCTCTGTTTTTTCTGCAGTAAAACTGTTATTATCTGARCTCTCCATCTTGGTTCCAAATATCTGGATTTTATCAAATTCACCTATTTTTGAGAAATTACAGAATAACAAAATCCATTTAGAAGGAGACAAGGAATAAAATACTTCAGGAAAGTAACAGTTCCCTTTAAAAACCTGGAATCAAGCTCCRATCTGCAGTGCCAGATTGCAACAATGGCAAAGGAAAAAGTCATCAAGGAAAATGCTGACTTCATATCACACCTGATGGTAACAAACCCAGCTGCAATTTCAAGCAGGGGAACGGTACTTCTCCCTCATCGCTTTAAAGTCTGCTCTGTTTTAAAGTTCCTGCTAAACTTGACAGTTTAAAGGAGCATTTAATGGAACTGCTCCTTGTACCTTGTGTTATGCTTTAGCTCTGGAAGGAAAACTTGCCAGTTTTGCTGAAGTCATGCCAGGAGTGTGGCAATGTGCGCTATGCGTGATCATCCTTTTGGGACAGAAGCGAGATGGTCACTTGCACAGACCTTTTATAGCCATCTGAAGATCGAATGACCTGCTGTGGTTCTAATCAGGGCTCAGCTCTGCGGGAACTGCCAAAAGGAAAAGGCCAAAGGAGAGAGAGAATTCAAAGCTCACATCATAACAGCAATCAAGCAGGGCCATAGTTACAGGCAAGCCGCAGAACTGAGCAGGGTAAAAGAATTATCCAACTATCACAGGCACATTAACGCTGGTCGCATTCCAAAGCACTCATTACAGCACTCCAGTGTGGCTCCCGGTACAGCTGGTCAAATAATGCTCATCAAATAAACGATTTGACAAATTTTGCAGAGTTTCAAAAATAAATTATCCAAAAAAGTGTGCTTTTTTAATTATTCCCACAGCTGTACTCTTGCGAGTCTAGAAATATGTTCAAACTCGCCTCTTTCCCTCAGCTTGCTCACTCTCTACATTTTCTTAATTCATGCTCCCCAGTTGCACTTTCTGAGCAACCCTGTTAAAATAAGTCTCTGGGTGCACATTGCAGCCTTCCTAAGCAACTCAAAATAGCAACACGGCGTACCTTGCCCAGTTCTCCTGCGCACCCCTAAGTTTTAATACTAAATCAGCATGTCAGTACACATGACAAAGTCCAGAACCTTGACGGTTTCTCCCAGACAAGTCAAGTCAGGCATCCAGTTGTACTTCATCAACGCTCCACTGAAGATAATGGCACCACATTGATTTACACCGGGTGAGGATCTGCTCCATCATCACAATGACTCAGGTCAATGCAAATTTGAGAAAGGGTCCTGCTTAGCTGCCTGCCTGAGTTTGCTTCTCTGTTGTCTACTACACTGGAGTTTGTAAACACATACGATCCCGCAAATTTATAATTTCCCCCGATAACCTTGTTTGAAAAAAACCACAGAGCATATATTTATTGAATTTAATTGATTTTTTTTTCCCTTTTATTTGAGGAGCCATCAAAATGTATGTATCAGAGTATACTGAGCGCTTCTCCCAAATAACTATAAAATAACAGGTCAGAAAATTTCTCCTAGTTCTTCTGGGTGCCTTTAAATGACAACCATGTTTGTAGAGCCAAGATTGTGCAGTCATCCCTGAATGCTAGACCTGACTGATTCAGTTCTCCACAGCTCTTGCTTGAAGGCCCTTCAGGTGAGAAACCTGTAGGCCAAAGTCATTCATTWTTTTCACCATGGTTAGGAACAGAGACACAATGCCAGGAAGATAGTTTATTCCCTATAAACAAACAATTTAATTTCCTAGCCCTGCTGGACCAACTCCTTCAATAGCATTGAGTATATATTTAATTAACAAAAAGAAGTCAAGGTAGAAACTATTCAAAGCTATGCAGATGCATTTATCAAATTGTTTGATTTTGATTGCAGATTCAAAGCCCTTTTACAAGAGGTCMCAGATACCTGCTCTTGCTTCTAACCAAAGCGTCCTTCTCTTGAACAGTGAAATTGTCGGTCGATAGAGGGAGGCTTCTGACCACGGGAAGCAGGAGCCTGGCCAGGACCGGGGCTGGGCTGAAGAATTTTGCTGCCTGGTGAAACAAAAGTGAATGTTCAGTTTTGCTACTTTTAGGATTAAATACAAAACCCATCTGCTTGGAAAGGTTTGGCTTTTTTTTTTTTGTAATAATACTCTTTTTGTGATGCATTCGTTTAGAAAATCAAGCCAAACTTAGCATTTCCTCATAGCAAGGGAAGAGGAGAAAAGTTTTTATCACTTACTCACTACAAGGAATGTACAAGCATCAGGGTTATTAGCAAAATTATATGGGAACATCATATTTAGATTCAGAAAGATCTTACCACTTCACTGCTATGCACTAAAAAATGTGTATTCTGCACATGCAAACCACACACGAATACAAGCCTCTCAAAATTTCTCATCTYTTTTTGACTACTTTTTTTAAAATTTGACTTGATGAACCGACTGTGGCTAAGTGAAGAMAATGGAGAGATGTGCACTATTTCTTTAAATCCAGAGCAGGGCAATAGTAAGCCTAGAGAGTAACTTTGGAGATAGATCGATTTTCCTTAATCTAATAAAGTTGAGGGTCAGGGTGAGGGTGCCTGTACTGATCCATATCATTCTGGTAGTTCAAGCCCCTCACAAATCCTCTATCAAAATGGGTGTTAAGCAATGTTGCAGCGTCAGTGGGAAATTAAGTTGTGGATTGTTCTTACGATTAGGACAGGAAGAGTGGTGTATGCTGATGGAGGCTGTGTTGGTGATTTTAGGCACATGGCCAATATATATTTGTTAGGATCTGGACAAGATGTGCCAGTTCACTCTATAAAAACTCCTGAGCCGTCCAAGTAGTTCAGTAAAGTCAGTGGAAAATTAAGCATAAGGAAAAAAGGGTTCAGAAACAGAAATGAGTAGAAATGAAAATGTGTATCTAAAATGGAATCAAAATGTTAAAAGCAGAAGTAAAAAACAGAAGAGCGTTTTGACCTGTCTGATTCTTTATGCATTGCAAGAGTTTTTGAAACACAATATGTTACGCATTTTACCTTTCTTTCTCTTTCCTCAGTTGTGTATTTTTTCACCTTTTTATATCTTGCTACACGGGAGTGGATTCCAACAGCACTTTTATGACCCAAGGACAAGCTTTCAATTCTATCAGAATATTCAGTCTTTAAAATACGGGAGAAGGAGGGGAAAGGAAAAGGGTCTGGGTGTGACAGATGCCAGAAGGCACCAGACTGKTTTTTTCCAGATGCGGAATTACCATCTATTTTAATTTTTATATRCCAGTCTTGAACCACAAAGGGCACGCTTGCCTCCTAAAGGGTTGCAGTTTGGGACTGTTAGACTTGTAGATCCAAAGGTTKCAGCCCTTTTGGGGGGCTCTCTCATCTTGCTGTTCACGTACACAAATCAGTTGGGCGTGGGGTAAGTAGGTCTGGGCTCAGGTGTAGCTGTCGTGCAGTCTCGGGAGCCTTCCTAGAAGCCGAGGGCAGTGCAGCAGTGTTTCTGGTGGTTCTCAGCTCAGTGGTAAGTCACTGCAGGTACAACAGCTGCTGACACAGCTTCATGGGTGAGGAGGGCTGTGAAAAGCTTTCCTGCCCTGAGCCACCTACACAAGTCCTACGGGAGGGACCCTTATTTGGTGCAATGAAGGAGTCAACAGCAAAAGAAGGCAAAAAACCACGTCAAAGGTAAACAAAGCAGAGTAGGTGTGAGCACAGAYGCTAGAGAGGTTGTCAGGCAAGAAGACCCCATCGAGATCCTAAAAGGGCTGAGAGACAAGTGAGGAAGAAATGGAAATAAAGAGAAAGAAACTTAGAGAGAGAACTATAAGAAGGCAGTGCTTCACAGAAAATGTGCCGCAAGAGCAGCTGAGTGGGTGAATAAGGGCRTTGGGCCAGCGCTGAAGAGGATGAAAGCAAAAAGAAAACTACACTCAGATCAAAACATCATTGATGAAACTGGTGAAGTCATCCAATGTAAGGACTGGGCACCAYAGGGTGAGGGAGAAAGTGGTGGACAGATAAAAAATTCAGAGAAAGACATTAGAGAAATCGGAAAAGGAGCAAGGAGGAGGTCCATCAACAACAATCAGCCAGGATCCTCAGTGCAGTAGTTGAGTCAGTCTTGCCATCGGGAGAGGACTTGGTCTCAGTGACAGGGAGCAGGACCAAAGAGAGCCTGCAAGGTCTAAATGAGCATTTTAACTATCAAGCAGGGATTTGAGAGGAAGCAAACRGAGGGAAGAGGTAAGAGGCATAAAGCTGGACAGACTACGTCAAGGAGAGGGTGTAGGGAGAGCCTGGTATTTAGAACCTGCGTATTTCTTCCTTGAAACGAYGAAGCAATTTATTTTGGAGAGATTTATACTTCGTGGGGGGTAAAGGGGCTGTAGATGATCTGTCTCATGCAAGTTACATTTGAGCCATCGGTGTCAGGTGGCACAGGAAGGGTTAACTTCAAGTCCCACCAAGCGGCTGTACAGCTGGTGAAATGCATCTGTCAACAGAACTATTACTGTCATCCC
This sequence comes from Oceanodroma leucorhoa, assembly GCA_030449065.1. Lineage (NCBI taxonomy): Eukaryota > Metazoa > Chordata > Aves > Procellariiformes > Oceanodroma > Oceanodroma leucorhoa. The sequence goes on along the minus strand of JASVER010000050.1, from coordinate 5,283,278 downwards.
CAGATCAGCACAACGTCCTTGACCCTGGAGGTCAACTGAGAGGCATTAGCTGTTACAGAGACAGAGCTGTCATGCTCTGGTGGGAACACAGAGGTTACAAGACCAATTGGATCAGCCCAAGAAGTAAAACCGTCCCTCCTTACCCAATAGTGGCTTAGAGGTACAGGTGAAGTGCAGCGTGATGGAGTTACTCCAGCGCCTTTTCCCTTTAGAAACCTGGATTTAAACACTCCCTTTCAAACAGGCAAGGAGAGGGACCCTGGTTATCATCCTTCATAGTCCCATTTATGTGCATCACAAAAGCGTTGTGTAGTTTGCTGGGTGCAAACCCTGCACTAGATATTGAATGGCTCAAGGCTGGAAGGGGGTGGGAAGCAGATTTGGAGGGGGGGACCCCAGGGGTGGCACAGCTGGGGGGAAATAGGCAGCGCGGGACAGAGGTTGTAGGACTGCAACAGTGAAGAGCTGCAGGAGAGGACCGAGAAGTTTGTGCTTTTAACCACAAGAAGATGAACACAGGCATTAAAAAGTTCTCCTTTTTGAAGTAACTGGTGGCATTCCCATTGACTTCAGGAATGTTTTTTTATAATTTTGTTTACAGTGCAATCACAGTAACAACTTTGCGGTCATAACAGAGGTAGAGGGCTCTTAATGTCACATTTCTCTGAAGGGATGTGAAGTCTTAAAGCTAAGATTTCATTAGTGAACAATTTCATTAAACCTCCTCTGATGATATATATAGACATATAATCCAGTGTTGTTCAATTGCCAGGCCTGGCATTTACATCCCAGCTTAGCTGAAATACTATCTAAATTGCATTTTTAAACGGGTGATTGACAGTGCAATGGCAGCACCTCCCTCAATACTAGAATACGGCAGCATGGAAGGGAGATGAGAGCGCTACGGAGAGACAGAGGAAGCAGAGAACAAAGGCAGAAAAGGTGAAAGGAAAGGGAAAAATAATCAGGTTCTCCATTTTTTAGTGAATTGATTGCAAACGCTTAATCTGGCAGCGCATTGTTCAGCTTGTAGAAGTGCCTCCCCTCTTGCTCCTCTAACTTACCCCCCAACCCCAAGTATTTTTTTTTTCTTTTGACACAACCTGCATTAGCAAGACATTTTTGCGTTACTTAAATCAGGGACAACCTCCCACTGCGTGCCACTCATGGAGAGGGCTCTACCCTTTTGTTTGCCTCCGGGTTCTGCAAATCCTGCAGCGTTCGTCAAGTTAGCTCAGTACTCACAGCAGGTGGAAGCTCCCAGCCCCGCAGCAGCTGTGCACAGCCTTGATCTTCAGGTTTTCACACACAGTCCTCAACCTCCCCTGCCCAAGCCTCCTTTCCCTGGTTTTTTTTAATGCGGAAAGCAGTAACCCTCTGGCCCGGCTAGCCCCCCGCTATCGGATTCCACCGGAGGAATTCTGGGCACGAAGCTTCACAGGGCAAACAGGTCTCCTGCCCTCTCTAAATGTCTCTCCCTCCCTCCCTCCCTCGCTCTCTGTCGCTGGGAATCCACCCTTATCCACTGCAGCGGGGACGATATTTTTGAATTGTGTTTATTTGTTGGCACCCTGGTGTGAAAGCGCTTCCCATCAACTGCATATTAATCTTGTCAGCAGTTTGTGAACATTTTCCTCCCTCTCTGCCCTAACTAATTTATGACTTTTGGGTCTCTTGCTCCCTTCCATCCCCACCTCTCACTGTAATTAAAGAGAAATTAATCATCCTGATTTTTGTTAAAGTGATTCCAACCATGTATGTCAAGATGGTAAGAAAGGGACTACTTTATCTCTAGGGAGAGTGACGTTAGGGAAGTTGTAAATTGACTTTTAGAAAAACATAGGTGGTGTAACAGGTATCTAGCCATTACATGTTCACATGATCTTTGAAAGTCCTGGGTCATTTGTGCCTGTACTTTTTCCATTGATCCATAGCCACTGGTTGGAACCTCTGCTGGGTTTTCCTTATCTGGAAATCCCCAGTGCCACTGCAAATACCCAAGACTGTATTCTCCATTATCCTGAAATCTTTGAGGCCATTAGTTATATTCATTGATACAGCCTTTTATTCACTATACCCATCAATACATTAATACTTCTGTTACTTGATTACTCAAACATGCCTGGGCATTTTTTGCAATCACAGACTCCTGGTCCCTATTTCTTGGGTACGTAGTCCACAGTGATTTTTTATTTCAGAGTGATTTTGGGGAGCCTAATTGAATTTAGTTGCACTGAGCAGCCTTCTTCAGGAAAAAGCAATATTAAAAGCTCTCTGGCTGATGGGGGCAAGTGCCAATGCTGTGTTGCTGTGAATGCGCGGGGACTTCGACTAGTTGGAATTATAAAGGAGGTAACTGAGAGTGCCCACCACACAGGGAGTGCACATCCCCACCACCACCACCTCCATCAGAGAGGGAAGAGGTCCCTCCCACCCCCTTGGCAGGGTGGAACTAGCAGAAACCCTGCTCCTTTTTTTACTCATTTGATGGTCACTTCTGATGAGCTGCACCAGCCTTTCACTTCCTTGAGCTAGTGAAGATTCACATGTCCACATCAGTGTGGACCCAGATGGGTCCTGGACCCACTACCAGAACACTCAACTATATCTGGGATGGATACGGCCAGCTTGAAATAAGCTCTAGCTAATTAAAAGTGGAGCTGCTTGCTTATATAGCACCCCAGGCTATATTTACCATCTTATTTTCCCAGGAACCTGGCTAAACAGCCCAACCAAATGCAGAGCTTAGTGCAATACCATCTAGTTCCCCTGTGGTAAGAGCCGCAGTTACCTGGAAAACTCAGCACACGCAGTCTCAGCCTTCCAGATCTACAACACAAATGGGCATAATTCAGAGAAGCCTCTGAACTGGGCCCATCTGTGAGCTAACTAAATGTCTTCTGTAGCTGTTTGGCATTCATACGATGGTAGTAACTCTCAGCCTTTACCACCTACATCAGGGTGACTTTTGCAGGGACCTAGCCACTGTGCCATTACAATTCATACTTTCATTACTTCAGAAGCAGATCGCTGTTATGTGCCAGGGAGGGGGCTATACTTGAAAAAAAATCTGCAGCGATGGGAGTGTGRAGTGAGTACTTGCCTTCTCAAGGAGCATCTTCCTGAGACCATATGTCCTCAGGGCCCTGGGATTTGTACCACATGCCTATTAGACTTCAACTTTTTCCCTTTGACCCAAAACAGCCAGGACCAACTGCATAAAGCATCCCCTCTTCCCTGCATCCTGTCCCCACTGAAGCTAGGGAAGGTGCTTTGACAAGTCCAGACCCAGAATCTCCAGATCTTATTTTATCTTTCCTTCATTGTGGTGTCCAAAATTGCCCAGATCTGTCAGCCTTTTTGGTACACCATATAAATTGTTTATATGATTAGTGTTTCAGGAAAAGGGACAGCTATAGGATAGAAGGGAAAGAAAGAGCTTTTTTTCTGGGTGAAGGAAAGTGGACGGTGGTTCAGATTTATAGTGTTGGGCTGTCAGAGTAAGAATACTTGATGATGCTGGTCGACAGACATTTTGTAAGAATTTGATATTGCTAAGTACTTTATCACTGCTGGTTTTGCATTTTTATTGTTTTTACAAAGCATTTCACAGTAGGCAAATAGACATGATCCCAAACTGAGAGGCCAATGGCTTGGCTGAAAAATTAGCAACTTGCTTCTTGGGGACAGAAAGTCAACTCAGATTTTTCTCTTTGTAGGCCAGGTTTTTCTACCACACTGTGGAGCCGTCTGCTTCAGGCAAACTCTGCCTCCCTTGGAGTATCAAGAGGAAGATCATCGTGCTAAGCACTTAAAAGCGCAGCAAGGTGAGTAATCTTCTGCTGGTTGAAGACTAGAAATGCAACAGGCAGAAGACATGTGACCCTCTAGATGCTTTAAATTCAACTAATCCCATAACTCTGCCTCTCCTGCATAGATTTCATTCGCTTCCTGTCCGAATACTTGTCTCCTCTCTGCTAACAGAGCTACATCCTTCCCTTCTGAGCTCTCATAGTGTCTCTGCTACCAAATTGACATCAATTGCCAAGTTGTGCCACTTTGTTATTTATGTCAGCATCATCCTGGCTGGGATTAATAAGGCTTTGTGTACCCCAGGGCTGCAGCTATTTCTCTTATTTATGTTAATCAGTCCTGCATAAAAGATTTTGCCAAAGTTGAAAAAAGTGTAAAATTGATGACATAATCGTGGGAGAGTCTACGGGAATATTAAGGAGGATTAGGATACTATCAACAAATCAGGTTTTAAGTATTGTTCCGCTGGGCAAGGAGTGTTTTCAATTACTTTGTAATTAAATAAGGGAAGCAATTTAGTGAACTCAGAGAGATATTCCAGCAAACGGTTTATCTCATCAGTCTGAACCTCACATTCCTCCAGAACAGGATCATTGTTTAGATCTTGGGCATGTTATATGATCCGACCTATACGAGTAATTTAATAAAACATCAATATTTTCCTTCTATTAACCCTCAGTGTCATGCTGAATGGAGAGAGCTGTCTCTGCCTCCCTTCACAGTCCCCGTTAGGTCTGCACCCTCTCTAACTGGTTGGACAGGTGTTATCACTAAGCAGCCTGGGGCTTTCAAACATAGACGAACCAGACACATTCTCCAGCAAATTCGCAGCACAGCAGTAATATATGGAGGAATGGAGATGAAGGGGAGGGACAGAGAGAAGACAGAGAACAATGAAGAGGAAACACACCCAGCTTTCACAGTGGAAAACATAGTGTCACTTGARCAGATTTCCAACCAAGGTGATGGGATTTGCTCATGTTTTCTCAAAATGTTCTTTATAAAATCATTTCTTCAATCAGACCCAGAAGTATAAGGTAGTTTAAGAGGACCTGAGAAGAGATGAGCAATTCCAGATGGGGTTCTACGCATGAATATATTCAGGGCAGGCAGAGCAGGGATTTGTTGATTGCTTAAAGGGCTTAGTGCAACAGCTGGGCACATTTTGTGTATGACCAAAAATAAGAGTACAAATGAACACTGATGTCCAGACATCTGGCCTCAGGGCTATTGTTCTTGGCTTTTTTTTCTTTCTCATAGCCAGAGTTACTCCATGGAGCAGACTGAGGGGGGAAGAAAATTATGACATGAGGGAAAAGGAGCCAAGAGAAGAGATTTAGGAGATAATTAAGAGGTAGAGTAGGAAAGAAAAACAAAATGAGGTGCAAAGGGAGTATAAGGAGATAGAGTAGGAGATGAAACAGGTACAGAACTGAAGAAGAAGGATGTTGGGAAAAAGGAATTAGAGAAGGGATTGAATGAAGYAGGAGAAGACAAGACAAGCAGAGGGGTGAAGAGAGTACTATATCGTAACTATGTTSTTAAAGACTTACTGCAACCACTGATAAAGAAAAAAAGACATAGACACTTTTGGTCCAGGTTTCTTCCTTTTCAAGTCTCCTTTCACTTACACTTCTCCCACTCTCTCTGTCCCTAGCTTGCCCCAGTCATTGCCATTGCCATATTCATGATAAAACACTTGTCTAGAAAATTTAACTTAAAAAATTGAAAAATTGAAAAATTGAAAAATGAAATTATGGACATTTTTATTTTTGCTCATATTGAACACGTTCTGTTAAATTTATCTCAGAAACTGTAGTGGTACTAAAGTTCAAAAGGAAAATGTGGTCCTGTCAGAGGGAATGGCTTTTGAGTCAGGAATGTTCCTCTTTCTCTCCTTGTGAAAACTATCAAAGCTTGGCCAAATTGTCTCATTTTGACATGCACAGGTCAAAGCTGAAGTCACCAAGGATTTTGTGCATGCTTTGCATGTGTAAGAAGTCAAGTAGGTTGCTTCTTATAGACACTGCTCCTAGAGTTAATAGTGGTAGGATTGCAATGATCTGGAACTGGCACTCAGGAAACATGGTGGAGAGGACCTTGTGAATGGAAGCGGATGTGGAGGAGAAAGGAAAGGAATAAAAACCGATTGATACAGAGCAGGAAACTGACTGGAGCATAGAAATTGCAAACAGGAGTTGTTCGGCTAATGCTCAGGGCAGGGATCTGAGGAAAAGGGAAGGCTACATTCAGAAGAAAAGAGGAGGAGGAATCTAAGGAGGAAAGACTCAGCTTGAGGAGAAGGCTGGAGCCACAGGCTCTATTGSAAACCTGTCAGAAGAAGAGGTGTGGCAGGAGAGAGATCAGTTCTAGTAGGAGTTGTGACAAGGTAAAGGAGTTGGTCTAGATAAGCCCAGAGGCTGTAGAGGGAGCAGAGAGTAAGGAAGGCAGAAAAGAGGGTGAATGCCAAGGGTGAATGAAGAGTCATAGAAGCCGGAGTGGTGTGGGGCAACAGCGATTGCGAGAAACTCAGGTAGGGAGAAATTATTGTACACTCGGAGCGGCAGAGAAACAGATTGAACAGGGAACTAGTCAATGCTGGTGACACAAATCAGAGAAGGGAGTCAGACAAGCTGAGCCAAGAAACTGGGACAGGGATGGGGAGAAGGGATTGAACTGCAACACGTATCTAAGTATGGGGAAAAGATAGAACTGCAGCAAGGAGCAGGGAACAGCGATGGGGCACAAGRATCACAGCTTGTTTGGAGCTGGCAGAGGGGATCCCCTTTGATCACAGTCCCCATCGGAACAGAGTCCACWTCTCACCACTCCTTCCCTGCCATGGAGTCTCTCTGAAAGCCAATAGTATGTGGTGGTAAGAATTGTATGACCTCAYCTCTTTTTAATGCTCATTCATCTACTAAATAGCAAACCTCTGCTGTTACCAGTTATTCCAGTTAGCTCAAGTGACAGGGGCTGCTGAAAGTGATCTTAAGTTATCAGTTGTGGAGTTAAGGATGTCAGTGTGATCCTATATAACTGGTTTATTTTTCCTYGAGTTCACCTTTCCTCTTTGAGGCCTAGGAACATAAACTCAGAAAAATATTTTAAGAGAATACTATTAAGCTGTTAAGGTCAAAGACTTTTAAGTTATTTAAAATAAGGTCAGCATTGTGGGGCATGCATCRTGTCAAAAGTATGAGGTTATGCTACTGTAAGAATTTAACTCTGTTTTTCTTACAATTTCTCCTGTGATGTTGTATTAATTTCTRTTTTTTATCTAACAGTAAACTTAATGTCCAGTTTGAATATTAGTACCCTGAGACACAGTGTTCAGCATATTTGGCAATGGTTCCAACAAAAATATAATTGTCTGCGTCCTTCTTCAGCTACCCACCCTGCAGAGAAAATGCCTATGACAAGAAACATCTCATATAGCTTTTGGGGCTTCTCTCCTTCTCTAGAAACTCTTCTTTTCCCACTCCAGCAGCTGTGGTTCACCCTGTCCCTCTCAAGCTCCTAGAGGTAGGTTMCTTTAAGCTATACAGTGGCCTGGGTACTTTAAAGTTAAATACTGCTTGAAGAATTGGATCATATTTTCCAATTCCCATTTAGTAATGGCTCCTTATCTGACTGTGGCTCAAGCAAGCCCAGCTTCTCTGCCCAGACCTGAAACAACCATGTGCTGCTATGTCTAATTTGCCTCAGAAACCTGGACAGAGACTGCTTATCTTCTGGAGAGACCAGGCAGGACTGGGTTACAGAGCAACACGAAACTTCGGGCACATAAGAATTGCCTTGGTTGTGGTGCTGGGGTTTTGTATTTATAGGCTGCCCAACTCCAGGCATGGACGCAGCCACAGACTTTGCTTGTTTATCTTTGTTTTGGTTGCACAAAAACCTATAAGTGAAACAGAAACCCCAGAAAAAGGTTTCTGAGCTTAACTGCTGTTGAGCTTTTGCCCAGCCGTACAACCTCTGGCTTTCCCTCAGATAATTATGGGAGGACCAGAGGCTTGATCCTCAGTCATGTATGAATTTTCTCCTCTTCAGAAGGGGAAACAACAGTTCTTAAGAGGAGCCAAACAAGACTAGAGGATGTGCTGTAGGAAACAACAACGCATGGAGCCCAAGTTATGGACTAGGCATGGCCTGGCTGGCATCATTTGCTTCCATTACAGATGATAAAGCCAGAAGAAGCCATTGTGATCATCTGCTCCAGCCTCCTGCATAACGCAAGGCATAAGACTTGCCTAAATTAGCTTATCTTAGAGCTATAGCATCTGTTACATGAGGAAAAAATGTCCAATCTTGCCTGGAAGCTTTCCAGAGAAGGGTGTTCATCACGACGCTTGCTAATTGTCCCCAGCCATTAGCTGCATTCCACATTAAATATGTGGGGCCTTGTCTCCAGTCTCAATCAATCTGTCTTCGGCTTCGCCCACCGCATATCACCATGCGTTTGTCCGCTGTACTGAAGAGGTTCAGTCCTCAGTCTGCCGTACCTGTCACATCTGAACAACAGAACRACTCCACTGAATGGTGTCATCTCAGCAGTGCAGCTCCGTGACAGACCACGGACTTGGGACCAGTCATGAATGACCCCCCGTCTCCTTACCAAGGGTTGCAGAGCATCGCTGAGAGAGCCCATTTCTTTTAAATCCCACGGGGACTCCTAGCGGGAAAGACACGATGACTTTCAAAACACTGAAAATTGTTTATAATCRAAGTGGTCACTTATAAATAGCTCTCGCTTGTTGTCATGTGGCCAGCTTAATTAAGAAGCGCRGAGCGTGTGCGGTCACTCACCTCAGATAGAAAAATCTGTATTGGGCCTTCGCCCTAATGTGAATTTCCTGACCTGACAGATGGGGATTGAGTGTCTGTTTATGCCAAGAGGAGTTTGCTAACATTTTTCCTTTAATTACTAATTATACCAGTGAAAGGGGCTTTACGGCCGGAGTCCTGGAAATGTGAAACTCGATCATCAGAGATTTGCAGGAAAGATGGAAGATTGATGGGTGACATCAAACAGCTGACAAGGAGGCCAGGGCAGCCAGACGGACAGCAGCTGCTCCAAGGGGCTTCAGGGGTTGGGGGGCAGCTGCTCAGGGGGGACAGGGGATCCGTGGGGGAGCAGCGTGGAGGGGGCTGAGCCATTTTAGCCTCAGTCATTTCAGATATGAACGGGTCTAATCTCCCCGGGCTCGAGGCTGCGGGTGAGAGTGCATCTCCCAACAGGTGGTAAGGCAAAGCAGGAGGACTGAAGGCAGCTGCCGCCGCAGAGGGCCACCGGCTCCGGCTACGGCAGAGGGCTCCACAGGGCGCTGCGAACACCAGGCCGAGGAAGAGGAGCCGGAGGATGTAAATCAGCTCCTCTGGGCCTCAGGTTTCCCAGCTCCAAGCCTAAACATCGGCGTGTCCGTTCCCTGAGGCCCCAGGAAACCTATCGCCCTACCCAGCTATGGGGCGAGGCCAAGGTCACACTGCAAAGAGATCCCTGCAGGAGAGTTTCCTTCTCTGAAGGAGACAGGAGTTGTGTATGCTCATCAAGCTGCATCGATTCCTGTTTAGAGGTCCAAACCCAAATCATCCTGGTGGTCTCTGACTCAATGGTGGGATCAGCACGTTGCCTGATTCTCCGAAAGATGTCTGGCCCGGGCTGGGCTGTGTTACCCCTACCCTGTTAGCACCCGGCGGGCTGGAGACTGGTGCTGCATCGCAGCTCTTGTACAAGCTCAGTCTCCAGTGGTCCTGCCACGGTGTACTTCACGTGGCCTCCAAACCACCAGTTTCCTTGGCATYCTTGGGAAYCAYGGGGATYGGCTGCCAGAGCTTCCCCCACATGCTCCCTTGTCTGAACCGCAGATCTCTTCCCAATTACAGCCACTCGGCCAGCGTGRCTGTCCACACGGAGACTCCCACGCCGACAGGAGGCCTTCTTCTGCTGGAGGAGTTAAACCACCATCTTGAATGACATTCCCTGAGTGGACATGAGAGTCCTGGTGCTGGCACAGCTACTCCTGCTTCCAGCATTACTGCCGGCTCACCGGTGCCACCSTGAAGAGGATTAATTATCATGCCATGAGCCCACATCACTATGCCAGCAAACTGCAGTCCATATCCTGCCCAAACCCACTACTGTAGAAAGGAGCAGAATGACCACTGGAAATACATAAATTGGGAGTCTACTGGGGAGTTGAGAGAAAACAGGCTTTCACTGTCCCAGAGCAGGAGGCATCTGGTTGATTTGCATAATGTTAATTAGAACTTTATTCTTGAAAAGGGCCAAGCGAACGGTGTTTCGTTTTGCATTCCATGAATGTGAAAGAAGCACACAGCTAAATAGTGAGCCATCCTTATGAAAATTGCTTTTTGCTGGATGTAAGTGAGCGCACAGCAGCAGTAGCATAGGAATGAGCAGATTTGTGATAACAGGAACTTTTTCAGCAGTCCAGTGAGCTGAATTTCAAACTGTTACAGTAAATGGTGCGCATGTATTAACACATAAATAACCACCACTGCCACCTAGCCAATAATCGAGGTAGCTAACATTACCACAAGCTCCATTTCGGATAACAAGCCTGCCTTTCACCAGAGTTGGCAGAATATTATAATAATTATGRGTGTTTTCCAGAGCTCTAGGTCGTGAGTGTAAGTCTGAAATAACCAAATTATCACACAGGAAAAATTATAGTTTCATGGTTCAGCAYGTGCACTCTCATCCCACTGTTTCTGGTCCAGGTGGGTAGCTTTCATCTGAAGTGCAGTTGGAGGGATAGCACAGGGGATAACTCTGTAACACATACATTCTCTTCCATGAAGGAGCCTAGTTACCTATTCCACCTAGGAAAGGCTGTGGTCTCCCACACTGATGTTTGCATTTCTATGCTTGTACTTTTCTTCTCATAGATACAAAGTATTGAACATCTGCTAGCTTCACTGTGTGAAGAAAACTGCTATAAAGAATCTAGCCTGAGTTTTGCAGCTCCAGCTTTACAAAYGCATAGAGAATCACACTGAAAATATGGACATTTAACATTACAACTAGCTTTGTACTGTCTTATTCTATCTTTCTTTCTTCAAATTATGTTTAATGCATATTACTGTACAGAASTGTCCTATGTTCTTTGGRAAAAAAAAMCAAAACCCACAAACCAAAAACCCAACCACAAGCTTTTTGAAGCACCCATCATCAAATCCTCATAAATATCCCAGAAAGCAGCTGGGCAAGACATCCCCAGMTTGATCTTTATCAGACTGATAAGCTGTTCTTTTAAAAAGTCTAATGCAAATGATTTCCAGGGCTTCCCGTCTAGGTCAGGAGCCTTTCAAAACTCGATTAAAACATTCTATTTCCCCACTGACTTGAGGATAACAAATGGATGAAAGTCTGCGCATAATGTTTCCTCCCTTCAACAATTCTTTAAATTCCAAATATTTAAGTGGAAGTCTAGAGCCCAGCATGGGAGGATGGGCAAACAAATGGGTTAAGGCAGGTCAAGGTATCTCAGTTTARAAAGACATTAAACACACAGTGCAGTCCCTAATGGTAATATTGCCATGCCCCACCAGTACCATGCCCACCAGCAGTGTAGCTGCATGGACAGAACTGGAATTATTTTCTCCCAGCTTCAAACGCCTGCCTTTCAGTGCCTTCTCACCCTTCTCACACTTCCAGCTGCACGGACTGCTKGTTTGCATGTCGCAGCAGCGATGCAGCGGCCCCAGGGCTTTCCTTTTGAGCTCTGTCCCTCCTSTGTTCTCTCCATGCCTTCATATCCCCTCCATAGGTAAAATTAGGAACAGGAATGTAGTCATTCTTTCAGAGAAACCACACTGGTCCTGGCTATTTGATAGAATAATCGATGATGGCATAAATGCAGCCTTGAGGAATGCCTCCCAAAAGCCAAGCTGCATCATCAATAGCCTTTTCTCATGAACACTCAGGCAAAGAATTTGGTTTACGGCACTGTGAAGCTTTCCATCATTTTGCCATATTTCTGAAAAGCAAAAAGGACAGCGCTTTCTACAGGGAACTCYACTGTGCTTGGCAGTAAAGATCTCCAAGTCTCCGATTTGAACAGCATCCTAGTACGTGTAGTGGATCAGCTGACTAATGTTTCATTAAAACCTATTAGAACCACTGGATGAGAAGTGCTGCCAATCGTATCTACTACGTGTTGCTAATCCACTCATTCTGGGTAGAAAAGAAGGGTAAGCCAGCTCAGTCTACCCTGGTTTGCCCATTAGACAGCCCGCTAATTAGAAGTGAGTATACGTCCAGCGATCCAGGATGTGTGGCCAAGGTGTGTGAGCCAGGTACCTAAGCTCAGATCATTCAAGGTATCTGGGGAGCTAACTGCCTACAGATCTGGGCCTCAGCCTGTTGTTCGAAGCATCTAGAGTTACTCSAACTCTGATGGCAAGGTCTGAATGAGGTAAGTGTTGAGCTTKAGTAGTCAATATTTTCCTTGCTTCAGAACTGATCAGCTTTTCCCACAGCTAGCTTACTGCCCCAAAATAACAGCGATATATTTGCACCAGCTTGGAATCCCAAGTACTAAGCTCTAAAAAGGAACATAAAGTGCTGATTGAACCTTTTGTGCAAAAGCTATGTTATGATCTCCAGAATAAAATTCCATCACCTCTGAAATGAGAACTACCCTAGGAGTGATTCAGTTTCAGAGTAGCCTTTTATTACACCCAAAGTCTCACACTTCTTGGTGGCATAGCTCTGTCTTTCTAGTGTTATCTAAACATCATTAGACCAGAAGACGGCCTTTCAATTTCAGTTCATTAATTTTCTGTCCTGGAAAGCAATAATTGGTGTGGCAAAATCCAAAAAAAGTTCAAATAAATCTTGCAAATGTCAGACTTTTGTATAAGAGGAAACCAGACAATTTGCACTTCATTGATCCACGCTGGTAGTAATGGCACTCAAGGTTAACTGACGGGAGTTTGCAATAAAAATAACTAATTCATCAGTGCTTTCTTTAAATTGCTATTGCTTGCTCATCATAGGATTTTGTGGGATGACGAAGAAAAGCAAAGATAATTCAAGGCAAATGGAAGAAGACATGTTCACCAAAAAAAGCTTTCTGTTGGCATTTAACATAAAGCAAGCTAAGAAATTCTGTTTTCTTTCATTTTGCTCACAGTCTTACTTTGTCATACGTGATGACAGACAGTCACAATGACTTCATGATGTTGTGTACTCAGAACACATCCACGCAGAAGAGAATTAGGGTTCAGACACCACAGCCAGTACCTTGGGCCRAACTGCTGAGCTCGGCTGCTTGTGTCAAATCTCTCCACATTATTCGCAAATGCTGACTAGTACCACTCTTAAAAATCACTAGATACAAAATAAGCATTAAGGGTGGCATGAAGTGAAAACACTGGCATAAGCAGGCCAACACATGGGGAGCACGGCCAGGTTTTAGCTAACTAGYGTACCTTTTCCATTGATGGCCCTCAGCGCCTTGCAACCCTGCCACAGTAAATGTTTTGCTTTGTCTGAAGTAATGAGATGGAGAGAGATGGAAAAAGGCCTGGTTTTCATTTTGACCGATGTTAATGTGAATTAAGGAATTTGGCTGATGGGAATTAGTGCTAATACAGTTTGTAAACTAAGAAAAGTGCTAATTGGAAATCCTTTTAAACTTGATCTGTGTAACGATATAATGTAAACACTTGCTGCATTTTATTTGCTTAAAGCTTACTGAACCCATATGAATGGGTGGTCATGGCAGAAGCTGTGCTATGTTGATGATAAGGTGTTACTGACTGTTCTTTGCAACTTTTATTTATTATACAACACCTGTCAGCAATAAGAGGAGCTTTTACATTAAAGCAGATGTTAGCATCTGATAGGGATGAAAATATTATTTACCCTTCCTAAAATTAATGTCATTTGCTCTTTAAATAATTAGTTTTCTGAGAATTTTAAATTAAATCTGCTTTCCTTCAAATAGCTAATGTAAGAAATGCAGAAAATCTGACAGAGCCTTGTTTTTGCTGTCATTTGCAGAAACAAAGACAGCACAAATTCTTTCAACTTCCCGTATTGAGACTCACTAAAATCTTGCACATAGGATACATATGCAAACTTTGGGGGGCAGGAAACTGTCTTTTTTTTTGTGGTTACTTTGCATAACTGCACAGTGTCCATCCAAAGAAGCTCAGGAATAATACACTGTTCCAGATAACTCCACAAATGTAAGCCACCTTTCATAATACTTYCCATCTCTCGCTTATCTCGGTGGGAGGGTGCAGGATGAGGCCCTGGCAGGCAGAGACTGCCCATAGCCTGCTCATCCCCATCACCTGGTTTTCACTGTGCTTYTCCTAATAATAGCTGGGACTACAGCACTTGCAGGGGGCACTACATAGGATCATGGCTAGATCCTGATGCCCTCAGGAATAAGTAAATTTTCAAATTATTCAAGTTTCTGTAGGATGACCGGCCAAATTACAGGTTGTGAACTCAACTCATTAACTACTGCAGCAGCCAGCCTTCCCATATTCTTTTATTTTGTATGTCATATGGGAAATGGTGGTGGTGGGGTGCTCGATGAAGTTCGAGGGAGGAGGCATTCCCAGCACAGCTGACGAGGGAGAGGGCCACATCTGCATAAAAACCTGTGTTGGGGTGCTGTGCCAGGAGCCCACTGATGGGGGGCTTGGCAGGTGTATCACAGATCACACGGACCAGCTGCACCTAGAAGCGAGGACTGGCAGGAGAGAGGTGCTGGTCCTTCAAATGTGGGAGATCTGCTCCTGCCACTGCTGGGAGATGCTGGCTTTGAGGCTTTACGGTGCCACAGCCTGCTGACACGGGGGGGAAGTATTTCAGGAGATTGGGGTCCAGCTTGAATTTTGGAGATGCAGAATGAGAAAAGCTTGTGAGGTAAGAATGGTGCAGGTGGGAAAGAAAGAAGTGTAGGATGCTGAGGTAAGCTCAGCTCTGAGGTAAGGAGACTATTAGTTAGACTTCAGGTTTTGGAAGAGTAAAGGATTTAGTGGATGATAGGGTAAGGCATGACAATGTTTTGGGATACAGTGCCAGGACTGGGAAGTTTAATCATGGCTGTTCTATAAAGCAGATTTTAGGCACAAGTATGACCGAGGGAGACAGGTGCCAGAATAGGGCAGGAAATAGCCATTACTCCATGTACTTCCTTCCAAAACCTACTCATTGGACTAGATCTACTGGGGAGTGTATGTGCTCAGAGAAATAGATTGGAAAGAAAGGAGGGGGAATTAAAGTTGCAGCAACAGTTTCAGAATAGCGTATATTGTTGCAATTTAGTTATTCTGCAATTAGACATTATCCTCAGAATTCAGCTAAAAACCATCCAAGCACGAGTTCACAGAATTAGGATACCAAGGCCAAAGAATTATGGTTCTAGCCATTTAATTCCTCCAATTCCAGTTCAGACTGCAGGTATTTTTGTAAATAATCTCTTCTCCTTTAAAAAATAAACAAACCCACCATGTCTTTCCACCACTTATTATCAATATTTTCAATGCAAACTCTGGTATACATCTCAGGTCTGTTTACCCTCCAAGGTGTTAATGTTTGGTTTTGATGGATCAGAAACATTTTTATTTTTGCACCAGTAACGTTATAATGTTTCAAATTCTACTTATTTAGACTTTGCTTTGTTTGGCTGTTGAGAAAGATCAGTGGTTAGTCCTCAGCACTATGGTGTAGGACTCCTTTCTTGACGGTGGCAGGAGTGAGGGGTGCTACAGAAGCAGATCTCCATGGAGGACCCTCTAACCTTAGGGAAACGCCTCCTTCTGTGCCAGAAGAAAGCAGGCAATGATACAGGATTTGAAAGTGCAGGAGAACGGGGTGGGGGTGGGGAGTTTGGCTTTCTGCAAGGGTGGGAAAATGTTTTCTTTGGATTTATTTCTTTAGGGAGAAGAATAAAACCTTGTGATCTGCTTTGGAAAGGGGCAGGAATAAAGCCCGAGGGATCTGAAACTGGACTTTTTTGCTGACTGGCAGCACTGAACTGCTTCCAAAATTCAGTTACCTAGAGACAGTGGAACTACAATACCAAGTGCRGAGGGAGTCTTTCTTTAAAGAGACTGTTGCATAGCATCCAGCTGGAATTTGGAAGTCATTTTACTGACAGATGATAACGGATTTCATTTTGAGCTTTGCCAGGAATCCTTATACCATTGGCTGTAGAGAGGAAAAACATTCTCCTCGCATATGCATGCACGTGGGAGAGAGCAGACTGCGAAAGCATCTTTTCCGAAATCAAATGCAGGGCCTTGTAAGTTGTTTTTTTCCCCCAGTAAAACAAAGTTGGTGGAGACTCTTAAATGTAAAGTTATTTGTATGTATAAAGGAAGTTTGATCTGTTCTGCGTGTTACGCTTGTGATAAACAACAGGGGCTACATACACTTGTAACTCAGCTTGACGGGAAATATTTGAGCGAAGGAAAAACAATGACTGGCCAGGCCAACACTAAATGCTAGAGAGAGAAGGGAATATCTACAACTTGCTTTGATTTTGGCCACGTTATTAGACGGACAGTCTTAAATAGGTTAGGTCTATTGATTTGCCCAGCATCAGAGGGCAGGCCTTGCCACGCGGAGGATGGACTTGACCGAATTGTAGTCTTTACAATTTAGCTGTTCCCTTTCTCTCTAACCATCCCTACATGTTCTCACAGTTCAGCAAGCATCTAGCAACCCTCATCTTCTTAGGAAGGCCCATCACAATCCAAGGAGGAGAGTTTAKTTTATTGTTTCATTATGGTTAGAACTCAGTCTAATTAAGAAATTATTGACCTTTGGCGCAAGAAAAATTATGAGCACAGCATGCCACACTCAGAAGGGGGGTGCATTAATATATTTACGCTCAGCTTAACCTTTGTCCCTTTCAYGGCACATGTACTTATAATTTACTGATGTAGAAATAAGCTTTCTAGATCCTAAAGCCAAGACAGATATTTGGTCCGCATCCACGAGGCCAATGCAGTCCATGTGGGAAGCTTTATGCAAATWRTATAAAYRAATTTAGAGACTGAGAAATAAATTATAAGGAATCATTTGGTGGCCAGAGCAGCAACTGTAGGCAAAGACTGTAGGCCAATGCAGTCCATGTGGGAAGCTTTATGCAAATTATATAAATGAATTTAGAGACTGAGAAATAAATTATAAGGAATCATTTGGTGGCCAGAGCAGCAACTGTAGGCAAAGACTGTAGGCCAATGCAGTCCATGTGGGAAGCTTTATGCAAATTATATAAATGAATTTAGAGACTGAGAAATAAATTATAAGGAATCATTTGGTGGCCAGAGCAGCAACTGTAGGCAAAGACCTCCTACATCCAACTTGGTACGTGAGGGTTCAGGGAGGCTGTGGAAACACATGCCATAGCTGCCAAATCTATGTAACTTGTGAGACCGTTGTGTCCTGGGGGGTTACAAGGTTCAAGCCAAAGCTGTTCCCAGCCCAGATGCTGCAGTGCTAGGAAACTAGAAAGGAAAAAAAAAAAAAGTGTAGTTTGTTTTTTTTTTTTTTTAAATACCTTTCTTCTTTTAGAAATATAAGGAATATGAAGGACTGTTTTCCTTAGCGGTGCTGAAGGCCATGTTAGCTGTTCTAGACAACTTTCTGGAAATTTTTCTAAAACGGAAACAGCTTTCTGAAGCCATAATTCAGGAAGCCTTCCCATTTAAGAAACATTTAAATGTTATGAAAGCAATATAAAGCAATTAAGTGTGTTCTTAAGGACTCAAGCAAAGAGGACTCTTTGCTCACTTCTCAACTGAAGGCAAGAAGTTGATGGTTCTCACTGAAAATATCATTTTTTTCCAAATATTTGTCAACCATTTAAAATAAGCATTTTAAAAAAAGCAAGCACGATTAAAATTAATTCCCCTTTCAGTCAATCAGGCTTTAATTATTTAAGATCCAAAMCCTTTACTAGTTCTTTAGTCAACTATAGTCTTTCAGGAAATATCAAGTAGAGAAGACATGATTTTAACAACTAGTAATGCCTTTCCACTCCCCACACTTCGCTGGAGAACAAGTAAGTGCAAAYGTTCTTTAAGTCACCCAAAAATAAAAGGCAACAAATATTTCTTCTTCCTGAAAGAGGTAGAGAGTATATCTAATTTTAAAATATTCCTTCTATATTATTATTGAAAGTGTGGGCACAGGAACATGTTATTGTGTCTAGCTACCCTGCGGTATTAACCATGCAYGCTTTCTTACCCTGCTCTGTAAATTTGGAATACACAGGGTTGTTAACCCYTCTCCCAGGGAAAGGCAAGATACCTTCTATTTACACAGAGTATTATTCAGAATTGCAAGTGTRTTGTAAATTCACAGCTTTGGTTACTCCACTCTAATTTGTTCATATATTCACACACTATGTTTTCTAAGAAGCCAGAAAATAAAAGGCTGACTTTATGATTTTTAGGTTGCCACTCTCCCTGAAAATCTCACCGTAAATATTCTTGTCATACACAAAGTCATCACAGATTTGCCCATTAGCCCTTGCACTAATGGTAGACCCAATTTTGCTACATGGAAATGTCAGGCTTACGTGTGCACATCCCTTTTTTGTGCAGAAGGTACCCCAAACTGTGTATTGTCTTTCTGGGGCCTTAATTTGCCTATTCTTCTCATCTGTGGCTTATCAGAATAGTTGAATTGCATTCATTTTTGGTAATACAAGTCTTAAGATTGCGGCAACTTCATCTTTTAGTTCTCAGAAGGAAGCTGGAGGTTTTCAGATGGCTCGGAGACAACTGGGTGTTTTGTAGTCCARACCACTTGGAAGAAACAAAGGCTGTAGTTTCCCAATATTTTTGATTTGTCTCTTTTGTCTGTTGAAGGATTTAACCAAGAGGGTTTCAGTGATCTGGTTTACAGCTTGGCCTACAAGCATCTTTGGCAGCGCAACCGAATGGACAGGGACAAGCAGCCAAACAGGAGACATCTTTAGCTGACTTCACTACTGGAGTACCTATTTTAGGACTATATGCTAGGACCCTTTGTAATAGGGAATAAATACAATTTCTTTCTCTCCTTTGTTCGGGACAGTGGTGGAAGTAATTTTAAATGAACTGGTATAAGCTCCCAGTGATCAGCTGAACTACTTCAGCTTTACTCACTATTTGCTACAGCATCCAACAACAATAAACAGCAAGTTATCTAGATACGTTTACTAAGACGGTAAGCAGCAGAACAAAACAACTTCCTTCAAATAATCATTATTCCTCCAAGCAAACACACAATAAATATAAACAGGCCAGTTCATGGCTCTCACAGCTACTGTTCATGTTCYCAGAGCTGTTTGTAGGCTGACATCAGTCTTGCTGGTTTTTAACTTTCCTAACGACCCTGAGCATACAGATCCAGGTGTGGGCATAATTAAGCAGTTGTCATCTCCCATGGACATCGTGGTAGTGCATATTTCCAGCCATACCATCAGGACCTGGGTGCACAACCCTCTCCCGTTGGTCCTTCTGAAGCTTACATCCAGCCCTGAAAACTAAGCTGTGAAAAATCGGAAGGGTGGTTCATAATAAGGACATTTGGCACCATTATCTGTGCATTCTGCCCCATACCTCTGTCCTGTTCTGCTGCATCGATGGCTGATCCTGGCCCATTCCTCCCTCCTGTACTCTCTCAGTGCACCTCAGCAGGCACAGGCTGTGTATCCAAGACTATAATGAAGAACAAGGATATGGTGGGAATGTCACACTGCCTGTTTCTGTGAACAATTGAAGTCTGATTTTTCTCTGGACAACAAAAGAAAACCTCAAAAAGAGAAAAATGGACACCAGCCAAGAAACGGGGTGGGGGAAAATGTTTATGGATGTTGGCAAATCTACTGTGCAGCTTTCCCATGTTATAAACTACATCACTGTCTGCAAACCCGGGGAAGATACCCTTCTGCAAACTCAGATGATACGAGACTTGCCTGTTATGTCCCCTATGAACTAAACTCCTACTTCTGCACTAAAACCGTGTAATTAAAGGTGTYTTATTCAGCACCTACACTAGGTCTGCATCACCCCAGAACAAAATTCTGTCTRAAGCAATAATGCGCTGCACAGCAGGGCTTTAAGGCTCCGACAAAATTAAGCTGAAGATTTGGAGGCTCTGAGCAACCCTGGTCGGTATAAGGGCGTGGGGGAAGGGCAGCATGTGGTTTGGGATATTTTCACCAAATGTTAAATCACACAGAATATTTCACTCGTCTCCAGTGTGAGATCACGACATGACTCCTCTGTAATGAATTCTTTATCTTGGCAGCTCTCCTGCTTTCTCCCAACTGCGCCTCCCTCTCCCCTTCTGGTCCCAGTGCCGTAACATATGGTAGTATTTGCGGAGTGATTTCGGCCTGGGAGCAGGCCTGGCTGCCCACACCTGCRCGCTCCCCCGGCCCGCTGCTCAGGCCACGCTTCCAGCGCCGCAGCCTGAGCCTTGCTCCTTCGCCCTCCTCCCCGGGCACGCCGAGAGCTGCCGGAGGGCTGGTTTCATGGCAGCCCTTTGGATGTGACATGGAACGCGGTGGCTACGCGGCGGCGGGCAGCCCGCTGCCGTTCCCCCCGAAAGGCCCGAACCCTTCCCACGCAGCCTCGGCGAAGCCTCTCCTTTGGGCAAACGCGCCGGAGGCGGCTTCAAGGCGGCGGCCGCAGCTGCCCGCCCGTCTGGCAAASGACAGACGGCAGAGCTCCCGCCGGCGCGCTCCGGCAGCGGCTCGCCGAGAATCATAGAATCATTAAGGTTGGAAAAGACCT
>JASVER010000050.1:5181495-5262350 GCA_030449065.1 Oceanodroma leucorhoa | reverse complement strand
TCTCCAGGCTGAACACCCCCAGCTCCCTCAGCCGCTCCTCATCAGACCTGTGCTCCAGACCCTGGACCTGTGCTCCAGACCCTGGACCTGTGCTCCAGACCCAGGCCGCCGTCGGCCCGGGAGGGACCCGGGCGGGACGCGCACACCCAGCCCGAGCACGGAGGCTCCGGCGGGTAGCGGCGGGGCCCCTCTGCCGGGGGTCCCTGTGCCCGCCCGCGGGCTGGAGGCACGGACGACACCAACCGCCCGCCGCCGCCGCCGGTTGGGGCGGTGAGGGCGCGGCCGGAAGGCGTCGCYCCCGCCCCCCTCCCGCGGGAGCCGGTCGCCACGGCGACGCGTGGGGCCTGCCCGCCGCCCGCGCCGCCATGGGCCCGAAGCGCCCCAAGACCGACGGGGTCGTTTCGACGGGGGCCGCGGCCAAGAGCTGGGAGGCCGCGCTGGTGTCCGCCCACCTCGAGGAGGTGAAGGCAGCCGAGGGGCAGGGGCTGCCCGGGGGCGCAATGGGGCGGGCGGGCCCCGGGACTTTAGGGCGCGGGGGACCGGGCTCCGAGGCGGCCCTCGCCGCTCCTCCGGCCGGGTTGTGGCAGCGTCGCTGCTGGGGCCTCCGCGGGGTCCCCAGGGTCGCCCTGGGGAGGGCGGTGAATCGTCCCGATGTGCGGCGGAGCTGCCCCCCCCCCCCCGCCCGGGCCCGGCACTGAGGAGCGGCCCAGCGGGTTTCTTGCTTTCCCTCCTCGGCACTTTTCTTTCGGGGGCTCTGGGTGCCAAGTTTCGGCTCGGAGTGAACTTTTTATAAACTGCTGAACAACGAGGTTTGATGGAGGTGCTGACACAGCATTAACTGTAGCGTTGAAAATGTGAGGCTGTAATTTTCCTGCTTGAGTGTGTGCAGCTTTTTTTTCATCCCCCCCCCCCCCTTCTTTTACGGCGTGTGAGGATCTAAAGGCGTATTTAGGTTTCCAGGTTCTATGTAAGCAATGTAATTCTAATAAATCTTGACTTGCAAGAGAGAATTTGGTTTCAAAATAGCATAGTGTTTAGCAAACAATAATATTTATCTAGCATGTGTTTATCTAGCGCTGCTTCTGCAAGTGAGACAAATGACTTCCACGGCTTCCTTGTTTGGTGGGTTCCTGTTGTGCACTAGTAAAAAAACGAGGATGTTTTTTGTTGTTGTTGCTCTGTTTCGGGTTTTTTTTTTAACATGCCAGCAGTTCTGGTTAAGTATGAGGACTTTTGAATTCAGGATGAGGCTTTTGGACTGGCTAATCAGTTTTCCCGAAAATGCCACAGATGTCCAAAACTCTCTTAAAGACTTACTTGCTTTTACTTTTATTTGGTAGTAACCATATRGTACAAGTTTAGCCAAACAAAATCACTTTTTGAAGTAAGCTGCTCAGCTAAGGCTGTTGTTTCCCATTTTTCCCTAGAACATAGATTTTTCAGTAGAGTTCAAAGGCTCTTGAGCCCTTTCTTGCTTGTGAATCTCACCCCTACTCTAGGAGAACCTCCCTGAAGCATGAGAAGGGGGTGGAGGTTCAATCTCCATCACCTACTCAGTTCCTGACCTTTCTCCGGAGCTTACTAGCAAGGTGCCAATTAGTGATTTATTTTTTTTTTTATGGTGGTGTTTATTGTGGTTGTGGATATTGTCCAGTGAATTCACTGAACAAAGGGCTTTGTTTACTCTGCTGTTTCTACATGTAATTTATTACATTTGTTAAATGCAAACCATTATATTGAAGTATTTTAAAAGGTGAGAAATAAAATGCTCAAAATTTAGGAAATGCCAGAATTAGGATTATTCAGGACCACACACTGAGGCAGATGGAAAGAAATGTTGAATAYGTTCACTGAATGGGGCAAGAATTCTGTAGGAAAAAATGTGTGATCACCTAATTAAAGATTATCGTAGTGCCTATACCCATGGGGGATGAATTAAGATTCCTTGGTTCCTTAGTTCTGGTATTGTCCAACCATTTTCTGTTCCAGTTAAACTAATTCCACTTTCTCTGTCTCGCTGTTAGCAGGCAGAGCCTTGGGAACATGGGAAAAACTGTCTCCCTGCTGCGGTCAGCTTGAACTCAGGCTTCTGTGGTGCTGGGCAGCTGCTGAAATTTCTTATTGCAGGAAAATTCTTATTCAGCTCTTATAGTCATGGGAAGGAGCATACTCAGTACAAAACTGTCAAATGCCAACAAATCTTTTCTGAGCATGTGTGAATCAAGATTCATCAAGTATGCCAAATGTGGGTATACTTAATGTAAATAAACGTGCTCTGTAAAAGCACATCTTTGACACAAGTATGGCTGTGCTGCCAAATTTTAGTTCCTTCCTCTTGAACATGGAGGGAATTTAATATCTTAATTACTTAATCACATAGGATTTTTTATTAAAGGGTAAAAACAATTTTTAAAAACCGAATCTCATTCTGCAAATAGTCTAACCACACTATCCTTCCCCCCGCCCCAGTAATCTTATAGCATACAGGATTTAAACTCGAATATATAAAGGTCAGGAGCTGAAAGCAGCCTGTAAAAGAGAGTGTTGAGCAACTTTAATTGTAGATGTCACCAGTCCCACTGCACAAAATTATTTCTTACTCTTCCTCAATATTGTATGTGATACACCATATGAATCTGAAATGATTTGGGAGATGACAGAAACTTCTATCAATTAAATTTCTCTCCTGGTARTTAATGTATAATGAATTTTTAAATCTTCTACTTGTATCAGTTTAGAGAATATTCTTTCCCTGTAGTGGAGTCAAAAGGAATTTACTAGAACTGGTTTTAAATTGTACCAGATAGACTGAGCAATGAAATTTCACATTTTAATGTGTGTTTATGGCTTACAATATTTTATTGGTCTGATCTATGAAAAGGAGTCATTTTACCAGTGGTGTTAAGATTTTATGGATGGGTATGCTAACTAAAATATGATTTAAATGGTATTTACTAACCAAATAATTGCTTTTACTAAATGCACTGTGAAAACTGGCAAACAGACAACTTAAAAACATGTACAGAGGAAATATGGATTTTCAGAGCCTCACATTATAATTTATATACATTTTTTTGTTTCTAATGTGCTATGCAGAAGAACATGGAGCTGCAAGTTGTATTTGCCTTCAGATATTTGTCAGGATATTTTGATTGGGTTCTCTGCAGAATTAAATTACAAAATATAAATTAAGATTCTTAGTTAGTTTTAAACTTTGCATGCTTTAAGTAGTTAAAGGGCAATATTTGCTAAGTGAAAGGTGAGTTCCAGGCAAATACAGCCCTTAACAACTGAAATAGTTGTAATCTATTATATCTTCTTATTAGCTAGTATAACTAAGCATAGCAACTGGAATCCACATTCTGCCCTGACTTCCCATCTGTATGGTTTCTCTCACTTTATTGGCATTTTAGGGCCTGAAAATTGGCCTGAAATTAAAGCTTGTAAAACCATTAAAAATGTTCTGAATAGGATGGCTCCACTTTTGATTACTATTCATACTGCTTCCTCTTCAGAGAGAARTTAACATTCAATTGAGTTTTGACACTCTCTTACCTGCCCAGGTTATACAGCAAGAGCTCAGGCTCTTAAAACCAGAATCCATTAGTGATATGGRCGTGTGTCAATCAGCAGATAAGGAAAGTGGACTTGCAGATTTCTTAGCAGTGGTGCCCTACACAGTCACTACGTTAGGGCTACAAAATTGCTGATGAGCAACCTTTCCCAGGCATGCCAGCTGTGTTTACTGATTTACAAGCTTCCTCATCATTGAAAGCAAAGAACGTTTAGACGCAATATCGCCCTAAGTGTTCATAAATAGCTAATAAATCTCATTATTTCTGAGRCATTACTTAAAAATCAAGAGATTAAAGAACTCTTGCTGTTTGATAGTGAAGTGTTTGGAGTTTAAATTTTCAAATGTTTCTCTTCAGCGATTGCAGTTAAATTTGAAATTGTGCTGTAATGAAATGAACCTACTGTGGTCCTAAGGGGGGGGGGAACCAAAACCCAAACAAAAACCCGCCATTAAATATCACAAGAATAAGTGATGATGCAAAATGACAGATACTCAGATTGCCTGGAAAGGGGGTAAGGTGAGATGGCTGCTTGATACTTTTCCTGGCCAAAGAGATCTAGAAACCGGTACTGCAAAAATAAACAATATACCTGACTTTTTCAAATGTCTTCTCTAGAACAGCTGCCCTTTTGTGTCTAGGAAATGAAGCAGAGAAAACAAGATATGTTTAAAAAGGAAACAAAATTTTGTGAGCTATGTCTGCTTTTTTCTTCAATGTGAATTGAAGTTAGAGATTTTTTGTAACATACCTATGCTATTGCAATACTACTGTGACAAATAAGATATGTAGGCTATGTGTACTGGGTTTTAACAGTTGGAAAAAAATCACATTACGGGGGACACAATGGAGGCTTGAGAACAAAGTTAGGAGATGATGAGACACCTTCCGTGTTTTGTGAAAACAAAGGTTTTGGAAAACTTTGGATACACAAGCTTCCCGCATAGATGGTTATTTCTAATACTGAGAGAGACTTTGGTGCATTTCAACTCTTGGCATGGCCAAGAGTTTTAAAACGGGGTGGGGACTGTGGCATTTGTGACAATGATTGTCACTGGATGTTTTCCAGTGAGAGTGGTCTGGCCTCCCCTTAATTGGAGCTTGTTTCAGATTGTTTAAGGAGTATTCGGTTACCAATGCCACATTTCCAGCTTCAATTTTTTTTCATTCATGTTTGAATCAGCGTTGTTGATTCTGTGGGCTGTCTACTCCCTGCATTTCGGTGGTGTTCATTCACAGTACGTAGTGCTTGCSTTATACTCTCAATGGCAGCCTCCCTAGACTGTTTCCATGCTTTTCCAGTAGTTATTTTTATGGTTTTCTCTATCCTGTTCTTTAAGCTGGGAAACTCATTTGGGGTAGCCTTAGGGTCACTAATCTATCCTCTTTCAGATCCTTCCTCAGGTCTCACTTCTACAATAACATTTGAAAGAATTAAACTCAGTAGAGGAGCAGTTGTATATTGAGGGAGAAAATATTTTTAAAGTAACCATATACATTTTACTACTTTTCCTTCTCATTTTTATGTTGTGATTTTAGGTGGTGAGCTGTAGAAGCAGGGTCTGTTTCTTCTCTATCCTTTCAGTGCCTTGAACATTAAGGATACTGTTACAGTATTGATAATATAAGGGCAATATTGCAAAAATAATAGATTTTTAAGGTCAGAAAAGAACATAGTCAATTAAACACCTTAAACTATGTACTAACACTGCACATTYGCTGTCCTTATTGACTTCAGTTGCTGTTCTCAATGTTCATCTTTTCTGACAAATGATCTTTGAGGGCTTCAAAATTGGTCAGCCTGGAAATAGATTACATGCTATTAGTGACTCTGAGAATTCTGAATCATTATTCCCTGTTAAAGTGTGTGTAGCTACTTCTGGTATTTATCTAGCTCMAATTCCCAGGTATTGCACCTTTTTTACRGAAGGTATATTTCTTTCTTCATTTWGCAGCTAGGGAGGTATGGGCTATCTCTAATACTGTTTAAATTTTTACGCAAAAGACCTTGTCTCGAGTTGCATATAATTCTGTAGAGTTGTTAGGTGGGGTTATAATTTTCACTACCAGTTATCTTGTAGAGGCCCATTTGATGTATTTTATTTTTAATATATTAGCCATTTTTTTGCCTATGCTATAAATATTCTCATAGCTGTACTGTGGGGAAGCTTTAGCAGCTTGTTTCTTTGAAATAGAGAATTTAGGGGGGGAGAAGAGGTGCCACACTGATGTCAAGAGCATGCCTTTTCCTGAGGGCATACCTTTTTCTGAGAATGTTTGGGTAAATCCTGAGTTTTTTGAAAAATTCATTTTTCACAAGCAGGACTTACCCTGATGTTTTGCTTTGTGCTTTGTTACAGGCTGCTGTGAAGGTGGGCACCACAGTGGAAATCAGGAAAATTCTCTCTCCGTTGCTTTTAGTGCCTTCCCAGGGAATGCACAAGTATCRTGAAGGAGAAAGTCTCATTGCTCAAACATAACTCTGAAAGTGCCTGGGAAGTATTAGAGGGGCTAGAGAATAAGGATTTGGAGAAGGAATGTGAGGATGGAGAAAGCTGGAAGTGCGATCAGATAATGAAACTGGGGACTAGCTGGACAAGGAGACTTGAGGACAAGAGCTAGGGGGGCAACAGACGTGGGAAGCATTAGGAAAAGTGGTGGAACTCAGATGAGGAACAGAGAGTGGAAATAGAAGGAGAAGTGAGCTAGGGACAGCTGTGACCAAGGGGTGGAAAGATCAAGAAGAGACAGGACTATAAGGAAGACAGGTTTCAGAGACATCGTTGTTGCAAGATGATGTTAATCAGTTCAAAGCAGGTGTAATTCGCGGGCACCAAGATACCAGCGTGTTTTACTGAGGAACGAAGAAGGCATAAGGCAGAGGTTTTAGGACTCTCTGATGGAGATTTTTTTGCGTATCTGAAGAGCTGCAGGAAGCTGTGGGAACAGGCTCTGTTGGTCGTCCTCACTGAAGAGGACAGCGTGGTGGTATCAGTGGCTCCATTAGCTCATGTTACAGGTGGATGGTTGTTCTAAAGGCTCTGTCTCTGCTGGCGAGCCCGGGGAACACCAGGGTGCTGCCGCGTGAGGCCATTTCAATCTCGGTTCTGAAAGCCTAGAAAACTTTGCAGTGGTAGAGAATTAYGGCCATTTAAATGCTCTCTGTTCAAAGAATGGGAAAGCTTTTGCGTCCAACTCTTGGCAGCTATATCATGACAACTTTAACTTGAATTCAGATTAACTGCAACTCCTGTGCACGTGTTTTGATGATAATATTGGAATACCTAGCTCTTTCATAGTGCTGTGCACCGGTAGCTGTCTTGGCAACTTTAGGCAGGAGGAGGTATCCGTCCCCCGTCCTTTCCCCCAACTAGAAAGGGGAAAAAGAAATTCCGTGTCCTTGGTGCAGGCCCCACACAGGTCATTGCTGCCGCCGCTTCCCCAGTGAGCAGTGCCTGCTGCCCCAGGTCAGCTGGACACTCTCCTCTCATAAATTCCATCGTGTTTGCATGCTCCTACAGCATCACTGATATGCTTTCACTCTCCTGCATTTTGTAATTTTAAAAACTTAAGGTTTATCTTGTGCTGCTATAAAACRTGAAGGAAGTTTATGATGTGTGGAACTGTAGGGGCCCTTTTGGATTAGGTGTCTGCTTTGTAGCTACTTGCAGTTTCAGAAGACTRCACTTAGTGACCTAGGTGATCTTTCCATCTTTTTTGTTTCTCTGAATATTCTGTGGTTAAAAAAATGGGGCATGTATGTATAATCATGTCATGCCATATTCATGTGATGTTATGCTTTGTTACCTTAAGAATATGACAAACTGTTTCCCTCCATGCAAGCATTTACTAGTTTGAAACTTTTGTTAACTGTTGCTTTCTCCCATCCCAAGTCGTTACTTAAATTRCAAACATTTAGATAGGCTTTTCTTCAGCTGAGAGAAGGAACAAATGAAGGGGGGTACAGTAAAACTGGAAAAAGAAACTTCTCCTTTTACCATTTAGATCTAACTTTTTTTTGGAACGGTCCTTTCTCTCACTTTACCATCAACTCAGGTTTTGTTCCTCTTTTCCAGAAGGACTTTGTACATAATATACATGTATGAAAATATTTCCATCGAAATCCTGAAGTTACCACCCTCTCTTAAATTKGTCTTTAAAATCTTTCCCTGCTATGATGCACACTGGACTGGTATGTGACTCTGCTTAGCCTGGTCCTGATTAGCGTGAYGATGTCTTGGGACTACCTTGATCTTACTGAAGCTCTTTCCAATTTACCTTTATGCAGCTTTATTGATATCCTTGCAGTTTACACATGCATATGTGCAATGAAAAAAATTATTTGGTGATTCCTGAAGAGTGTACAGCACAACCGTTGGAAGTGCTTATGGTTCAGGTGCCACTGATGCTGATAGAGAATACTCTGGAGTGAGATATAGATGTGCTGGAGACAGCCACTCGCTTTGTGAAAGGGATTCTGGTAGGTTAAAGCAGAAGAAATGGAAAAGAAGARTAACCAGTGAAAGTTGCTTAAATGACATCATTTTGAAAATTCTGTGGATGTATATCACTAAATAATGTGTTCCAATCTTCTCTGGTTCTGCATTTTGTTAATGCTGAAATTAGATTTTTTTCCCCATAAAATATGTGTATTTTACTCAAATGTTTGAAAACTGCTAGTGTTTTTCATTTGTCAATATTGTAGTGAAATATAGCTTGCCACTGATAAGTAATTTTTCTTAGTTCAGAATACTTAGTGAAACYGCGTAAGAACCATGGTATGCATAAATATACCCTCATAAGATATCATACAAATAATGCTACAATTTTCAGAAAATGGTATCTGGGCATTATTTAATTCCTGGGATGAGGGAGCTGAAATTTGTTTATTTTCTTCTACAACAAATAATCACGATAATTCATATATTCAATGACAATAATACATATATTCAAAATTAACTTCTTGTTTGCTTACTGAACTGTCAAATCTGCAAATGACATTTAAAAGTTACTTTATCTTTGTGTGATGTTAATGCAGCGTTTGCCTGCGAGGAGTTTTGTAGAGGTTGTTAGTAGGCATTTGTGTTTTCCGTAGCATAACGCTGCCACCTGATGGCAGAAAGAATTGGGACAAAGTAATATGTACATTTCAGGTTGTGTACAGTTCGTTTCAGTGTGATTAATAAAGTCATGTTGAATATGTTTTAAAGGGAGTAACCATCTCTACAGGATTACTCCTTGAAACTGCGGAAAAGTGCTTTTGTTGGCTTGTGTTTTMATACCTTAAATATTTTATTTTGGAAAATAGGATGACTGGAAGCCTAGCATCGCTTTCGTTGTTGGGACCAAATTTGAGGATGAAATCCACACCAAGGCCCTGTCTCTTGCTGTGCAGGTGCCACAGCGGAAGCTCTTCAGCGTGGTAACGCGTGAAGACRTTTTCAGACAGGTATTCCAAGGATGGAACTTTTAATAACAAACCAAACCCTAGATCTCTCTTCTAGATACTAACTTCTTTGGTCTGTGGTAACTATAAATTTCGTCTTCAATTGAATTACTCTGTGGAAGTTTTAAAAATTGCACTAATTCGTAGGTGTTAAAAATGGAAAAAGAAAAGCTTACTGTATAAGCTGGTCTGCTCCCTGTAAATAGTGAGGTTTTGTTACAGACTTTTCTTCAAGATGCTGATCACAAAAGTTCCCTCCCTAAGGGACAGGGGTACCGTAAGATGATTCCTCACTATTTTGGAGTGTGAGTGTAGTGTTCTCAAAGGGGAATAATGAGTAAAATAATTTGTGGAAACTTAAAATCTTCTCATAGTAGAATGCTTTATTTCCTTGCAGATCAGAGAATCTGGGAATCAAAAGGGAAAAAAGCTTAAGGATGTGCCTATGTACTATGAGGTAGGTTAAAACATGTATTGCAGAGTCAGTGCTCTTTTACACTGRGTAAATACAGCTGTGTAATTGTGTTATGCGTACCTGGGTAAATGCAAATCTATTGGATATAGCTGGTAAAAACACTCAACCATCTAGATACTTAAACTGCTTTCTTTTCTGATACCAACAGTGTTCTGTTGGACTGCTAATTAAGTGAGGATAAAGATGTCTTTTTAGAGATATAMGTTTTATTATGTTAAAAATATGTTATGTGGTCATATTTTGATAGTGGTGTCACAGGTTACAGAAAAACGATTAGACTCTGCACTCCCAGATGCTCCCAGTRATTTAGACTTACACCTTCATTTATGGGAATGCAGTCCCATAAATGAAACACCATCTCTGTGTGCTAGTATCCATTATAATCTCAGTTTGATGYTAAATTCTAACCTGGTTCCTCTAGTGGGGTATGTCAGCGGGGTTAGGAATCATGCTTAGTACAAAGAGGACTTCCTTCTCCCTACCTTGTTAATGTTTTACTTACAGCTTCTGAGAGGTTATAAAATCCTGTGATTAATTAGAAGATTGTTTAAAATTTTCTCAGGTAGAGTTTTATGGCCCTGCAGACCTGCAGCATTAAGAATTTTGGATCCCTCTAAAAAGATCTTGTTTGCAGTTTAGTTCTGCAATGACTAATAAACTTTTTATGTGTCTCAGGTTTTGGTGGACTTTATAACAGGTCTTTTTAGTTGCAGTCTGTTTTTCAGTAATGCCAGACTACTATCTGAACAAGTCCCTTTGGAATTATTTACYACTGACATGACTGTGAATTTTATGCAATTAACCCTCTTCGTTTAGGACTAGCCTCCCAGGCAAACTCACCCTTATATTACCTGGGATGTAAAACCTCTTCAGTCCTACTGACAGAAGGATTTTGAAGTCTGGTTCTAAGCAGAAGCTTTGTATGATACCTGTATTTAATTACCAAGAGCAATTTTCCTTGTGAAGTGGATACTTATTAAATTCCAGCTGTCAGTGCTGTGTCTCATTAGCTACTTACTTTACTCCTCAAAGACATTTTTTTCCTCCCCTCCTTTAACAGAGAATATAAAATGCCTGTTCTGACCTTTTGCTTGGACTCAGTTTCCGTTCTGGCTGTAGCAAATTAAAAGATTTATCATGTTGCCACAAGCATTAAGATCCTGCCTCTCGGGGCAGAATTTGCTCCTGAGTRTTCACTAAGTCCATGTGCAGTTTGTGCATCCAAAGCTTTCACTGCAGTAAGGATAAACAAGTACGAGGTTAGCACAGAACACGGGGCTGTGACATGTTCTTCTGAGAGGGGCATTTCTGTCTTCACTGCATACGGTTCTCTTCCCTGTGGTTCAACTCACTGGCATTGCCACAAGCACGTATTCATTTCTAGGGAGGCTGTAAATGAGATTCCTGACGTTTAATGGTCTTTGAACATATGACGTGTACGTGTGTGTGAAATTGGGACTGATGACATGCATAGTAATGTGGTTATTAATGGTATTAATAGTAACATTGTTACCCACGTCATTGGTTTTGCACATTGCATCTACTGAAATGCAGGGGTTTTTAATAAATTTCAGTCTGCAGTGCCTGCTTTAAGTCAAGAAACTTTAACAAACTGCTTTTGGTATATTGCAAGCTAATTATATATCATATTAAAATAATTCTTTTTGTCTATTCTGAATTATTTCCCTTCAGGGTTTCTATCATCTTACTGTGTTGTATTTCCTATCACTCTTATTGTACAAAGTGAAGAGGATCAGGGCAGGGTTTATGAATATGTAGCTAAAAGATTTCCAAATCCAGGAGAATTAGGTGTCTAACACCTTTTCYGTCTCTTAAGTGACTTGATGGGAGTAGGAGTCCCGATTTGTAATTTTGTGCTAATTCCAGCACTTAATTAAATGATGTCAGGAGGCTGAGTCTCTCATAAAGATGCCGTGGAAATTAATTTTTTTTCTTTATATGTTGAAGGGAAAATGTTACAATTCCTGTAAAATATCAACAGATTTTATAATKAATCAGATTAATTTATCATGTACAGTTTTTCCAACAGACGAGACCTAAAACTACAGTATGTTTGAATAAAATATATGCGTTTTATAAGCAAGGTATGTGTCTTTTATTGTTTATGTGYCTGTTTGTTTTGTCAACTTTCTATTAAGGTTGGCAATGTCATGTGTAATTAAGGTGCTTTACCACTACTAAATATGATAGTGKTTTAGTTTCCAAACTTTGAATTTTGAAAATCTACTCAAGCCTAAATTTTCCATACTARATTTGTTCATGAAGYTTATTTTTTAWTTTTTTTTTTCTTGAAAATCATGAGATTGAGTTCAGGGGCTGTGTGGATGGAAGGATTTTTTTTTTTTCCTTGTAGGAGTTGTTTTTGAGTTTTGTTGGACTCATTCGGACAGTGTCAGGGAAGTTCCCTTTACATTACCCAGGAAATTTTGAGAAGGATTCTTGTCTCATACTCATAAGGGAACAAGCTGCAGAGTAATACCATAGTGAGAAAAGATTTTAAAAGAAGGTGGAGCCTCATGTGGTCCCTTCGTGTGATAAGACTGGAAGTAGATAGATGGCGTTGCTGAAAATGGAGAGTTGAATAAGGGACAYGGCGATGAGAGAGAGAGGGGTGGAAGGGAGAGGATGTGGAACAATTTTGTGGTTCTCTCGGGTAGGCTGAGATGCTTGGAATAAAGGGCTGTGGAAAGATGAAAAAAGCACAAGTGGCAGAGACCAGAGCAGTTTTATTTGGATATGGATCCCAGAACACTGCCTTCAAAATGTGCCCTTGTGCTTGTGAAACCACCAAAACTGAAGTCTTGTAACGTCAGCATCCTTCCCCACACAGCTCGGACTCATCTGGACAAGCCATCCCATGTAACCAAAAAGGCTTGATTCCAATTAAACATAATAATCTTTATTCCACTACCTGTCAAGACTTAATATATTAATTCTGCTTTGTCACAGCATGGCTCCTACCTATAGTCAAACTGAAAAATATTGTCAAATCAGGGGCCAAATCTAAATCCTGGCCCATTCTCATTCTGGAATTCTGTAAGACTGGAGTGGAATAAATCATCTGTAAATAAGTATTTCCCAGCTGTTAATCACTGGGCAGATAGCTAACTCTACTGGTGTCTCCTGCATTTTGAGGATGGGAGGCAGCATGAGCAGTGTGCGCTGCGCTCCAGAAATCCTCGCTAGACTTACGATTCCTTGAGGACAGGTATAGGTGAATAAAACCTAGAAAAGCTCCTAGGCGTGGCAGAATTTTTTTATATATATATATATATACAAACCTAAGGACTAAATTCATCTTCTGCTAGGCTCTGTATAGTATGCTGTGAAAGAGTGGAAGCATGCTTTAAGTAGAAAAGATGGGCACAACCCAGGGGAAGAGGCCATTACACAAGCGGAGTGAAGTCTGTGGTAGCAGYAAATCCCATAACCTGCATGGGGTGGGGGGAGGACGTGGTTGGAGAAGGCATTCGTATTGGAAAGGAAAAGGTAAATGSACTATCTGGGCTTTGGACCTCAAATGTAGTGGAAGTGTTTGATGTAGTTGAAAGGAAAGTTTCCTGCAAGTGATCTTTTTTTTTTTTTTTTTTTTAAAAATCCTGCAACCAGTCTTTAATGATGCCTTTTTTCTCCTCTCCATCTTTCATTCCYCTGTGAGACACAGAGATTTGAAAAGATTTTCCTTCTCCCTTCATCTCTACTTAAACTGCCCCAATGCTTTCTGTGTTCTTCTCAGTCTAGGCTGGGAAGTGCTTAGTAGTTAAATGCCTCRTATTTTAGGCTTACATTGTTACGGTTTACACTGTTCTGACTTACAGGAGGATTTAAATGGGAATTATGTCACTTCTCTGAGAGCTAACTTTTCTGGTCAAGTGTGAAAACTTTGGACTTGTTTTTCAAGTGTAAATGTCATCTGTTTTCCCAAGAGACCATAGTGCATGCTACAAAAATAAAAATATATATGCACAAAATAAGATCACTAAGTTGGTTTGATTCTTCTTTTTTGGTGAGAAAGGCTACTGACAAGAAAATTTGTAAACAATGTAGCCCAAGAGTTGGCYTTCATACCAATGCTGCTATCACCAGTTTGTTTTATGTTCTGTTAAATTAGTAGATAGTCTCTTCCGCCAATTGAATCTATCTATTGTGTCCTGTACCACTGGTCACAGTATTTTTTTCAACAATAATCTGTGTGTTGAAATTTTTAAAATCAAGATTGGATGTTTTTTCTAAATGATTGAAAACAATTGAGAATCTGCTACAACTTAATTTGTTTCTGGGGAGGACCTTTCCTGATAAAAGTTACTTCTAGTTTCAGTGTAACTTTGGGTTGATTGGTTCACCCTTGACCAATGAGTCCTTCCCAAAGTTACCACTTTACAGGTTCTCCATCCTGTAAATTTGGCCTGTTTTCTTTCTTCTGAGATACAAGTGTTGTAATTTAACAAAATCAAATCATACTGCTTTCTTGCACTATACTAACTACATTAACCAAATTTCTCTGTATGAATGAGTTTTSCACTACATTCTTTACATCTCCCGTCGTTATTGTGTCTTCTGGAGATCTTATAATTGAAGACTTTGTGTCTTTTCCCAGATGACTGACAAACACTTAAATAGAGTAGTCTCAATATGTTGTATGCTTCAGAGCCAACAAGAAACTGTTTGATGATGACTGTTTGTAACTGCATTTTTAAATCTGTCAGTTAATGAGTTTTAATCTTTGTCACTGCTTTGTTAACTATAGAATGCTTGTTTCTAAATCAATAGACAAAGAATACTTAGGGAATTGTGCTTTTCACTATATCAGAGTTATTATCTGTTTCAACTAGAATTACAGTCTTACCAGAGAAAGCTATTCTCTTTGTGAAAAGACCACCTTCTTTTTTTTTTTTTTCTCCAAAAAGAGCCAAATTTAATTGGTAATAATTATTTTACCCTCCTTATATTTGTTGTTCATTGAATCCTCTGTTAGGACATTAAGGAAATCATATCAGCTCCTCTGTTATTCTGCAATGATCAGCATTACATTGCCAGTACTTAAAATACATATGTTATTCTAGTTTCCCTTTTTTTAAGCATTGGTGTGAYATCAGCTTTCTTTTATTTAGTTTAAAACTGCCCTTGTTCTGCAAGAGTTGCTTTAAGATTATATTCATCATATAAAGAGCTCCTCAGCTACCTATTTTTAATACTTCCTTGATTATGTTGTCCAGGGCTATTGGTTTTTGGTATGCCTAGCTTTAAAAGCTGCCTTTCTGCAACTTTCCATTGATACATTTGGAAATAACTGCTTATTAATTAAGTGATACAACCATATTATCTGTTGTTTTTCCAAATATAGAGCAGAACAATCACTGATTAGCCCTACTTTTCCTGCATCTTTATTGACTCTTCTACTGTTTSCATTTAATACCAGACCAATGCCATGTTAATGATATTTTTTTCCTGATACAGTTTTTTAAAAAAGTAAATCTGTTATTGTCCTTATATCTGCTGGCATACRTTGTCTTTCCCTTGTTTTTCTTGCTTTTCTTCCTTAAATCTGAAATAGTGAGGACTTTTAAATCAGGCWGTCCAGGATCTTGTTACCCATCTGATTGCACTGAATTATCTCTGTTTGATTCTTGCTTGTGACAAGCAAGAAAACATTAGCTTGCATGTCACATGCAGGAACTRTTAATATTTAAACAGAAGAGAATATAGATTTTTGATTACAAATTATTCTGCTTGTCACTGTTGGCTGAACACAAGACCTGTTTGATTCTCCTGTTGACTTGCTTCCAGATCTGCATGGCAAACGGTTCTCGTACAAAACCTCACTTTATTTTACCTCCTTGCTAACAGGGAAGGAGTATCAACTCAGATRTTTCAAATTTCAGGACTGATAAAAGCAGGAGAAGTGCCAGTTTTACTGTCTGAGTCAAGATACGTAACAGCCAACCCATATCACCAGGCATATTGCCATATCAACCTAGTCATGCAATTTCAACAAACAAACTAGAGAGACCCCCAAATTAAATCCTTCTACTGCTAAGCATAATATGCACAGTTTTGCCATCAAAATCCAGTTCACTTGAGTGCTTGCATATAAATCTTAATTAATTCAGGCTTTGTACAGCTCATTTTGAGGACTAAAAGGTTATTGGTTAGAAATAGGATCTTGCATTGTTTTAAAATTATTTATACAGTACGTGGGCTTTTTTCTTTAGTTTGKTTTTTTCCCTAAGATTGTGCTGACAGAATCCTTGGGAAATTGTGTAATGTTCACAGTACTTCTTGCCTTAATAGGCAATAGGCTGTAGCAGAGACAGAAGRATCCTTGGGTTTTCTAGGTGTAAATGAAACATTCCACTCCTGTCACTTCCAACACAAAATACATAACCCAAGATATTAAGAACTTCTGTAGGATAGTAAAACATAGCAATGAACACACTGAAGTGGAAAAATTTGAAATAATTTAGCCAGGAAACAAGGGATTAAAAGCAGTCTTTAAGCATTTCTGTGAATTAATGCTTTGCTACAAGTGTGTAAAATGTAGACTTATGAAGTGAGGGTTGCTGCTGGTAAGACTGTTTGAAGCGCTGGTAATGTCATGATGTAAAGAGAAGGTCCACTTCAGATTGGAACTGAGCGTGTAGTTCCTGGGATAGGTGCTCTTACTATATTATGAAAGTTTATGTATATAAAAATATTATGCATATATTTTATTATATATGATTATATGATATATAATTGGCTAATAAATATATTTTAATATGTATTAGAATATATATGTTCATAATTATTCAAAGCTACCTTATTCTATTACTCCCTCACCCCAATGGCATGAATTTCATTCAAGAAACCAGTTAAGAGTAGCTATTCTGTTTCTAAATAACTTTTATGTCCTCTCTTCAGTAGGTCTTAAATACCTCATACCTTTCTATTACCTTATACCTTTCTACTGTCTTGTGTAACTTTTTTTTAGATTCTCTCATCATTGTCTCTAACAATATCTTCAGTAAAAAAAAAAGGAGGGCAGCACTAGGAACAAGGAGTATGTGTTTATTTTGTGTTAAGGGTGTTATAGTAAATTCCTAGTGCAGAAAAATCAAAAGTTTTGGTTTTAGCTTGATGTGAAAACAAAACTCTTAATGTCACAGACATAATGCTTGTGACAAGGAGTATTTYCACCCAAGAAGGTACAAGCTGTTGTGAGTTATGTGGCATCTGGAGGAGAGCAAAGACTGGTTGGTAGCCTGGATATGTGTCACTGGAGAAACAAGTTTCAGAAATAATGCTAGTCAGGAGTACTTTTAAGGAAGCCTTTTGGTTTCTTGTGGAAACGTATAATTAAAGGTGAAATATTTTTGTGGAAGTGTATAGATTTTCACAAAACACCATCAGAAGGGTTGTGATCAAGAACCGGCTTTCTCAAAAGTAGAGATAGTCGTACTAAAATTCAGCCTTCTCAGTCTAAAAATGTATGTCAATAGAATTCTGTTTTGCAATAAAAGTTAGAAAGATTTTGTCTTAATTCCATTGTAGAACAAAATTAATTTTAAAAGTAGTGGTAAAACGGAGCAGTTCAGGAGCCAAAACTTGTCTGGTGTCATTGTTTTGATGAGCAGGTTTGACAGTAAAAACAACTTTGGCAGCCATGCTGAGTGGTCAGAAGTATAGAAAGATTTAATTTTATTTTCCATTCCAGTACAGAGCAAAACAAATACAGCAGGCTTAAATGTGGTAATAAAATGGAACAGTTTTCCAGTCAGCCTTTGTCAAGTGCTATTGTGTGGATGTAAGTTAAGAGAATTTTATTGCAGAATGACTTGGTGTCGCGAATGAGTGGTCTAGAGGCCGCTTAAAACATCACCGTCAAAGGTATTAGCAGAAAGTGATTTTAATAGACATTTATAAAAGCACAACTTATGGAGTTCGATGGCAAGGTTTGTCCTCTCACTATATGGGTGAAGTATACAAAGGACAATCGTGTTAAAATTGAACTGGAATGATTTATACAGAGACCAAGGACRAAAAGGGCAAGGGAGACCCTCCYGTTGAGTCAYGAGATTCAGAGAAGACCCCCTTACTCTCTAAACTCCTGATGGCGTCGAGGTGCRGCTGGATCCACTCCTAGTCCCAGACTTGGTCAACGGTTTATATCTAATACAAAAAGGGTAAGGAGACCCTCCCGTTGAGTCACGAGGTTCAGAGTAGACCCCCTTGCTTTCTAAACTCCTCGAAGAGGAGTCTAGGTGTGGCTGGATCTACCCCTAGTCTCAGACTTGGTCAACGGTTTATGTCTAAGGGATTATATGTGTTTAGCAGCAATCTAAGGTTCATTCACAGTTTAAGATAGATCATAAGATCTTAGCACCACTTAATCATTAACTAATTTAACATTTATAAAGTAAGTTAGTAGAGTCTACTACAATCACGACGGTGACTTAATTACAGGTTATGCTTATTATTAGTTCACACACACACAGAGGCAGAAATATATATAAATGTACAAAAGCTATACCTGTTAAAAATTCCCCTCGAGTTCAGTGAAATATTCACATCAAATGTCTTGGCATTTCTCAACGGGTGAAGGGTTGAGCCTCRAGGRGTGTTTCGKCCGAGGAGTGTTTCAGCCCAGGYCCTGTGGCAGTTGGCAGTGGTCCTCCGAATTTTGCAAACTTGAGAGCTCRTGAGCTCTGAGAGGCATCCCACTCAGAGGGAGATGCTGGGCGCAGCCCGCTGCGGTCCCAGAGGGCTCAAAGGGTCTCACTTAGGACCACCATTTATAGGTTCACAAGATGATTGGCTTTCGTCATCCGTAAATTTCCATCCTGGCCACAGTCCTAGGTGGTAGTTACTAAAAATTCTCAAGGTTTCAGTATTGTTCCACTGGARCTATGAC
This sequence comes from Oceanodroma leucorhoa, assembly GCA_030449065.1. NCBI lineage: Eukaryota > Metazoa > Chordata > Aves > Procellariiformes > Oceanodroma > Oceanodroma leucorhoa. The sequence continues at coordinate 5,243,943 of JASVER010000050.1, read as the reverse complement.
TCAGATAAGGGTATCAGGGGATGACACCTGGGCCAGGCAGTAGGATTACATTCCTGGCCTCCGCTATGCAGAGTTTCTGGTGTGGTCAAGGAGCGCTTAACCGCCAGACTCAATACACCAAGGCCAAGGTTTCACAGGAATTTCTGAGATCAACAAGCGGCCCAGGAGAAGGAGTGGTGGGGCGGAATGCACCACCAYGCTTGGCCCTTACGCTGTATGGATATGCAGAGGATTAATGCTCAAGAAAGAGTTGGGAACTGTCGTTAAATGAAGATGCCTTTTAGGGAGGTACTGGCTCCAARGAATGGTAAGGGACTTTAAATCCTGCTGTGGGCACTATCTACTCCTCTGTTTTCAGCTCTGTTGTATGTGTTACCAAGCTCCTACCAGCTACATTGTGGTACAGAATAGAGTATGTTTTGTAAATGATCCCACTACATGAGGTGGTACATTTACCTGAGATATTTAGTGTCTTGTCTTCTGAGGAGAGTTTAACTACTCTGCCTCCTGGGTCCAAGTATTTAGGTCAGTGTACTTAAAAGGATGTTAAGGAAACAATTTGTTGGCTTAGGTTTAGCAAGTTTCACATTGGTCTTCAGCAACCTGTGAATATCAATATGAATGAGCCTTATGGAAGACTACCAGTGTCTGCGTACCAGCTGAGGTTAGATTTACCCCCCTCTTTATCTCACAGGAGACCTTTACAAGCAATTCAGTTTGTTCTGCTGCCAACTGAATAGGGACAATTTATGGCTGTGCCAAAGTATTCCAAACAGACACTTATCACACCCCAGGCCACAAATCTTTGGCRTCTTTAAATGAACTGCAAACTTGGGTTGTCCACATTGCTCCTAGATAATGTTAAGGTATTCCAGGATTTCCTACATCTTGAAGATTTTACTAGAACTCACTGAGAAGAAGCTACACGAGCTTCTACCTGTCCTGCTCACCTTAATTCTTACTTCATAATGCCTTTCACTGGTGGACTTCTTAGTGCTTGCTGAATTGCTCAGACAGACAATTGCCTTGCTAGCACCAATATCCAAGAGAGTAGAATATCRTTGGCAAATGCCTTCTTATAACTTGGCCAAATGGAAATAAAAGAAAATGTCCTGACAAAAGAAACAGCATTGCCCTGGGTTCAGCTGCCTTTCCAGAACAGAARAGATCTTGACTAGTTCTGTGTTCTATATGCCAGTCCAGTATTGATGTCTTAGTGACCTAGGTCATCCTARTGGCATTAGAGGCGTGTGTGTGAGCAGGTAAATAGTTCTAAGCCTCRGATAACAGCAAAGGGATTTTTATTTCAAATATAGGAAACCCATGCCACCTAGAAAGAATAAAATATTACCCAGACTAAAGACATACCACGTCTTTGCATCAGCCTTTGCTGTTGTCAGAGCATCCGATGCCACTGCATGATCAATAGTGGCATGTGTAGTCCTTTGAGTTATCAAATTATATGCCTTCCATTTGGGATTTATTTATTCCATGAGACCGAACTGTTGTTGCTATGAACCAATCAGACCTAGAAATTGTAGTTGTTTGTGATCAGTTTCTAAAGTCTCTCCAGTTCAGTATTCCTTTCCAGGGACCCCTTTAAGGACAGCATGTCATGTTAAGAAGTGCCAGGATTTCTTAAGTGCTGAAACTGGGGCAAAAAGACTTAAACTCCTGCAGGAAAACAATCTGTGTCTTCTAATTTTCTGTCTCCTAAAATCTGAGAGGGTGGGTTCTATTATTTACATGAGACAATTGAACACGTTCATCTTTTCATTTCAGAGTAGCAACTCTTCTTCAGAATCCTAATTCTAGAATTCTAGAAGCAATGTTCTCCGCATGTATTATTATTTTACTACTCTTGGTTGTAATTATTTGGCCTGAGACCATTCATAAAACTCAAAATTGCGGACGATTTATTTTCTAGGAAAGAAACTTGATACCTTTTGAAATTCATCAATCTATTTAAAACCTGCTTTAGAACACTGGTGAGACCTTGGTTTTGCTTCCTAGATTACAAGGTTTCCTGCATGCATGCAACTTTGTATAAAGCTTCCTACTTTTTCTGTGCAGGTTTTGTTGAAATCTCTGTGTAACTAACTAGAGCTAACAGCAATTATGTCTGTAAGAATGTTGTCCTTAAATTGGTAGAGGGAACTTCTGAAGTAGCCAAAGGAAATGCTGTTCTCTGTTTTGTTGCCTTCAAAAATTTCAGGTGACTATAATTGGTTCATTAAGGACAACAGAGTGTAAGACGTTTTTCTCAAGTAGAGCAACTAATCCCAGAATCCATTGTCACCAAAGGAAAAAAGAAAAATTAAAAAATCCCAAAGCCCTGTTGCAAAGYTGGACCAGGGTGGAAAGATCCTGCCTAGGAGTTTTGTGGTGCCAAGCCCACGAGGCCATTGGGACTTCCTGGCCCATGAATTCTGAGGCAGCTTAGGAAACTCTGGCAAGATGTAGCTAGCTGGGTTCTGCCAGCGCAAGGGTTGATGAGACAACTTTGTTTCTTAAATCTTTTTGTTCCACCTCTGATTGGGTTCTCTTCCTAGCCAGATGCAATGTTAGGGAAGCGTGACTAAATCCTTCAGCTTTGTAATGTTCATTTTGTGGATCCAGTTGGCTGGAATTACTGGAGACAATTTACTTCTCGGAAGCATAAAATATTCTACTCCACAATGGAAAGACTTGCTGGGCGGATTCATACCACTGAAATGTAAACATTTCARGATTTGATCATAGCAATATATCTCTTCTTCTGAGCACAGATCACAGCAGACTGTCCTGTCCTTTCTTTTTCAAAAGGTCKGGGTTCTGTAGGAGTTCTTCAGAAATCACTTAAATGCTATTTCAACTATCACCCCCCAATCAGAGTGTTAAAAGGAAACAGGTAGCTGAAAGGTCACATGAGACAACCTTCCCTATGCATAAAACTCCTCCTKCCTGAGATATCAATGCTAATGACTGATCTTTGGAATCTGGATATTCATATTGTATTTTGTCTTCCCTTAAAGCAGTTCAATCTGTTAGCAGTTAGATGGTCAGGARGCCATAGGAGGTACATGTCATAGATGGTGAGAGCTCTTGTATGAGCTCTTCAATAAAGCCAAGGTGAAAAGTCATCCTAATTTTTATGTAACGTATTTTCTCATTTTTACTTAAATTGGGTTATTCACCTGTTTGTATTTCCCTTAAAACATTATTTAAGTGCTTGTAACACTAAGACACATACGCTGTACACATGTCTTGGAAAGTTCTCATTCTGCATTGCTGAGATTAAACCAGTTAAGGTATGCCCTCAGGTTGCACRTTTTCTGTAGACAGAGGTTTAAAGAACAGACCTTCTTACAATGGATATTTCTAACTAGGTTTCTGCTAACCAGATCAAGCTGTGTTGTGATTTGGCAAAAAACAGACTCACTCGTATGAGTGACAACATATTTTTCTAGTGCACAAGCAGTGATTGCTGCTGTTTTGAGAAATGTTCTCACAATAGAAAGGCAAATATTTAGTACATGAACAACATACGTATTTGCTCAGTATTGCTCAATAGTGAAAGTGTCCTATTCTTATTTTAGTATGTTTGTTTGAAAAGGATTCTGAGCGGCAGAAGGAGTCATCAAATCCACTTTATTTTTTTTTAATTCTCTGGAACACATGTTGGTAGAGTCTTCATTGATTAACGAAGATGATTCAYTGGCTTAGCTTAAGTTTTACAGTCTACATTGTGGCTACATAAGCTCTATATGGAGCTCTGTTCAGATATGTAATTGATTTACCAATTTACATGAGTCCTTAAGCTCAGTTTGAATTGTGAGACATTAATTCACCAATGAAGGATAATGATTAAGCAAGTGATCTTTTGACATCATAGTTGGGAAGAGGTTCTGAGAGGAATAATGAAATTAGATGAATGGTCTGATAGTAGAGACTAAATTGCCTTTCAGCACACTGCAGGTGTGATCTGAAAGAAGTTGTTTGAGTCAGCTCAGTGCCGTCCTGGTGTTCTTTCAAAATGATTGATTGTAGTATGCTATAGTCAATGAAACGACATCAGCAGATTCAGAAATATTTAATAGTATGTGTAAAGCAGTCGTCTTTGGACAAAAGAAATTTATCAGTATGACACATACAGCTTTTGCTCCCTAGTCTGTCTTGAAAGCTGCTTGTGGGGGATTCACGATACTGGTGGAAGATTGTAATAAGTGAAGATCACTTTTTTTTTTTTTTTCCCTGCTTTCATTAGCTTGCTCAGGAAAATACATCTGAACAGTAAATAATAACTTGGTTGGTACGTGTAATCCATATAGCCTCCTGACTGGTGTCTCTCCTGCTTCAAATTGGCTTGAACTGTGCCAGCTACTAAGGGATTTGAATTACTGAGTAGTTCTTCTAGGAACCGTTCTGTTTCTTTTAGGAAGTGTTACATGAGTATGAGGTATATGTGATGGCCTGGATTTCTTACAGTTTCAAGAACAAGAGGGAAGCCAGGGCTTTAGAAAGCTCGCCCTGGGTTATGGGAGAACTACACTATGAACTGGGCTGACCACTGTTCATAGCAAGTGATGCTACTGCTTCCAAGTAGTGATAAAGCTGTGAAAGTTGATAATGCAATTTATCACCTTGAAAGCTTTTCTCATTATGATTTAGCCGCCACAATGGTTCTGTGTATTGAAAAGGAGGCATTTCAGAGAAAGATACYATAAGGACTCTGGCTTTAAATGTTTCCCTAACTTTTAAGACTCATCTCCTGGCTCAGTGGCCCTGGCATCTGCCAATAGTACAGTGTCACCTACAAGCACTCATGCAGTGCTTGAATGGCTTGAAGTACATGCCCTTTGCACCAGGCAGCTAAATCTCTGCATGGTTCATACTGCCACCATATGAGATCAAATACTGCATCACCGAAGCCTTTCTGCACTTCACAAATGTGACCCCTGCTGTGTGAGGAATGCTAAGTTTCCTCTTCCTTTAAAGGAAAAGAGGCCCTACCTAACTGAGTTTGTCCATCCAAGTTTCCATGGTTTCTCACATAAGAAAAAGGTCATCACTGGCGGGATGAAGTATAGCCAATCTGAAATGAATCCACCTCATAGTATCCCAAAAAATTCCTTCTGTACTCCTACCAAGTCTTTGTCTTCAGCTTTTTTTTTATACTGAGGCTCTGTGGATTCTTAACTGTTTATGCCAGGTGCCTGCATAATTCACAGGGCCACAAATGAAGTAAACATGCATAAGTGTAATAAATTTAATTTCTTTTATCTACTGTGCATGGGTTGATGTATGTTCTGTCTTTAAACTAGCAGCGATGAGGGATTGTTTTTTATTTGTTTATGCATCAAGCAGATTTTACATTGCTGTATGAAAAACTATTTGCTTTCTTTGTATTGCCAAATGTAGTGTGCTCATTTTATCTTTGTCTTATTTGTCTGACCTCCCTCCACAGTCATGGAAYGTACTCCTGTTAAATAGAGTTTGGTTTGTACTTCTCTAATGCCTCGCGTAAGAAAATTTGTCCTTCCCACYCACTCAGAGTTGTCTAGCTCACTATAGACCTTGGACAAGTCTCTTCATTTCTGCATTCTCTATTACAAAATAGGAATAATCATGATGCGTTGCTTTTGACTGGTAAAATGCTTTGAACTTCTCAGGAAGAATGGGTTGTAAAAGAGTCTAAGCGTTCCTTCCTTCTTCTATGAACAATAAATCAGTAACTGCCATCGAGCCGGGTTACTATATATACACTTTTCAGGAATCCTTCCAGAATCCCTCCGTTTTCCCTCTATTGTATTTCAAGAAATGTGCAACTCATCTAGGTTAGGGAATTGGGAAGCATCCCTTTCCATAGGCTGTTCACACCACTTCTGAAAAAAAAAAAAAATAGATGAGAATTTTTCTCTCTAAGGGAAATTACTATGATATTTCTACCAAAGTCTCTTTCTTTCAGAGCACAGATTTTCTGTAGCTAGCTCTGGGTGACTATTTTTTTGTTGGAATAGCTAGTAGTTTCTAGTGTGCCTACAGTCTGTGGGAGTTTTTCAGTCTGTTCTTAACATATCCTTGATTTTCTGCTGTGACTCTGAAGTCAATGGGAGTCTTTCCAGTAAGCCTTCTATGGTTGGCTTGTTGAGATAATGACCAGTAAGTAGTATTACTCTGAATATGAAAGATGTAAAGCAGAACTAATCTTAACCATGATGTATTTTCCTATGTGTATGTTAAGGAGATCATCAGGTTKATTAGTGTTGGAGGGGCAGGATTGTTTTGGGAGGGTTTATAAATGCAAATATTTTGCTTGTCTCTCTGTTACACGATTCAGAAAAATACAAATTTTAAGAGATTTCTTTTTCTGTACTTCGCTTCCATTTGTATGARAATTTAATTTGGTGTATAATAGTCTGGATTAAATTTTGGCTTTGTTTTATTCAGAGAAGCATTTTTAGTGTCTACATTTGCTTACCTAGGTTTCACTTGAGAAGTGAAAATTTCTAAGCTGGGCAAGAAACTATGAAAGCTCAAAGCTAATGGTGGTGTTTGCGTTAGACAAGACAGAGTTCAGTGAGATGCAKTATGCACCTTCATTGTCTGAATGTTAGCAAGCAAAATTGACACCATATGTGCCCAACTGTAATTGCTCCAAGAGGGGAAAAGAGAAACATGTCAGAACATTTGAGTAACACCTAATTCAGCCCATGGTTATAAATAAAGCTGATGGTTGCTTAAAAACAAAAGTAGGAAAATATTATGGTTATATTATTCCTCAACAGCGCTTCCTACATAGGTGAACTTTATTACAGAGACAACACAAGTGGAAAGAAACATATAACAACTTTTTATGGTATTTTTATGTTATTTTATTTTTTTCGCAGTAAATAAAGTGGTTATGAGGCTCCAAGGAAAACGGCCCAGATGTTAGTGAGTTGTATGAAATTTAGTGGAAACAAGCTGTAAAAAACATAGTCATAAAACAGCCTGTCAATGCCACACATCTGGACAATGCAGCTGTATGTTCCCGCTGCTGTCATCACCCTAAGAAAACTCAATAGCCTTATTTCACCCCAATTAGGCTGCATACCAACGGAATCAGAATTACACGGGGGGGGGGGTGTATTTTCACCAAGACAGACCCTCTCAAATTCCCTTCAAGAAGTTTTTATCTTTCATTCAGGGCTAGAGCCTCAGACACTAGTCACTTTGTAAACAGTACTCCAAACTATTCCCCTTGATTTGCTGTCTGTTAAGTGCTTTTTAATTTATTACTTTATAATAAGTAGTTGCTTAATGTTGCTTCTTTGTTTAAAACTTAAAAAAAATGACATTTTACTGTGAGAACTGTGTGTCTGTTGACCCTTACATAAATCATAGAAGTTTTCTCCATTCTAGTTTTATCTCATACTATAGCAGATATAACTTCATTTGAGGCCTCAGGAACTGAAGAATAGCTGTGCATTTTACTGATACGTTGTTTTCCTGAAAGTGTGGCCATTTTGACCCACGCATTGTACGATGCAAGATAGCACTTCCTCATTTCAGCATGCAAAATATGTGTCAAATGCAATATTAAAATTATATAAGTAATAGTTATTTTGGGGGGGTTTTCTCTGCAGGTGATAGAAGTAGCCAAAACCATTCTGGATAGTGGTGAAGAAATTCCTGTAACGCTAACTGGAAAGCTGTTGAAATTTCAACTGCTTTGTCTCAAACAGAAGGACCTTCAGAGAAGAGAAGCTGAAAAGAAGGTACTATAGTATGCCTTAGGGAGGATGCTTAATTAACTTTATGAAGACACTTCCATTCTAGTGCTGTTTGCTTTCTCCTCATGCTTAACTTCCTASATCTGTAATTGAGAAATGCGAATAGAAATTTATCTTTTTAAGTAAGTTAACTAGATTTTGGAGAAGAAGCTCTCAATTACTCATACTCAAATGCAGATGAGACAGGCAAAAAAATAAAAGAAAAAATATTGTGCAAGAACTCTTTGCTAAAGTAATAAGTAGSAGTGTCTTAGCTGAGTCTTAGAACCAATAGAAAATAAGAGCTAGAAACTGGCTTCAGCTGAGTATATCTCTGYTGAAGTGTAAAGGTAGGAGAAGTTATTACTTGAGAGGTATCAAGGATAGATGCAGAGCAGCACTATGAAGAAGTTACTATCATGAATCACCTCTCTGGAGGAAATTTGGAGAAGTTATCTGTTCCATACTCTGGCACTAAGGCAGGATAAAATATACATAAACTATTGCTGGCAGATGTTTTTTGAACCTGTTCTTAAAGCCTTCCACTGCTGTGCGTTCACTTTTCTACGGCGATCAGTATTACTGCTCAACTATCTAACTCTGCAACATAGCCATTTAGAAAAGGCTTCTACCTTATCAACCCTGCTCTAATTTAAACCCATTACTGCTTCGCTTCTCACTGTGTATGGGGACAACAGTTCTTGCCTTCCATTCTGCAGAAATCTTTTACATATTTAATTAAACAAACCCAAATATATGTCATGGTTTCTAGTTTTTCATTATGCTTGTTCCTCTCCTCTGAACTCTCTCCAAATAGCTCATATCTTGAAGTCTGCTTCTCAGAACTGGGTACCACATTTTCCAGTGTTCCCAACACTCACTTCCACATATTCTCCAAGATCATCACTACTAGCTYCACGATTGCCTCAGTCAGATTGTTTATGTGTTCAGTCAGATTGCTTATGTGTTCTAGGAGGAATTTCACCAAGCTTGCACAGAATCACAATCAGATCAGAGCTCTAATTGCTTTCTAACATCTGTAATTAAAAAAAGTTGTCAGTGGTACATATCAGCAACTTACTGAACAGTTGGCCTTTGCTATAGTCCTTTTCCAGCAAACATTCATGCAGCTGAAGACCATTATCAGAAAGTCATATAATTGCTGCAATAGTTTACCCTGTTAATTGATCAAAAACTATAATGTAAAATGTGATGACATGGAGACCTAAGCAGTCTGTGCATGTAAAAGATGCAAGAAGAAAATGGTTTCATGGATTTTGTGTAGTTGAAAAGTCTGTAAATTTCTTTATCAATAATTGTATTTGAGGGAATAATTGGTGGATGAAGTATAGCACACAAGCACAAGGACATTCAATGCTAGGTGATAAATTAAAGTTGTGTCCTGTTCCCATAGAAGTCAATTGCAAAATTGATTAGCAAGTGATAATGTAAGCCACAGCAATATATAAAGAATCTGAGAAAAAAAAAGCGTTTTCAATCTGAAGAGAAATTGAGAGGCTGAAGCTGTAGAGCAGATTTTTTGTAATGAATGGAGAAAAAATGACTTTTCTGTTAGATATCAGTCAGTGCTGATAAGTAAACTGTAAAACAAAAATTTGAAGTGTAAAGATTAGGCACTTCAATGTTAAAATGGAGCCTTTAACTTTGATTTGGCAAGATTACTTTTGTAAGTATAATTTTATTTCCCTGGAGAATCTGAGGATAGTTGGTATTGAAGGTTGAAGAATCTCTGGAATTTACAATTTCTTCTCTGTTTTAGCCAAGCAATCTGGACAAAGTTGTCAGCTCCTCTGGATTACATCTATATCAAAGCGTGACAGGCAAACATGAGAGTAGCAGTTGAAGGACAGAGACAGAGTCAAGAATTGAGGGGGCTTTTGACTATGAGGATGCTCTGCAGTACAGAACAGGCAGAAACTGGCTTTTAATTTAGAATTGTAAATCTAAATTGTCTGCCATAAAATTTTTAATCCTTTCCAACTAGCTTGTACAGTACAAGTTCTATTGCCAACAACTTGAGGATTGAAACCAGGATTTTACTAGCAGATGAATAAACAAAAATAAACCATTATGAAATTTCTGTGATTCAGTAGGAGCAGAAGCTTGTCATAAATTGACAGGTGTATGCATTTAAATTAATATGCAGAAGAGGTGTGTCTGAATTAGAAAACTGTTTGAGGTAGTAAGATTCTGTAACATGAAGCTTAAAACAACAAAATTACAGAATGTAAAGCTAATGGAAGATTAGAAACTCCACAAAAAGCTGCCCCTTGTAGGGAAAGAGAAATATGGCGTTGAGGGGAAAAGGAAAGAGTCCTAGTTACTTCCTGAGGTGTTAAGGTCAACTAGTGTTCGTTGTTGGAATCTTGGCAAGTTCAGAAATGTCTCTGCTTATTTGAGACTTAATTACATAAAATGATGCGGATGCAATAGATGATAAAGCTGATTGTGAACGTTGTAGCCTGATGATTGTATCATCTGTTTTGATGTGTTCATCAGCTTAGAATCAAAGTAGTACTATCAAAATCTTTGGTTTGAAATGTCCAAAGTGGAATAAATTTGAAAGAAAATAATGAAAGCATCCAAATCCCCCATTTCACAGCACAAATAGTTTTAAGAATCTCTTGAAGGCATGTCTAAATTTTACAGAAAGGGAATGCATGAAGAAGGGAAAGCAGGAAAATATTTTCTGCTTTGGTTTTGAATTTGAACTAAACACAACTTCTACAGCTGGAAAGTCTGCTTTTCCAACTGAATCTAGGGAAAGCAACTGTGTAGAGTCAGCTGCCCTGTCTCATTTACATGGAGAGCTTTTCTCATTGCTTTAATAGTCTTTAAAGTGACACCAGCAGGATGGTAACAGTAAGTTAAGTTAATATAATTTTATTGTACTTAATTTAGCTTTACAATCCTTAAATGTCATTCTTGCATAGTTAGTGCATAGTCCTACTGCTGGGTAAAAATAAGGTGGAGGTTTTCTTGCTCTTACAGCACCTCGGTTTGCCTTAATATATTTTAGATTATTTTAATTTTAGACTGTCTCTGAGCTTTCTGGATTTATAGTGTGAGGCTTTGGGATACTTACAAAATCTTTTTTTCATTCTTTACTCTTAAATTACTGAGCAGAACTTAATGTAGGTGTTTTTGTTTGAAAATAATGAGAATGGCTGAGTAATATCCTGTGTGAAATGAGCACAAGACTCTTGGTTCTAGTTTATAGTAGGCAGATATTTACATCAAAGAAAAATAGTGCTGGTACCATTTTACACCATACTCAAGAGTGTTAACAGAGATGCTAAAGACTTAACAGAAATTGAATTTTTGTCTTATTTCCCTTCAGTCCAGGGAAGGTTTATGGCTGATGCAAGTGCTGTAGTGGCAGTAACTAAAGCACAGTGATTCTTTACTCGTCTTTCTACCAGTATGCATTTCATTAGTTTTGTAGGTATAATGTCTACCTACCTCTCACAGTTCCTTTTTAATGTGAAGTCTTAACACTATGATTTAGTAAGAATATAATAAACTGAATGGTGTGTTTGAGAAGGATAAAGCAGAGTGTTCAAGCAGCTTCACCACATCAACGTTATAGTGGCTGAGAGGGAAAAGTATTCAAATAAAAAAATTGAACCACTAAAATTTTACAGCAGTCTGCTCTTTATTCTGCGCAAAGGCTACAATGMGAACTTAGATTATTCATCTTGTCAGGCAGAAGAAGAGCAACAAAAGGAAAAAGATGGAGGGAAAGAGAAAGCTAAACCTCCTGGCAAGAAGGAGAACCTCCCTAGTGCGAAGGCAGCCGAGAAAGAAAGGAAAGGAAAAAAGACAGAAGTAGGCCCTCTAGCACCAGCCACTGTTAAAAAGGACACCCAACTGAAGCGACGGGGAGAAGTGGAAGAGGAAGACAAATACATTGGTACGTAAAAAATGTAGATATACTCCTGATAAACTTGCTAGAAATCTTGCAACCTAGCTTCTAACCAAGTACTTTGTTTTGTTCCATGTTGAAAAGTCAAGATTTATTTGGCAATATTAAAGCATTGCCACTTTGCGTTTGAAGAGGGCACTGTGTTCTGCTCAGTATTAGGATAGATTGTACAGTCCAAGAAATAAAATACAGGTGAGGTATATGTAGCATGTCGACATCAAAATGTTTTAGCATGTGTAAGACTAAAATAAAGTGGCTAAACAAATCCTACAGAAAACCTTTCTTATAGAAAGATTTTGGAATAACTAAATGCATTTGTGTCAGTATCCAAAGACGGCTTTCTCCTTGTATTATAAAGTGTAACAGAGCTGTCTACCATTGTCTGGGGATGAAGCCAGCTTCTGTACAAAGGGCAATATGATTTCATTTGCTGTAAAAACAAGTGGATAGAACTGAGACCTGAAGAAATCTACTCCAGAAATTAGCTATACAAAGTAAGGAAAAATATGCTAACTAGTGCTGAGAAAAGCTTTATTCTTAATACATAGCACCCATGGTTACAAATTTCATTGGAACAAAAAATATTGGAGAATGTGCATAGCTCTCCTCATTAGATCACACTTATATTTAATTTGGACCATAATATGTTTGAGCTACATCAACATAAACAGGATCTCTCCTGCTGGAGAAGCACTTGCTGATTTTTGGATGCATTATGTGTACCTGCTGTTCCCCAGTTGAACTGCTGCAGGCTTTCCTCACTCTTTCATCAGACTTTTGTGGGCATCTCATTCAAGCATCTAAATGGCATTCTTCAAGCATCTAAAAAGTATCAGTCCAGGTGTTTAGAGCAAATCTTGAATCTTATGAAGCTGACAAATGTATGCAAAAACAGAACAGTAGCTACCTGAGCATAGCTCCTCGTTTTTTCAGATAAGGCTTGGCTATAACATCATTCTTTTGATAATTTTAAGGTTTTTCAGGGCCTGAAAGAAGTTTTCAGGGAAACATTCGTGCCTTTAAGAATCCAAGCTGAGGTGATGTAGAGAACTCATGTCATCTTACTAAAATTTGTACAGAATGTACAGTACAGAGTGGCTTTGGATGGGTATTAATGTGCTTCCACTAGGCCCCGTAGAAAACAATTTTACCAGCTCCAACATTTTTGCTCCCTACTGCCTTGAGAGGTGGGCAGAAAACATCAGGTACCTGTATAAGATAGCCATGCTTTGCTGCCTTGTTAGTCACAGCTAATGAGAAGACAAAGTAAGGAAAATACAAATTGCCTCCAAAAACTAACAGCCATGAAAAGTATCCTTGTTTAGTATGCTTAGTAGCTTTACGTTATGAGCTACTAGCACTGCTGTTAAACTATGATTTTATTGACTGGGATTTGTCTCGTTAGTCCCAAGGATATTTACAAAATAGCAATTGCAGATTGCCTCAAAGGAGAAGTTGTTGAGATATTTTGCACTTGGTCACTTGTGCTGTATTTAATTTTACAGTTATGACTGTACTGAGCCGAAGCCATTCTGAACAATTTACCACATTCATTGTGCATCCACACAGTTGAGCTTAATAATAAACAAATTGATTCTGACTCATACCAAAAAAATTGTATTCAGTGGATTGATTTCCAGTCTGAAGACAATAAGGAACTACCTAACAACAGAAAAGCTAATCTGACCTTGCTGCTTCCTTTAGTCATGCTAAGGAAGACAGTGAGGAGGAACCTATTGCCCTAAGAAGGGACAGCGCCCCACAAACCTTTCACCCTAGGCTACAGGAAAAATACAACTATTGTTTTATGGAGAGGTAACTGTTTCTCCAGTCTTCCTGACAGTTCCACCTGAAGTCCAAACCAAGAGAAAATTAAGTCAAGTGTTGACAAAACTTCTGGAGACTATTCTAAATGAATGTGGTGAAACAACTCTGTCAGGAATTTCTATCTTCCTAGAGAACATGGCAATTAAGGTTCCCAAGGACCTCACACTAAAGCTTTGTTTTGTGTCCTGGGACAAAGTGGTACCAGCTCCATTTCTCAGTGTCAAGAACATGTAGGTCCATGAAACTTTTCTACCGAGAATGTAGTACTCTATATTCCCTATTTTACAAGAGTCTGAGCAGAAGACACAAAGAACCTTGGGTGATCCTTGAAGTTGATACAATGAAGAATTTTCTTCAGCACTCTTCGCCACTCTAATATAGCTGTATCAAGCAAAGAAAAAAAAAAAAAAAAAAAGAAAAAATGCCACAATTTTTACTTGAGACTAGTCTGAGCTATTGCTTATATGTGACTATGTCTTGAACTCAAAGACAATCTGTATCTGTTTCTAGTAGCTAACAGTAATTTTATCATTCATCCCTAGTACATTATCACCTTTCTGAAATGGAATAGTTCTGCTTTTGAGTAATCTTGAGATTACTTGCACTGATGTCTCTTTCATCATTTAAGTATGAACTAGTCACTGATTCTTAGAACTGACTGATTATTGTCAACTTGTCATGATTATTAGCATAATCATAATTATAACTGTTGAATGGCAGGCAGTCTTTCTTTTCAGCATTGGAATTTTTGGATCTCTGTAAGTCACTATGCAGACATCCGTCTTTTTTGTTAGAAATCATTAATGCTCGGTAATTGTATATGCTCATGCTTTTTCTTCCTGCAGTAACTGAGGCATCAAAATATGTTGTTCAGTTTCAGTACTAGCAGTGATATAATGGACTAGTTTTCTTCTCGCTTTGATTTTGCTTTATGCAATATATGTACTGGACTGTGGTGGTTGCTTCCTCAGTCAGTCTTTCTCCAAATTCCTAAGTTCTTTTGTGTTCACCTAATGTTACAAGAAGAGGAGAGACAACCGTGTAGCCAGCCTGCTGCTCCGGGGGGCAGCAGCATTTCCACAGCCCTGGCTATATACCTGAGCACAGACAGATGTCAGTGCCAGGCTACCTTTTTTCCCTGCCCTTTTTTCTCTCTTGGATGAATGAGTCCTGTGAGCTGAGGAATGGCCAAAGGACTTTTAAGTGTGTTGTGTTAGTAGGCATAAGAAAAGTTCTTAATGCTAAATAGAATATAAAACTGTGTTTTGTTGTTAGTGCAGGATCTGCATTAATTGTATGTGTTCCGTGGCTGATGGAGACATACGGAACTTCAGCAGGCCTTTTCTGTTGTCTTACGGTAAAGAACCATGCTGGATGAATTAAATCACCTGATACCCGTCTGAATACCTGTATTTCTGCATGGGCTGTAAAGGGAATCTACACAATTAACTTAGACTAGAGTCAAGCTTCTAGAGGGCTCRTTTTCACTTATATAATGCTTAACCTTTTGCTTTGGTACTGAAAAGTTGCTGTGTGTATTTCTACAGAAGTAATAAGCCCAAACAGAGCAGACACTCAATGAAACTTCTCATCTGTACTTTAGGATGAATTTGGAGATGCCCCTTGCCAACRAAAAGGATTAGTATGAGCTGGTATTACCAGCTGGTGAGGGTTTTGACAGGGAGTCCATCTAGCAAACATGAGCCTGTTGGGCAGGGAGCAGTCAGCAGTGAGTCAGCTCATACCTGCAGCTAATCCTTCAAAACTCTTACAGCTAGTATCATCTCTCAGCTAAGACACGGTAACTTACTTGGTGTGTGCTCCCTGGCCAGCTTTATGCAGGATGAAATAGGATAGCTTAAACTACCATTAGAGCATGTGAGTATGTCGTGACACTAAACTCCTTCTTAAAGAGAAGCAATTACAGAAGTGCTGCTACAACTAGCATTCTGGTTATAATCAGCTTCTACAATTTTTYTCGTGGTGCTTCTCCAAACAAGTTTTACTTCTGACTTGTATTCTTCCTGCTGAGTTCTAGATGGTTTGTTACAGAAGACTTCAGTCTAATGCACATAATATTTTGAAACTTATATGTAATTATCCCAATGAGGTTATATAAGAACTGTTTCTCTGACCTTAATTTACAGTATCCCTATATAGTCAAGAAGAAAATTAATTTTGTTTAGCTGGTGAATGTCCTTGCTCTAATCTGGTTTTGTTGTGTYTTGAACAGATGATGAACCAGATGATGGTGCCCATCATTACTTTATAATTTTGGATTTCCACAACCCTCAGCTGTTGCCTGTGATGTCTGAGCTTGGGATTAACATTTCAAGTGTAATTAGAATTTCTTCTGAGAATTATAAGCCGTTGCAGACATACTTGAAAACAACGAAACTTCAGGAACAATCTTTACTTTCACCTGAAGGTAATCCGGTCATAAGAACAAAATTTGTATAGAAAGGAGACTATTTTATATCCAAGTAAAGACTGTTCCTCTCTGTTTTAATTCTTCTCTGTGCCTTGTGTTTGTGCATACTACCTGTGAGCAGCTGTGTTTGCCAGTGCAAAAGTGCTGTTGCCATTGGTTAGATCACCAAACCAAATGGTTTGCCAGTGCAAAAATGCTATTGCCATTGGTTAGATCACCAAACCAAATGGTTTGCCGGTGCAAAAACTTGCCTCAGCTGGACAGTGGAAAGAGGGACTGACTGAGCAGGCAGTGGTTGCAGCCGTAGTTTTCTGCAGTAGCCACGAAAGAACAACATTTTATCRAATGCGTACTTCTATGAATTGTTACCCAGGAAGGTGTGTTGGTAAGCAAACYTGGCTCATTTGGTAACTTCAAGGGAAGCGCACAGCTGGCTACTTTGGGACTGTGGCCCCAGCCAGAGAAGAATATGCCACAAAATAACACCCTGCAACTATACTCAGCTGTCCCCAGGCTGTAACACCTCTCTTGAACTGGGATCCTGGTGAACAGCAAGCTAAATATGAGTCATCAATGAAAGCTAACCATACTGAGCTGTAGTAACATAGCCARTAGATCAAGGGAAGTGGTTATTCCCGGTTACATGGCGCTCATGAGACCAGAGTTCTGGGCTCCACAGTACAAGAAAGATAATAAACTTGAGTGAGTCCAGCAGACAGCCACCCTATGAGGAGTGGCTGAAGGATCTTGGCTTGCTTGATCTGGAGAAGAGAAGGCTTATGGGACACCTAATAGCATCCTTCTAACACCTCTGAGAAGGTTACCAAGAACACAGAGCAAGACTCTTCACTGAGGTACTTGGAAGAAGAAATAGAGGTTGTGATCATGAATGACCTTTGGAAATTCCAGGCCCCAGAGACAAGAGGAAAGTCTGGAGCAAGGAATACATACCCTTGGTGGAAGAGCATCAGGTCAGGGAATACTTAAGCAAACTGRATGTACATAAGTCTATGGGATCTGGTGGGATGTACCCACGAAAGCTGAGGGAGCTGGCTSGGATGTCATTGCGAGGCCACTCTCAATAACTTTTGAATGATCATGGCAATTGGAAGAGGTGCCTGAGGACTGGAGGAAAGCAAGTGTCACTTCTATCTTCAGAAATGGTGGGAAGGAGGACCCAGGGACCTAAAGGCTGCTCAGCCTCACCTCAATCCCTGGAAGATGATGGAACAGCTAATCCTGGAAGCAGTTTCCAAGCACATGAAGGACAAGTAGTTGGTCAGTCAGCATGGATTCACCAAGGGGAAGTCATTCTTAACCAACCTGATAACCTTCTATGTTAAAATGACTGGCTTGGTACATGGGGGGAGAGCAGTGAATATTGTCTGCCTTGACTTCAGTAAGGCCTTTGGCACTGTCTCCTGATAAAGAAGCCAATGAAATATGGGCTGGATAAGCAAACACTGAGGTGGATTGAAAASTGGCTGAATGGACTGGCCCCGAGGGTAGTGATCAGTGGTATGAAGCCTAGCTGGAGGCCAGTAACTAGCGGTGTACCYCAGGTGGCAATACTGGGTCCAGTCCTGCTCAACATCATCATTAATGATTAGGATAATAGTGGGGCAGAATATATCCTCAGCAAGTACTCTGATGATACAAAACTAGGAGGAGTGGCTGAAACACCAGAGGGTTGTGCTGCTGTTCAGAGGGACCTCAGCAGGCTGTAGAAATGGGCTAGCAGGATCCTCATAAAATTCAAGAAGGGCAAGGGCAAAGTCCTGCATCTGGGGAGGAATAACCCCATGCACCAGTTCATGGTGGGGACTAACTGGCTGGAAAGCAGCTTGGCAGAARAGGACCTGGGCAGGTCCCTGGTGAACACCAAGTTGAACATGAGCCAGCAATGTGCCTTTGTAGCAAACAAGACTAATGATTTCCTGGGYTGTGTCAGGTCAAGGGAGTTGATCCTTCCTTTCTACGCAGCRCTGGTGAGGCCACACCTGGAGTCCTGTGTCCAGTTCTGGGCTCCCCAGTACAGGAGAGATATGAAGCTACTGGAGAGAGTCCATCAAACGACCACAAAGATGTTTAAGGGACTGGAGCATCTCTCATAAARGGAGAGGCTGAGAGAGCTGGCAATGTTTACCSTGGAGAAGAGAAAGCATAGAGGGATCTCATCAATGTGAGAGTAGTGGAGTTGTACCAGACGCCCTCCAGAGGTCCCTTCCAACATCAACCATTCTGTGATTCTGTAATTGAAATAGAAGATTCTGGCAAGATATAAGGCGGGGAGAAATTACCCCAAAGACARTCAAGCATTRGAACAGGCTGCCTGTAGATGTTGTGGGATCTCTGTCTTTGGAGGTTTTCAAGACTGAGTTAGATAAGGCCCTGAGCCTGTTATTTGAATTTCATGTTGACCATGCTTTGAGTAGGAGATTGAGGTCCCTTCCCACCTGAATTATTTTAAATCTAGGTCAAAGTCTGGTGATAAATAAGTGTAGGTGAGAAGACGGAGTTGGTAGCCATAATTGTTCATACATGTGTTTTTTGACTAATAATTATGGTTCTAATTATAACCGTGCATATTGACTTTCTGCAACGTTCTCTGTGGTGCTGGAAAATCCCTTGCGATGGATTCTGACACTATTGAGATGGCACAAGCAACCCAGTAAATGAGAGGAATGGCGTCCTGYGTGTGTTGGGCAGAAGAGAGGATTATGAGGGTTGTTTATGTTGGAGTGCTGAAGGACATGAGATGGGATGGTGTGACTCACTGCCATGCTGACCACTGATGAATACAAACCATTTATCTATGGGTCTTGTGAAGGCTTAACTATCTCATGGCAAATGCTACAGGTTAGATTGTGTGGGCACTAGAGAATCTGTCCCCAAAGGTGCCAAGGTGAGCTAACATGAATCACATAGATTTAGCCTTTAAGACTTAGGCAATCACAGAACCAACTGATGGACTCAAAGAAGTAATGTCATGTTTGAATTTGTTTGATGAGCCATTTTATCTCTGTGAAAAGAATGAGAGGAAAACATAMTTTCCAGCTTCTTATAGTTCTGTTAGAACTTGTAAAATTTAAAGATAATGTCTTACTAGAAAATTGTTGCAAGTGCAGAGAGCAGAAAGCATGGGTTCGTTTATTTTCATTTTATTTACAACACCTGCTGGGGGTGAGGGGGCAGGGGCAAGTTTCCCCAGATATTTCCAAAGTTCTATTATCTTTTCTTGTCTTGTATGTATAATAGCAGGAAGACTTTAGTAAACTTAGATAATTAGTAAATAAAATTTGTGAGGAAACTTTTTAAAGGAGAAAAAATGTAAATATAGATGATAGTATCTTGTGTAAGTAGTATTATAGTTAGCAATGCAAGTTTTCCCCCTTACTAAGAAAGGATAGGTTGCATAGTAAGAAAACGGCTTGGCTAAACCATGCATTCTTTGTAGACCGCAGATATAAGGAAGCATTTAAGAATTAGAAATAGCTCAGGTCACTAGGAATGAGGATATACGTTTATTATGAGCCTATTGGCACAAAATCGGAAATGCCAGGATACAAAATGGGATGGAGGAGGAGGACCAAAGAAAATGATTGTCTGCTGCTCAACAGAGAGGAATAATTGTCAGGAGGTGATCCTGAGAAGGCTGGCATTGGTAATGTTGGGGGGGGGGGGCTTTTGGTACTTCTTGCTGGCATGTGTGTTGTGGGGGGTTAATCTGTTTTCACTACAGATACCRTTGCAGACAGGTCATAGTTATAACTAACCACAATTAATGCTGGTAGCAGAAAGRTTCAGCTTCAAATTTTGGAGGAATAGGTAAAATAACTGAGTACTACTTAGGTAAGATAGAGAACTTTTCGGATCAGCTGATTCAGATTAACTTAAATTGTATTCTGTTTAAAGATCTGCCTGCCGTTCTCATTTATRTTTGAAAACTCATAAAGAGCAAGTGAGATAGTGGAAAAAGAACTGTGAGGAAGAGGGAAGGGAACACAAATAGCCAAGGCAGTGTAATCCGCTTAATTTCTGTGTCTGGAAAAATACTGGAACAAATAATTTATAACCAGTTAAAAGAAAAATGAGGAGATGAGTAACAGCTAGCGTATGCTGTTCRAGAACAAATCATGTCAGACAAGTTTAATTTCCTTACAAAATGAAGTACTGGTCTTCTGAGCAGAGGAGTAGTCTGTGTTGTATATTTGGGTTTTAATAAGGCTATTTCATATGGCCGGTAGTGAGTAAGGTAGGTCTAGATGAAAATAAATATATAGTAGGTGCAGTTTCATTCAAAAACCTTGGCCTCTGTAGAGTAACTGTTAAAGGTTTACTATCAAATAGAAGGGTGCATGGAGCGGACTCAAGGGAATTTGTGCTGGGTCTGGTATTAGTTAGTGTTGTCATGGGTATTGGAGTAAGGGGGTGTGATTCAAATGCAAAATGCTATTGACAGAATAGAGAGTAATAACCTGGAAAGAAGACTATTCTGTTTAATATGGACAATATAGCATGCTTATACAGGAATAATTAAATATACAAATAAAGGCTAGGAAACACATGGCTAGATGACAGGTTTGAAAGGTAAGTTATCATGCTGACTTCAAAAATGAACGTAAGTCAGCGATATCACTATGCCACTAAAAAACAAATACCATYTCCAGATTATAAAGGAGAATATGTCCTAAAAAATACCTGAAGTAATCTTATCATGCAACTCAATAGTGAGGTAAGACCTTGTAAGAAATGTGTGCCAATCAGAAAAATTCCAAATGATGGAAAAGAAAATTATTAGGGATCTATAAAATTTTACCTATGAGGAAAAAAATRTGGAATTGCTATCCTTAAGTTTAAGAAGAGAAGGCTGAATGATGTAGTGGAGAAATGATAAAAGTTTTCAAGTTTGTGAAAGGCTAGAACAGAAAAGGACGAGTTTAAATTGTARTAGAGAAAATACAATTTAGCAGGAAGGAACTTTCCACAGGTGAGGTTAGTGAAGTAGACTGAGTAGGGATATTATTGAGTCTTTGAGGCTTTTAAGGTTATATTAAGACAGATATTTGTCAGCAGCGATACAGGTATAGTTAATTGTGCCTTGGAGCAGGCGTTAGCTCAAGTATTTCGTAGTTGAATGACTTACAAAATAGATCATGGTTGATCATTTCAATAATGTACGGAGATACTTTTAGAAGGGAAGATGTTAACCTGCAAATGCAATCATGTTACAGTGTTCCTAGCATGAATGCACATGAATCATGGATTAGGGATCACAGCTTTCATGTTCTTTTCCTTCCCAGGTGTTTGCATCCCCTAATGGCTTTCATTTTGTGATGTTACCAAGTTAGTACCCTTTCATATGATTARTTTTCTGTTCCTTTAATCACTCTAGTAGCTGTGCTACTACTAATTCAGCTTTTCTGAGGGCTAATGAGAGAACGCAGACCAATCTTTCAGCCTGACAAAATGAAATTAGTGTTTCTCTGTTTCTGCTGGAAAGGTGTGACCTGACACATCCTAGTGATTTGAGGATTTCTGTTTTCACAGTGATGGTTCAAAATCACCGTGCAATGTATTAGTATACACTAGATGCTTTTCTTTCACTATTGTATGATGATAACAGATTTTTTTGTTGTTGTTCCAAAATCATGTAGTGTACTGCTGGGTACTGTCTCATTTCTATTACTGAAGACTTCRAGGTAATTCAGTTCCTCTGTGGGGTTGTGCCAAATCTCTTCTGTATTGACAGTTTTTCCCAGCTCCTGCACCTTCTTTTGGGGCTACTCATGAAAACTTTAATTCATTCTGAGAGGGTTTAAATGATGAAAATATACTTGAGGAAAGAAAAGCCTTAGGACTGCAGGCAAAAGAATTAAGAGGGGAGGCAGTAGTCAAGGGCAGAGCGTCTAATTAGATTGATCCTGGCAAGCCGTGATATTTCTGTGAAAGGGGAAGCCTAAGTGTCATAGACATTTTTGTGTGTTTTTTATTATTAAACTATGGGACGGAGTTAGTAAAATKTTGTTATTCTTCTGTTGTAAAACAGGAGTGTCTAGCTACAATGCACAATTAGCACAGTGCCATTCACCTTTCATTCAAAAATGCAAAGAGATTAATCCATTGCCTGAGCAGCCCTAGATGCTGTTACACTGCCGAGCTGAGTCTGTTAGGGGAACATTACCACGGGTGAGGTATTGTCCTGAATAAGAGGATATCTTCCATGAGCAGATGAAAAACAAAGAGAAAGGATGATCCTGTGACTGAGATGAGCTGTTAGGAGCATAGAACTGTTTAAGATCAAGGGACCATCTAGGCCAGTGATCTGTCYCCAGAAGTGCTCATAAACTGATGCCCAAGGGAGGGTAAAGGAAAGGAATGGAAGAAAAAGGAAAAGARTAGTAGGAAAAACATGTATGAAACTTCTCAACGCATACACCACCTAGCCACCAGTTATTTTCAAGTCAGGGGATTTTCCTGATCCTGATGTGTTTTGTCTTTTTAGTAAATCTCAATGGATTTAGTTTGTTTGTTTGTTTTCTAAGTACTTGTTCAGTCTCCCCTTGAACTCATGAGAGTGTCTTATACCTACAGAATCTTTTGGCAGAGTTCCCAGGACTTCTACCCAGTTTTTGGAGTCACTTACTAGGACATATCTTCCAAATCATGATAAAAACATTTTATAAGTTAATTGGCAAACATTTCTGATGGCTACTACAGGAGGCATATGTAACTTGGAAAGCCTTAAGGACATCAGCATTTTTGGAAGCGTCCACAGCCTCACTGAGTTGTATTGTTTTAAACCCGTGGCGGCACTAGAATTACAGAAGTGAGGTATTTGGCCTTTGTACTTAGGTTTTAGARGTGCTTAGCACCCATAAGTCCAAATGAAGGGAAGTCACTGCAGGGTTAGTGTCCTTACATCTCTTAAATTAGACTGCAAAAAGTATGGTTCATCTTGGATTCTAGAGTGTGGTTGTAAGGTTGGCATTAAGAAAGAACTTTTTTCCTCTGTAGCTAGAGCACCTTTGAAAATTCATCATTACTATGCAGTAAAAATGGAAACCATACAACTTCTAGGCTYGCTACTCATAGTCATACTGTACCTTAATCTCCTTTTGCCCCAATTTCCACATGAATAAAATTGTGATAATAAGGCTTGATTACCGTATACTTAAGAARAGGTTCATCAGGGTATGTTCTGGCAGCTTTGGAAAAGTGCARCCTGGGATTTTTACATTTCCTAGGTTTCAAACATTCACTGCTGTTGGTTTAGTTTGCGGAGGAGARGTGGGGGGGAGGCTCTGTGGTTGTTTTTTTTATTATTATTTTTATTTATGAAAGAACTACCATGTTTTACTGAGGTTTTATCTTCCTGGAGTTTTTCAACCCCAAATTTGGGTGTCAGATTTTTGCTGAGACTCTGAGGATGGGAATATTTTAACAGTACTTACGGAAGACTAATATATGATTTGTGCTTTCTGTAAAAGGGAGACATYGTACGATGATTTATCTAATACTTATAAATTTTAGTTGTAGAAGCAGAGAAAAGAAAGAAAGATGAAGCTATCAAAGACCTGGAAACATTTTGGAAATACCTGGAGCCGGTTCTGAACAGTGGAAAGCATGGATCAAGTCTCTTTGATGTTGCCACACTTCATCACCTAGTTAAGGAGAGTGCCTTTCCCTCTGATTGGTCTGACAGAGAAATGCTGGTCAGTAGATTCTGCTTTCAGAATGCATGGCATGCTTTGGGGTTTGTAACATTTAAGACCAATTTAGAAATGACAGGAATTTTAGCTTAGTCTTCTATGAAACAGAACCAGAGTAGTTAGTATATTTGTAATCTTGAAAAAAAATTATTTCCTATGTATCCAACAAGTTTATTCAGCATGTAWTCACAAGGAGTCCCTTGAATAAAAATATCTGACTTGGAGTTTCTTAATATTTTAGGCCACAGCAGCAGAGTTTTAAAACAGTTTAAGGTATTAAATTTATTTAGCATGTTTACATAGACCCAATTTGGATCTCATTAGAGAGTCATATGTCAGTATGAARTAACACAAAAATTATCTTTTTGTCCTCATAACAGCAGGTCTACGTACTRTATTTCAGAACCGTCACATGAGAACAAACTGAAATGAATGCAAGAACGSTTTTTGATATAAAATGTTGTTTTAGCATACACAGTACCAAAACATGGCTCTGGCTTATTATTCATTATAGTCTGCTGAGTCAGGCCTATTACTGGGCACTGGAAGAGAAAGTGAACCATTAGAAATTTTTTCCAACCTAGGTTCTCAAGTCTAGTGAGGTAAAAGGGTCCAGTATTTTTCAATCCACAATGACAGCAGTAAAAAATATAAACTGCTAAAGCAAAATAAAGCAACATGCYGTAATTTAACCTACTGTATTTGTGGTCTATATTATTAGGGTTAAAGGACARACTACACCCTCCTAACTCTTACTTATAGTACATTAAATCCTGTATATAAACAGYCTGGTGAGSTAGGAAGTACCCTTGATCCTGAAGGGATCAGAACAGAGTTTGGCTAAATTCACAGTGGTTTCCAAGGCATTCACTAAAAATGCCTCAAYTGTGGAAGCATGTAGGCTTGCTACTTACAATATTACTTATCGTTATACTCTTGATCTAATTTTAAAATATGAAGCCTATTTTGGGAAAGAAGTTTTTTAATTTTGTCTGTCTTCCCCATAATCACRTCTTATAGGGGACTGTTGCTACTCGTGAGTATCCTGCGAGCAGCTGTGCTATAGCTGCAATAAAAGAAAAACGATTTGTCACTGAAATTGTTTCAGCAGATTGTAGTTGTAATTTCACRTTCTTCTGTATCTCGGAAGTCTGCAGAGCTCTAAAGAAGTAGGAACATTTGTAAGTYTTTAAAGAAACAGATGGGAAGAATATAAGTTGTGAAGTTGTAGGTGGATAGAGTAAGTCTGTTCTAGTGGACTTCCTGGAGAGTCTCCAAGTCCTAGCTTGCTGCATCTCTGAAGTCCAAGATAGACAGAAAGAAAACTCTTGTGACATTGTTAGACATTGATAGAAAAATGATAGAGTATTATATACAGCGAGTAATTGCCACTTTCAGATTTCAATATTTAGAAAGGAAAATATTTTCAAAAATTTTTTCCTTTGTTGAAGAGTCACTAGTGGTTAGATTCAGAGAACTTTTGACAAGAATCTGTGTCTGTCCTGAGAARAGGAGAGAGCAAGTAAATTGAATCACAAAACTGCAACTATACATATAATATGGCTATACATATAATGTGGYTAAACTTTGCATGTGTCCCATTGAGTAGAGCCAGGTTGTGTTACTTGTAACTTTGTAAAAAGTCTTGTTTTGTTTAAAAGATTGTGCATTCAAAACACTGCAATACTTTAACTGAAATTRTCATGTGCTCTAGTGATCTCTTGTAAGTAATATTATGAATGGAAGGTTTTTATACTAGCCCATTTTTCAGAAGAGTATTGAATTGGAAAAACAAAGGTGTAAGAATATTAACTCTGAAATTATGTTTTCACAAATAGAATTTCTCTCCCAAATATCTCCTCTAGTCTTTAAATGTTATGAAAACTGAGACGAGTATTCCATAACTGATCAGTGATTTGGGGTGCTTGTTCTGAGTTGCCTTAAAGAGGGTCTGAGTTGAAGAAAGCAGATGCTTAATAGTTCTTAAGGGTCAGTTAATATATTTAGTGCTTAGTGACAGTTGTGCTTCTTCACCATGTTTCATTTTAGGAAACATAAAATTGAGACATCCAAYGTTGATAGCCACCTCTTAGAGGCAAACTTCTTAACACAAGAGACGTCCCCTACTTTCACAAGTGAAATAATCACTCAGAAAAGGGCTGTTGACATAAATTATCTAAAAATTATAATAATTTCATCTTTTCCACAATGTCTAGGATGTACAGGGGAAGAATACGTCCATTAAAGCCACTGAAACTTGAGTGTGGCATGTGGTCTCAGATAGGGTTTTGGTATTTGTACAAAAGCATTTTACATTTAAAATAGTGGTTGGTATTACTCTTTTTATTCCTCCCAAGCCTCGGTGAAAACCACAGTACACTACCTCAAGAGCCTTGACTCTTTCCTTGTCAGACTTTTGCAGATACAGCACTCTCCCTTTGGGCATTCGGCTGGTATACTCACATTCCTTTGCCTGCACAACTATGGAATTCAGAGTTCAGTACTTGAGGCTTTCTTTGTTTTAAAAAGGCAACAGAAAGACAAAAAAATAATATGAGACAACATTGATTAGTTGGTTGGTTGGTTTTTTTWATTATTTTTTATCCTTCCAGGGCAGGAGAATAGTTGACCTTGCAAATACGCTGCAGGTTGATCACCAGTAGAAACATGCACATATGATATAAAACAATTATTTTGTTACCTCTCCCCTTTCTTCCCATCCAAAAAAATAACCTAAATTCCAGTTGCAAGAGAGCGGAGCTTGAACGGTTACTGTTAAGACAAGTTAGACTTTATAACAACTAAAGTGGTTGGGCAATACTCACTCCATACTGTGGTGTGGCAGTGTTTAGGCAAATAAAGATGAGGAGGCCTTGTTTTCTTAGAATAACTCTAGAAAACATTTTGAATTAGGGGAGAAAAAATCCCTTGGAAGATTGTTGAACTGTTGTAGATCTGCTAGTTAGAGACCTAATGACTCATGTGGCTAAGTTGCATGACACTTTTGTATGCAAACTTCATCCTTTGTATCTGATTTTCTGTCATAGCTTGCGTTTGGCACTGCGCTGTTTGAAAGCATTGCTTGTTTAATGTATGACTGCCTGGACTGGAGAAGACAGCATTGTAACTACTTGGAAAACACCAAGTTTATTAATGTGCCTGCATTATCGGAGAGCAAATCGACACAGCCACCTGTAACTGAGGCAAGGATCCTTTGTGCTTTACCATGCTTCTTGTAGAGAATAACTAGTTTTAGGCTAGAATTGCCTGTCTTTAGTTCTGCGCTCAAAAAGTCACCTTGGACCATCACTCCACGTGTAGTTTTTTGTGAATGAAATTGGGATTTTTGTCTTCAGCATTTAAAACCTAAAAAATGGAAAAAAAAAATAGCAGAGCATTGGGGAAACAAAAAAAAGAAAGATTTGAAGGATCATACAGGTGCTGGCATAAAGTACCACAGGTGTAAAAATTACTTAAATAGCTTCAGATGACACCTTCTGGTGTTTGGAAAAATCACTATGCCTGCACAGAGCTACTATGTCTTGTTGCAGATCGGTGAACTATCCAAAAAAGATTATTAGTTCTGTCCAAGATCAGTTTGTTTATTTTGTTCATGGTGGACAAAGGCTTAAGTGGGCAGAAGGAAGTGGCTTATAGGACATAAACTAGTGGCAGGGAAAAAATGGGCTTACTCCATTTGTAGCAGTACTACTGAATGCTCATTTAAAGCATTCATAAAGTTACATYCTTACTATCTTATTCCATTCAGTTAGGTGGGATTTGCTTCCCCTAATACCAGCCATTTAAAAGTTTAGCATCTAATCTAGGGTAAGTAGACAAAGCTAAATTAAATTAATTTCTCCCACCTCTTTGTGCAATCCTCATTTGTTCCACTGTTTCTGAGGTTTTTTATCTTTATTTTTGTTCCTTTAGGTACAACCAGCATCACAGATTACACCTTCAAAGAAAAAAGGGCAAGCAGAAGAAATTCTGCCAACAGTAATTTTGTCACAGGGTATGTCTAAAGGATTAAAGCACTGRTCTGTAGCTGTTCACTCTGTCGTACCATTCATTCATCTGAGAGCACAAATCCTTGAAATTATTTGCACAGTATTGATGTTGTGAGAGTAGTTTCTTGGTGAATACATTGTGAAAGTCTCTGGAAACTGAAGTGGTGATAACTAAGTTCTTTAGAAAATCACTTTTTCTAWCTGTTCCTAGTCACAGTCAGATTTAAGAGCTCTACAGTAATGGACTTTTTTAGTCTTTTTTAAGAAAAATTGTCTGAAGGTTGAACTGGTTGCTAATATAAATGGGCATTTCTGAAGAAATCAATATTAATGTTTTATCTCTTACTACAACAGAGGAAGAAGCTTCTATTTTGGCTACTTCCGTGGACATGAGGTATTACAATGACTTGCTGAGTCAGATTCCCGAGGAATACTTTTCTGTACCCTTAATGCTGAACTGCATGTTGGAACAGGTGGGAATATTCTCTTTATAATTCCTGTGGCTAATTCGGCTTAGACCTGGTATAATGCATTGATCAAAGATCAATAAATCCATCTGTTTCAGCCTAAAATAAGGGACTGTGCATGGAGGCACTGACCAAAGATGTTCAATGCAAAGGAATCACAACTCAAAAGTGACTTCTTTGGTTTTCTTTCATGTTGTGCACTTACCCTGTATAYACGGTGTTATTCCAGAATTTTTTTTTCATGACTACAGATCCAATATAATCAAATGAGGAAAAAGATGTAATTTATTAGCTAAGCCAATAACAAGTTTTTATGTCCTGCAACAATGTTATTGGTATTGAACTTTTAGTGTTTTACTCAGTATAAAGGTTAAGCTTAGGGCAAGCCTAACATAGAAGTGGCATAAATCAATGCTAGTGCTAGACAGATCTGACTTTTGTTGAGTTCAGGCACAATCTATGAGTTAGCAAAGACCCACAGTATGATTTGGAAATCTTTCTTCTTTTTGAAATAAAATTTCAGCACAATCTTATTTTTTTACTTTTTGCAATTTAGTCTGAAAATAGACTCAGGCAAAAATACTCAAAATAAGGTCCAACACCTGATACACAATCAGTTTTTAATTATCTGTGTTCATTAGCAATTCTTAACAGTTCAAGTTGGAAATATTTTTCTTCTCATCCTTYCAAAAGTGAATAATACGGGAAAACATTTAATTCCATTTTCCATAATCTTTTTCTTTTTGGCAGGAACTAAGATGGAGAATTGCGTTTTTACTACTTGTAGAAAAAATAATAATGGTTTTCTTYCCTGACAAAATTTATAGATGTGTGTTTAGCTTATAGCAGGATCTGCCTGGTAGTTTTAATGAAGTTAAGCAGCAGTCATACTGTTATGAAAGCTAACGTATATCATGTTTGCCAGGTTATTGCAAGTGAAGAAGACCTTACACCACCTAGTCTAGCGGTGCCAGAGCCCCGGGCAGATGGGCTACATCATAGCATTGCAGATCATATAGCCTCTGTCATTCCTTCTCTTTCACTTTGTGAGAGTGAAAAAAAGGTTTGTGTTGTCTTCTGTTCATTTCCTAAAACGACAAATAAATCTGATTGTTGGGGTTTAATACATCTTTCTTTTTTAACAGAATCTATATGACTACTTTTCTCCTAAATACAATGAAAAGAAGACTGAGACCCCCAAGTACCCTCTCTTATTTAACTACCATGATACCCTGGCCCAGCGGTTACACCTGCTGAAGGTATAGTGCCACCTATCATATATACACMGTTCTAAAGTCCACAGGCAGTGAATACTCAATGCACTAGAAAGGATGGAGTGGGGTTTTTACAAAGCAGAACAGTATAACCTAGATTTTTCCTGCTGAGATAGACACACTAACACGTGTTTAGTCTGCTTAAGAAGCAATGAGTTACTGCTGCTGACAGAGAACACATCACAAACATAAAGCATTATATTGATTTCAGTGATCTGTTTGCATTATTGATAAGAAGGTTTAGCCTTTAGCATAGATGAGAGATATTACAGAACTCTGTTGATTTAATGTAGTCAAACACTGATGAAACTGTGGAAAATGACTTACTAACTTGATAACAGTGATTTAGTATGTAGATTAGATTAAAATTAAGATGTAGAGAAGTATAAGAAAAGATACGGAGTTTGTTAGTGAACACAAGAAGTGTGCTCAGGTTGGCTAAATAGTTGGAACATAGTGTATACCCAAGACATTGCCAAATTCTAACAAAGGCAGAAAGGTTCAGAGATTGCAAGGTTTGGGATTATTTCAAAGTAACAATTCCCAGACTTTCAGAACCAAAAAACCACTATGAATTCCTCAAATTTTTCCAAAGCCAGGGTGTAGTTTTACCATTAAGCTTTGAAAATACTCTGAAGGCAATACAAATGATAATACAATTCTAGATTTCACAGCTAAGGTGTATCTGTCTGGCTTCATGAATTACAAATTGTCTGTGGAATACTTTGACAATCATTGATTAAAACAGTATTCAGAAAAAAATCGAGCTTGACACATTGGAGCTACTCAAGCAGAAGGCAGGACTGAGTAATCACAGAGAGAGATGCTCTTAGCAGACAGATGCTTGATGTATATGATGTACTTGCTGCAGAGGAAATTCAGGATATAATACAACGTTTCAGGAGTGGATAGAGGAAAAAGATTTGGAAGATATGGTGCAAGAAAAAGGTACTGTAAGAGCATGATACTAAAAAGAGTGAAGCTGAAAGATACCAATACGTCTCAAAAGATAAATCCTTAAATATATATAAATATATGCTGCAGTCAGACTGATCAACAAGTTTACAGACTTCATTACTACGAGAAATAGCACAGACCAGCTGAAGGATACATGGAAGGTACCTGCTGCCTGTCTGAATAGATCAGTGCATATTTCTGTATTCCAGAATTTCTGAGTCTAGCTAGCACAGGCAAATATCTTCTAACTAGTGCCTGTTATGATGCCATCAGTTATTCTCTTATGTATCTCATTTTTCCTGCCTAAAATAACTGACACCATGATTCAATAACACACTGAGAGCACATGCTCAAATTTAAGTTTATGTCCAACTGACTTAAGTACATGCTTATGCCTTTTGCTGTGAAAAGGCTTCTTTATTCAAACATAATTTTTAGAAATCTACTGGTGTGAAAGTTTACTTTAACTCTGGTACTTTGGGTTTTGTTCCAGGTCCAGGAGAACTTAAATCCAGAAAAGATTGAACGTGAAATGATGGATAAACTGCATCTTACAGAACTTACCCATTTCACCCTTCCTTCAACTGAAAACAACAGTAAACGCTTGGCCAGAATTCACGAGCTCATGCATTATTGTACCAGTGGTAAACTGAGTTTCTTTTTCATTGATGTAACTTCCATTTTTTTCTTCTGGTTGATGATCCTGTTAAATAGCAGGAATTTTGGGACAAGTGTTTTTCAGCTGCCTAAAACCTTTGCAGAATTTCCCATTTTCACATGCTTGCTTATACCTTAGCCTACTATACAAGTTAGGGCTAACTTTAGACCTCAGTTTCATGGTTAATGGGCAAGGCTATATGAGTATTAAATATCGCGTGACTAAGAGGTGGAAGTATGTTAGAACGCATTTATTTATTTATATTCACAAACATTAAAACACTTACTAAATCTGAGAAAAAAAATAAATAGTTTTACAAATTGCTATTTTGATCCTAGGACGTAGAATGCATTTTGGAAGACACTGACGTAAGCTGTATGTTTATTTACCAATGCCCTTTTGGTGGAGGAGCACATGTATCTTAAGTAGAATATTTTTATTGGACAATAAATGGCTTTCAGAATGTGTTCTGTGTAAGCTGTTGGTGTTAATAATGAAATAGCTTCTACAATAGTCCCTTTATCAAACCAAGAATACATTCACTTCTTCAACCATAATCACTTCTGCAGTTACCTTTCCTTGGAGTGTGCATACCACCATGACGTACACTGTGAAACAATCCCAAAGACTGCATAAATACCCTTAGGTAGTTTTGAAAGTTTACGCTAGACTACTAAGAAATATAAACATCCAAATCCCTTTGGTTACATTTATGCCATCATATAAGGCACAGGATTTGAAGGTACTTTCCCAGCTATTCAGTCCTGAAATCCCTTGTGTTGGATTAATTTACACTCGCCGCATTGTTTCTGTTGTTCGTATGTTCATTTTGGACATTAAGGTATTAAGGTATTCTGTATTGCTGTAGCATTCCAGCTGATGGGTATCAAATTTGATGGTCTTCACTGGACCATACTATACTGCCAAACTCTCCCAACTGTTAACTTAGCTAGCAATGTCTTCACTTTTATGAAGAAGGTGATTGATTTGAACAGGAGATGAGATATCCAACGTTTTCAAGATGTGTGACATGCTTGGGTGTTTAACTACCGTAAAAAGAAAACATTTCAAACTGAAGATACTCTTCGTATGTTTTGGGCACTGAACTACCTGTCTTAAAATTCAGTCCTTCTCATGATTACCATTGCTATAAGGACACCAATGCATACAACCATAAATAGGATTTATTATTGCCTTTGCACCTTGCATACTTCTGTATAAATTATGTGTAAAATTTTGTCTGAAGGGAAAAAAGCATTTGATACTTGGCTTGAGAAGCTACAGGTAATAAAAAAGTTTATGATAATGGAAGCCTTTTCATGAACTGAAAATAACTAGTTGTTAACTGGTTTGATAAAGTCTGCTCAGTATTTTAAAATCAACATCATTTATATAAAGTTAATGAGCCAAGAGGTATTCAGATGTAGGAAACACTTCATTTAAGATGGATTAATAGTTAGGCATATCATTTTGCAATTTGGAAGCATTCAACTTCGAATGCAGTGTAAAATGTAGCTCACATAATTTGATCCAATACCATTAAGGAAATTGTTGTTGGCTTTTGCAGAGTTGCCAAGAACAATACACTTACATAGTCTTCTATTTATCGTCTGCTGAGCCATAAGGACATTTTCAGTTAATGATTGTAATTCTTTTCTAGAACTTCTGAGTTGGGCTGAAGTAGAAAGAGCCTTCAGAGTGTTTACTTTTGAAAGCCTGAGGCTGACTGGGCTGAATGACTCTGGTCTCCTGGAGAGCTCTGGATCTATGGTTGGAGGTGATTCTGAAGTGTCTTATATCCCTTGGGATAATCCAGCCCGGTTTGCAAGACAGCTGAGACAACTATTCCTTATGGAAAAGCAGCTTAGTGGGAAATCTCCAAGAGGCTCTGGTAAAAACCTCTCTGTTTACATTACTCCTGAAGAATTTAAATCCACTGTTTATTTTACCATATCATTTACTGTTTCAGGGCTGTGATTTTTCTTACTTGTACAAATCACTGAATTTCAAGTATTGTATAGTCTGTACATTGAGTATCTATGTAGGATTACTAGATAAAGACAAAAGCTAGCTATTTTRTATGACAACATTAACAGTTTATTTAAGCAACTCTTTAAAATGATACCTGTAGAAAAGTATGTACTAGAAAACTGTTTTACTGTTTAAGACATCAAATATATTTTAGAGACATAAAATACTGRAGACATTCTTAAAAACCTTTCTGAATACAGGCTCTTGTGAGTTATTGATGGCAGCCAAGTCTTTACAAACTCAGTAGCAACCACAGAGTGAAATCAAAAGTGATGTATAAGGTTAATTAGATGATTACTAGTGAACGAGTATTAGGAAGTGGAAAGGATATATAACTTACACATGAGGACTCTAGAAGGTGATATAAAAAGTTGAAAATTAAAAAAAGATGTGCTATATGTTATAATTACACAYGCATACATACTTTTTCCTGTAAATTTTTTTTTACTTCATTTGCAATCTGTGCAATTCGTATATCTTTAGCAAGTTACTATGTGACATTTGAGCCATTAGAACTCTCTCATTCATATTAGAATTGGAACATTTTAGATAGAAGGATCAGGGATGGAGATCTCTTGTAGACAATGCAGAGTGAATTTTCTGCAAGTTCTACATCTTTTGCTTCTGCAGATTCTAACATAATGAAAAGTTGTGTTGGAGCAGTGTTGGCCAAGAAGCAACATTAAAAGCAAGAGATTATTCTTCTGGGATGTGAGAAAAATAGAAATTAGGTCAGTTTAAGCTGCTATACCTTTAGATTCATAATGTTGCCCATGGTTTCCTAATACAGATGCCTAGGCAACAAGCTTGGATGGATCCTTTCCTTAGAAGGTTGGAGCAGACAAAATGAATCCTGCTTATCTGCCTCTCTTCCAAATTTTGGGAACCTTTTTTGGGCGTTAGTTTATTTTACTTTTATGCTAGTCACAATACTACATATTGCAGTTACAAACAGCCTCCAACATTTCATCACTTCTGCAACACTAAAGCAAATACCAGGAAGAGAAAACTTTTGCTTTCAGATTTCTTAAATCTTCCAAAGGCAGTCAGTAAACAGGTCTAATTTCCTAGAGAAGCAGAGCCAGAGATGTCTGGAAGCTGAGCTAGTTATGAGCCACTTACGAACAAATACTCTCCAGAGTATTTTCTCCCAGGAAGAGTATTTTTCTCGTACCTGTGAATTTTGATCAAATATTAGTGACCTCTGCCCTAACTCTGGGCATAAATAATTCTATTAAAAGGAAACTATTTCAAAAAATTATGAGAGCATAGAAGTTAGTGTCCATGCGATCCTGTTCGTATCAGGTGCCCATTGTAACAATGATAGTTTATCAGGAATGACTGGTCAGATCCTTGGCAGAARTAATATTCTGTCAGTAGCTTGTAGAACTCTATAAATCCAATTAATTTCAAGTTTAAAATTTTGCTTTTTTCAGAAATATGTGAAAATACCAAAATAATTGATTTTGCCTTTTTTTTAATGTCATCTGTGCAAGGGAATGCTTGTTTTTGATTCTCTTGGATAGTAGGCAGAAAAATAGTTCTTCATGTATGAGTCTTGAGGACACTTCTTAGAGTATTTTTAATCTTTTTGGCCATGCAAGGCCAGCATAGGACAAATAAGAGGATGATTTAAGTGGGTCTTATAAAGAGTTCTTTTTTTTTTTTTTTTTTTTATGAGCTGTCTGGCACTTGTTGTCCCTGGATTTTAAAGTGCTCTTTTAGGAAAAAAGTGTGGCAGAGCTGATCATGTATTTATTGGACTAGTGTCATAAAAGGAAGCTTCAACTTGATGGCAATCTCATCAGGGAGGCCAAGGAAATTGCATCACTCCAACCTCAGTGTTTAGGGCTGAAATTTCTGAAACGCTTCTTAAAATTCTGCTTTCAATTTCCAGGACAGACAGAAACAAATGGCAAAGATGGAAGACATGGTCTGGCTGATCCTGTTTTGAACAAAGAATTGGATCTTTTTATTTCTGATATGGCAAGTGTGAGGAATGGAATAAATGTGCTCTATAGTGTGAGACAACAGAAGACACTGTTCAGTGCCAGGACATGTTACTGGGGGTTCCTTTGCAATGCTGCATGTAAATGCTAATTTGGCGAATAGTGCCATAAGCACTATGAAATCACTTTCTTTGAGTTCTAAGGTGATGGGTCTTGGTGAAGCCACTAATGACAATTCTATGCTGGTTTCACTGAATGCCAGGGGTCAAATACTAGCATGAGGGATTAAGAGAAATTGCCAAACCGTGTCACACTAATAGACTGTGTAGTTTGGCATCTTGAGAAACACCTGCCTGACATACAGCCCTGGATAAATATAGCAATTTTAAAATTACTTCATGGGACATGTTTAAATATTCATAATTGCTTACAGAACTCAAAAACATATAACCTAATAATAAAAATATTTAGATTATGTTTGCCATAAAAAAGCCAAGACCAAAAACCTTTGGGAGTAATTGTGTTTTTTATTAAATAGTGCCATACGGATCTACACATGTGCAGCATTATGCAATTAACTGTGATGCAACATGGGATGCTGTCTGTTAAGTCAACAAGATTACAGTTAATTTAATACAACTGACACTGAAATGTTGATATTCATTATTTTGTTTTGGTGTATTTTGAGGTGAGTCCAGAAAATTAYGGCCTAGGAACAAACTTAGAAGAAATAAAAAAGACACAGAGGCGTTGTTTGACAGACTGGAGTTTCGCTGAGAATTTTCAACCCCATGTTCTTCTTCAGGTATCTGTGAACTGACAATCTTATACATACAGTCACCCCTCAGAATGCTGTACAAAGAATTAGTAGCCGAGTACAGAGTATTTGTTTGCTAGATAATTGATTCAGTTTTATCCCTTTTGYATTTTTACCAAAACCCATTGTTCTTTAGCTGCTTTTCAGTTTCTTGTGTGAAATTTAGTTTATAATGGGCTTTTATTTCCTGGTTTGGCCAAACTGGAGCTGTCCTTTTTTGTAGTGAGTCTTTTAGCTAAACGTGTGATGGGGACAAAATAATCTTGCCCTTAGGGRTGATCCTCCCTGGTAGTTATAGGACTCATTAGTGCAGTGTATGTGAAAGCATACTTTTCAAACACCTGTGCAGTATGTTTTATGGGCAAATAGACAATTTTGCTGTAATGGTACTTCACCCTTTCAGGGCTACAAGCTTYGTTTATAGAAATCTTGCAAGCTAAAGACTAAAACTCATCTTGCAGAAAGACAGAACAACAGATGTGAAAGATAAGTTCAAACGTAGATCGCTTAAGTTGGTAGGAATTCTCTTGGGAGGAGTGGATTATTAGTTCCTGTGCTGCCTTGAGCTTCAAATGCTGCAATTCTTACTTGATCCTGAGACGTGATATACATGGGTGAAGGAAAGGCTGCTTGGACCTTTTCAGCACCACTTTAGCATCACAACTTTAAAGTCTGGTCATATATGTCAGTAGATGGGGAATTCCTTCTTATGCAACATAAATAGCTAATACTAACTGAACTGTCAATAATTAGTGAATCTAGTCAAAAGATATGACGGAAAATAACTGGAACAGAAAATAACATTTTGTTGCAACAGAAAATAACATTTTGTTGCAACAGAAAGTAACATTTTGTAAGAATATTTCCATATTTCCTTATACTACATGTCACATCTGAACATAATTTTTACACCAGCTGATATTAAGGTTTTCATGTTTAAAGACAATATTTGTTGATATGGAATTATTTCAGTTTTACCTCAGCTGCATATTTCTGTAAAAATAATAGTTCCAAAGAAGGTTTTCTTCTAACTGTAACTATAAAATAAGTGTCARCCTCAGACAATGTAAACGTTGAAAATGATGGGGCAGTACAGGACAGAGTGGAATAATGTAGGACACAGTAAATCTCAGAGATGTGCAGGTCATAGTATAGAAAACTGAATACCAAGTACATGTAACTGAGCAAAAAAAGGTAAATTTGTTTTCTTTTTACCTGGTATGTGATAGTTCTGCTTTTATTAACTATTTATTTATTTAAATGCTTTATTATTTATATTTTTAACTATTTATTTAATATTTAAATTTATTTATTATTTAGCTGAACTTTTTCATTCGTGGTCAGTCTCAGAAGGTGGAGCATAGTGACTGCCTCTTCTCAATATGAATAGTGGTGAAGTTTCAATTTCCACCTGCCTGAACACTTCAGATTACTGGAATCCAAATGCTTTGCGTACATCTTGTAGGAGGGTGAAGTTCTGAAGCACCTTCTGCTAAAAGCTGTGCTGTGTAGCATCTGTACATATGCTACTGTCTGCAGGGAGGATGTACCTCTATTTCTTTCCTTTTCAGGTTCTTCATACTGCATCCCAAGAATATAGATGTATTGATTCCTTTTATCATACCCAGGATAACTCTTTGCTAATGGTTCTTCACAATCCTATGAATCAGTATCGTTTGTGCCAAGAGACTTGGGATATTGCATTGCACTCTAATATTGGATTCAGGTAATTG
The DNA here is from genome assembly GCA_030449065.1 of Oceanodroma leucorhoa. Lineage (NCBI taxonomy): Eukaryota > Metazoa > Chordata > Aves > Procellariiformes > Oceanodroma > Oceanodroma leucorhoa. The sequence continues at coordinate 5,206,398 of JASVER010000050.1, read as the reverse complement.
ATTTTCTCTTTCATGTCTCATTCACAATCATTTTCAATTAAAGCCTGTATGGCTATGCTTGGGGCAAAGCTTTGAAATTAAAAGATACCATGATGTAACACATTTATGGGAAAGCAAGTCACACAGGTGGAAAATAGTGCTGTATCAAAAGAATTCTATTGAGACAAAGCTTTTCTGAGTGAGGAGAACCRTGCAGTAACTGTATGTGACTCCTTATCACAAACTATAAAAATATATATAATGCACACATACACGCAAAGTCGTATTAGGGATATCCACCTCAAGAAATTTATGTTGAGGACACTTCAGGTGAGGGAGGTTAAAAAGAAAATTCTGTCTAAGAATATAATTATCAGGTTTTTCACCTATGTACACATAAATTGGGTGAGTGTCACTGGGAAAATTTTTCGAGAAAAGCTGGAAGCCCCTTATTAATATCAGAATTTTTTTTTCACAGAATACCACGTTCCTCTTAATTCCTTGTCACTATCTGCTTACCAGTTAAAGGCATGCAGGTGGTTGATGCGTCCACTATTAGAGCTTTTGCCAGTGGACCTATTCATTTTGGAATACATTTTTGCACTGAAACAGCGATGTAAATGATGATGTGGATCCAACTGCTATTCCAAATAATTGACTGAGAATAGAATGTGTCCATGTACTGATATGTAAAAAAGCTACAATGCCATGGAGAGACAGCTGAGCTATCTTTAACCATGTCACTCTGGTTTATGGATTAATTAGATTTGATTTATCAAATAGAATTTCAAGCAAATTATCAAATGGACAACACCCCCCACCCCAACTTGTCTGCAGGCATCCCTTTCTAAGTGCAGTGCCTCATTTATCAGAATATGGGAATCTTTTWATAGCAACTTTTGTTGGTACCTATATATTTGAACAGGTTTGAATGCTAAATAGTCAAAGTGTGCCTTCCTGAAGACATATTCTGTATTGTATTTCGTATGTTTGCTCTCAGTCAAGGAAGTCTGTGTGAGTCTCAGCTTTCCAGGCACTTGGACTTAAATTATTTTCCGTGAAAAGAGGCTGTTGTGATTAGCAGTGACTGGGACCAGAGCCAGAAGACATTTACCAGCACAAACACAAAGTTCCTTGGAGAAAATGCTGGCTGTTTTGTGGTTGTTGGGCAAATCCACTAAATGTCTGGTCAATCAAKTTTTTTGCATGTATGTAACAGCTGAAATCTTCCCCCTAAGATAGTGAAAGATGGTGTGTTCAAGTAAACCTGTGTCTTGCATTCAGATTGACCCAGGGAGAGGGTCAGTGGTCTCGAAGTCTGTTACACAAAAGTCTGTTGGAGCCCAGAGCTGTTTATTTTGCCTGCTATTCTTACTCTTCTTTGGGGCACTGGACATTAAGGACCTGATTCAAGTTGCTTAAACATAAACACCTGGTGCCAGTTTAGCTGCCTGGTGTATCTGAGATGTCCACAGAGGRCTGACACATATGACATGAGACCCATAGGAGACCCTTTTTTGGAACAGGCACTAGAGACCCGAGTACCTCTAACATGTCACTTRGTGTTTACATACGCTGAGTGACACCTCATCCCAATGACATATTGTTGTTGTGTTGTCTGTAGGAGCAGATAGTGAGGGACCAGACCTCCTCAAGGAGCGTTTATCCTTGAAACAACAACTCTTCATCTATGGGGACCTAAAACAATTCGGCTGCTCACCTTGAGAGGGCATTGAAATAGTCAATTCTAGGCCAGTTGAAAAATGGGAAGAGCTCTTGGTACCTGCAAAACAAAAGTTGCTTATTTTGCATCCAAAGAAGGAATGAAGCATGTTCTTGGTAAATGCSTTATAATTCAGTTGAGGATGGAATAGCTATAAGCTTCCTCCTTCTCACTCTTCCACATACACTGGAAGCAAGGCTTAGACATTAAAGATAGCTTCTGCTTGGGGCATGTCATCTTTGTTCAGTGATGCTTCTTCGGGTTCTGTTTCAAAGCACCAAGGAGTTCCTAAAGAAACTGTCATGAAAGCTAACAAGAAGGTTTGGCTTTGCTTTTGTTTCATCGAAATATTCAATGTCACTGCTATGTATGCTACTTAATAYCTTTGAAGAGCTATGGGCTCTCATTTGGTTCTGTTATGTGGCATCTATACCTACTTTTTCTCTGCAAAATAATCAGCACAATTTCTGACCTTATTCAACCTTTTTGCTAAAGATCATTTCAGATTTCCAGACAAAGTATCATAAATATTTGCTAGTGTATGTTTCCAAGCAACATAACACTTCTGTGGAAGGCAGTCTTTAAATACCTGGAGTGCTTCAAGCTGTTGCCTGCATTAGCTTCCAGATCCTGCTGACTTGCCAGAAACAGGCACAAACCCTACTTATTAATTAAGCAGTAGTATTACTGGTTTTTATCTTTGTATGAAATAACTGGCTCTTGATGAGTTTAGTAACAATTTATTGATTTTCCTTTTATTAAAATTACTACCAGTCTAATTTTGGGGATATATTTAAGAGTCACATTTTCACTACGGGAGAGTTACAAATACACAACGGACGCTGTGCTTGACTATCTCTCTGCTAGGAGTTCTCTACCTGTGTTTACTTGTTACTTCTTTATTGTGACATCTTATAGTCCACAGACCCACTTTGTAGGGTTGTTCCATAGTTGCTGTCTGGAATATACTTCTGTTACCTGCTAATCAGTTGGTTACAGTGAGTCCTATTACAGCAAATTCTCATGCAAAGGGGAAATTAAATTTCTTATGTTGCAGCAGCTTTTGCTCCTGGAGATCCCAGTTACCTTTCCTTCATCTTGATGAATACCAGGTCCCGTAGTTCATATAGAACATCCAAAAATTCAGGAATTGTGCTGTTCAAAGSGTAGGCAGCAGGAGGCTGCCCATGAAATCCAATGGATGCTACTGACTAAGGGGATCCGAAGGCAGGTACACATGTACCTGCAGTGACATGTGGGCATAAAACATTTCAACTCTGGTTAGGATAAGTGGCCACTCTAACAGGAAGCCAAATGAATTCAGACATTATCAAAATTATTCTTTTGCTCAGAGTTAATCTTAATGACATTTGTTTACTGTTTCATAGTAAACACATTACACAAGTTACTGGAAAAGAATAATCCTTTCTGAGAAATGATTCTGAGTCAGACATTGGCAGTAGTGACATCAGAATACATATTAATAGAATGTGTATTTTTGACTTTGAATGACTGTTTCATTGCCCTAAAATATTTTCCACGCGAATAATCTCTTTTTTATTTATAACGTATATTCATCTTCAAGTTATTCCAGTACTGGCAACTCTACGTTCCAGCCTAGTTTTGCCTTTTGTTTTCAACACCTTTGTTTTTATAGCTTGTACACTTTTCTTCAGATACAATCAGAGTCACCTTGTCCCTACTGAGTATATGATCAACAGTTTCTCCATGCAAGTTTCCCAAAGCAGGCTCCACATACATTGCAGGGAGAGACTTGTGTGTCTTTAAGCTGTACATGAAGTGTATACATCTCCCGTCTGGGTAGATAGCCTACATATTAATTCTCTTGGAYGTACAGCGTAATGCTGCAATAAGAACTTTAAAACTGTCATGAGGTCAAGAATTGGTTGTGCTGCCTACGTGTTCACAACCAAAAACTGTAATGCATACCGAGCTTTTGATACAATTTTGATACAATTGAACCATCTTGAACTTATAAATGCAAGACATTGTGAAGACACGACAACTGAATTTCATGCATTCTTTAAAAGCCCCTTTTAGTTTTGCACATGTGAAGAAGTTTACTTTAAAGAATTAGGGTAACACACCAAACAAGGGGTTGAATGGCAACTGCATATAAGACTTCCAGGCTTCATCCTACCTTGGAAGYAGTTGTTCACAATGAACTATTTTAGCAGTCATTTCAGACACCTTTGGAAGATGAGACAATGCACCTACCGATACCAACTGCAAACTCTGGATCAGTTTGAYATTCAATGCGCACTTCAACTGTTAATTATGGATATTCCTAATTTACGCCAGGTTACAATGCACTGATTCTCTAATCTGGATTTGGATGACAATTTCCAAGCACCTTTCTTGTCACGCTGATAAAGAAGAGCTAGAAATTAAATAGAGTGACACCTCCTCAGTTGATGAACAAATGAAGTGTATTCTAAGAGACAATATAAATCAAGAGCAACTAAGAAAATAAGTTAACCTGATGGTAAAACAGTGAGGAGGATAATTAGTCKCAACCTTTCTTAAACAATGTTTTTATGTTTTCTGAATTTCTGGATTTTCTTTAAGGGCAGGCATTTTTTGGAAGACAAGTTTCTAGTATCTCTGCAGAAAGGAGAACCAAAATCCCAATAAGATATATTAAGCAAATACCAGCCAGGCAAAAGTACAAGCTCCTGTAAAAACTGAGCGAAACCCTGTCAAAYGTAAGCCTTCTCTCAAAGATTATAGAATAATATTTGTATAAGAAACTGAGAAGCCAAGTGATCTTGTTTGACCTGAAATCATGTTAGTGAAAACTGTATTATGGTAAATAGAGGAATGTTGTGCTTTTCAGGAACTATCTYGAGCTGGTGGCCAACTCAATTGAAGACTGGGTGAAAGAGGAAGAAGTCAAATACCAAGAAGAGAAGAAGGCTAAGGAAATAGAGTCTCTTAAACTGGAAAAAGCCATGGCAGAAGGACCTTTTGAATTGTCTGCATGTGCTGTCARAAAAAATGGCTTCCCTAAGAAAGCCAAAAGTGGGCATCTTTTTGTTTTATCCTAGAAAATTCATTTTTTGTGTTGAGTGCTGAGACCCAAAGTTGTTCAGAGCAGAATTGCATATATTTTGCATAGGGTAACCTTGTTTTGTCATCAGTATAGACATAAATATATTTTGAAATTAATTAAATACACATATTTAAATATTCTGCATCATCCTCTGTTCTGAAAACTGASACCTTTAATATCAGTTTACATTTACAGTAGCTGTGTTTATTTAATGAAATTACTTTAAAGTTTACATACAAATATGAATCTCTGTTTAGATGACTGAACATATGAAGAGATGAGCAGTAGTTAAAGTTGGCAACATGGTTCAGGAAAATTCCTTTTTAAAAGGGCAGGATRAAAGCTGGAAGTCAGAAGCTGAAGGCTACAAGCTAAAACTGGAAACTGGAATTGACTAGACTTCAGAGCAAACTTTAGTTACAAGCAACATTTTGGATAGTGAAAATTGTAAGCGGTTCACACAGTAACTGTTGAGCAGGCAGCAAATTCTGAAAACCCCTTTTGACAAAAGAGAACTTTTGTCCAAATTGTCTGTTTGTGTATTGAAATGCTATTAGCAATGATTTGTTGATATTTAGCCTTTGCTTTGTTCACTTTCTTTGAGAATGCACTTTGAAACCTCTAGTACTAGCAATTATCATTTACAAAAGTAGGAATGTTTTCCTCAACCCAATTAACGTCTCTGATTATAGTTTGGAAACCGAAAGGACAGTTATGGGTTCTTAGTCATAATTTGTACCTATCTAGCTGTCACAGGAGCTAGATTGAGCCTTGCCCATCTGGTGCCTCATGACAGATATGATTCATAGAGAAGTTCGCTTGCTGAAAGAAGATAATCACCTCTAGCTGGGACATGCAGACGGGCAACAGTGTATTTAGGTGACTTCAATTTCGCTGGCAGTGCTGTAGCCCACACTGCAATTTTTTACTTTTTAATACAAAGTAATTTAAGTAGAAGTTTCTGATAGTGTACTTTAATTTACCTTTTCTAGCAGGTAAATATTGGGTATCTAAGCACGATATAAAACCACACACCTAGAGAGATACCCTCTTCGTGAGTCATAGATGCTATAAAGCCCTAACAGTAAACAAGGGATGTGGTAAGTGTTTCTTTAGTGAAGGTTTGAAGGTTCAGGCAGCATTTATTCACTTTTTTGACTTGAAAGGTTGTAATATCTATGATTCTGGTACTGAGCTTGTTCTGGTGTTTGGTGAGCACATTAAAGCACTGGATCTGAATTCTGGAACAGTGGTAGTAGCAAAAATAATAAATACTGCTTATTGTTTATTCAGCATTGCTCATCTGCATAAAAAAAAAAATCTTGTTGCAGGAGCAAAGCCTTCAATAGCAAGAAGCAGAGAATGAGTCTTTAAATATGTTGATATATTGTTTAGCCTATTTGGTCCCCAGTTATGACTGTCAAGTAATACTAGTTGTCAGATAAGTTTCTTCTAACCTGAACAGTCTTTCTATTTTATCTCTAAAAATATTTAACATTTTCTTTATTCTACTTTTATACTTTTACTATTTACAAATATATTTTTTATTTACTTGCACTTATTTTATTTTTATTTTTCCATTTTTTAAAAATTACTCAATTTTCATATATTTATAACCTCATTTATTCCCCTTTCATTTCTCAAAGGCAGCATGTCAGAACTTGAGAGCGTCACAGAGACTATTCCAGAATCTCAATCCAACAATGAAAAAAGTCCTTTTATCAGAGAAGGTTCTCTAAAGGTGAGGCAAAAATATGTATGTTTCTGAAATGGACTAAATAACACTGCTTTCCCAGGAAGGTAAGCCTTCATTCTTACATAGACTTGACTCAGTCCTCTTAGTTTTTCTGCTCTTGGCTATTTTTTGTATACTTTATTTCTTGGTTTCTTTAATTTATTCCTTATTGATTCAGTTATGTTATTTTCTTAAGGGAAGACTGTTTGGAGTTAGACTAGACATTCCAAAAGCAATTCATAATTGCAAAACTAGGAAATGAGAGTTATGGATAATATCCTACTTTTCATTGAAGTTTTTTGGTTATAAAGCTATGAAAACATAAGATCCAGATTCGTGGAAGTACTTATGTACCCAACTCTTACTTTCACTATCTACATCTCTTTGAAATTAAGGAGTGTAAATATAGTACCTCAGAGTTGCCTTATGACAGAGAATCCCATTTTATAGACGTAGACCATGGTCATGCGCTACAGATGAATTGACTCGCCTAGGTTCGCACAGGAAGTTTCTGGCTGAGGTAGGAGTTAAGCACGCGGTTTTTTAAGTCTTTGCATTGGCACTATCCATGCTCTGCACTTAAAGTACTGATATTGGAATGTAGATATGAAATGGTGTTAACCAATTCCTGGGTACTCAACTTGAGTAGCATGGCTCAAATTAGGCTAATGCCTAACTTGTAACTGTGAATGCTTACCATTTGTTTCACAGAAATGCTTGTGCTTTGGTACGCTTAGAATATAAAATGCTACAAAGCTCTAAATACTCTGGAAAAATCTCGGATGTCTCTTGTTGTCTTCCTGGTACAAGTTGATAATTCTGGCACTGATACCTCATTCCTCGTTCTGTAAAATAATAAAATCATTTTATCTCACAGTTGTGTTTTGGGAATAAACTAATACCAGTGATGCATTCTGATTGATGATAAACTTTGTGGAAAAGTGCACAACAAAATAATTCTTTTATGACTGAATGTGTAGGATACAAATAATCGTCTGATACATCTCCTGTGGTCAAGAATTGACTGATCCTGTGGATTGAATGAGTCAGTAATTTTATGCAAAATATAGTGTGTAATATTGTAAAACTGTAGACATGTTTGGAAAACATGTGAGTGACTTAGAGTGACTTAGAACATTGATTCCTTTGAGTTTGTTTACTTGTACTCTTTTCAGCATGCACATATGAAATATCTTGTAACACAAAGACAACCACAGTTATTTGAATTCCTAACATTTAATGTAGGCTTGGAAGGAGGAGCAGGACCGATTGCTAGAGGAAGAACAACTTAAGGAAGCAAAAAAAGGAAAAAAAGAAAATTTGGGAGGTAAAAAAAAAGGACAGGAGATAATAATACATGAAGAAGGTAAAGGTTCCAACAAGAAATCTTCCAAAGAGAAGTTTGGAGATGAGCCAGCAAACACCCCTGAACTGGAGGAGGATCTCAGCATCCCAGAACCACATTCTGAGAAAGTTTATAAGGTAACGAGTCGTATTATTGCACCACGTTAGGAAAGTGCTAGTTATTTATATAGAGAGTCAAGATTACTGCAAAGCTATTATCCATTGTGAAATTGGAGTTCAGGGCAAATTAAGCCTAACTAGAACTTGTTTAACTCCATCATTTTAGTGGCAGATCCTTTCCTAAAAGTTCTGGAAAGTAGTTTCTGATGTTTAATATTATCCTACACAAGACTATTTAATTAACTTGGATGGTTTTTAGTGTATATGACATGAACACAAAGAAAGTTGATCATGGTTTTATGCCCATGGAAAATATATTTATGGGATGAATTTTCCCTAAAAATGTGATTTTCATGGGAGAGGGTAGGAAAGGGGAACATAAAGACGTGTTCCAACTCCTATGTTCAAGGACTGCTAGACCTAGTTGAAGTTTTGGCTGTTGGAAATCAAGTAAGAGGAGTTCACTCTTTCTTCCATTTCCTATTTCAAAATTCATGTTCATGATGTGCCCTAATACAAGCTATTCTGACTGTTATATTAACAGAGGGAGCTCTTCACTAGTAGTGTCCAAACAGTTTTTAGGCAGTTTGCACTGCTGTATACTTGCAGAGTCTAAGCCTTGCATTTAAAACTTGCGTAGGTCAATATATTTTAGTCTAAACTTGCTTGAGTACAGACTTCAGACTCAGAGGCATGTATCATTTCAGTCTGAACTTACGTGAGTACACTCACCTAATTTTTGCCAATTTGTGGCTCTTTGGAAGGCACAGCAATCTAAGAATCAGATTTACAGTGTCTGAATTCCAAAATCTAGAGGGCAGAAAGCTGAATCTTTATCTGCCCTTTATCTGATCCCATGGCATTGTACTTTGTCTCTTTGTACTTGGCCAGAATTTTTATTTCCTTCCCATCATATGTTAAGCCACCAGTCTACTTGCTACTCTTCAGTTTCCATGATGGCTCCATGTCACTGAAGGATCAGATTCTGCTCTCGTGTAACAGGTCACTTCAATTAGTAACTGAGAAATTATTTGGATATGACAGTAATATGCTAGGTATTTGCTGAAATCGTTATTACATTAGTTAAATATCTAAGCAAAAAATGTTGACCAGAACAGTGGGATCCTGATGATCTGTCCTTCATTTGCCTCTTTCATGGCTTCTGCCTTTCTCATTTACGCATAATCTATAACTTGTTTTTCCAGTTTCTTGGATACAATACAGGGGAGGATCTCATTCAGGTGTCAGGAACCAATCAATATCTTTTCCCATCTGATGGAGGACAGATTCAAGTAGAGAAGATAGAGTTTGTAAAAGGTGATTCTTTAATTCTTTATGCGTTGCTTTGACACAGTTACTAACTGATGGCATAGTTTCTTGATCCATAAATGCTTTTTCACATCTCAGGAGTAGAAATTCAGTTAAAGACATTGTGAGAGTACCATGTAATTCCATATTAGTCTCTATCACTATTAATATTTACATTTTCCTGTTTATGTTAACAACTGATAAATAAGTAAAGTACCAGAAAATTAGAAATGGAGAAAAATCAGTTCATGTTTATCTGTTCAATGGCAACCAATACATGGTATTCCAAGAATGCATGTTCCAATAATTTGTCCGATCAAAAGCAATATATCTAAGCAACAAGGTTATTCTGCAGCCTCTCAGATCTAATTGTCAGGAAGTTTCTGAATATTTAGCCTAAACTCAGGTACCCTTAATTTTGTCTTCTTGGTCTACTACTAAGCAATTCAGTCCACTTCTGAGCAATTTTCTTTTTTTGGTGTGCTTTATAGTTGCAGGTGCAGGGTTTTTTTGGGCGTGGAGCAGTTCTGAAGCCTTGTCGGGGCAATAATAATATCSCGTTGCTTTGCAGATCTAACTTTGGTAAAGGTAAAAGTGACAAAAGACAACCACAATTTCTTCATTCATATCACAGACCCCAAAAAAGACTTAAAAGAAATTGAAGTGCAAGAAATTAATGAAGAACAGAAAACTAAATCAGGTTAGTGGATTGAAACCACTGATATACAGAATTAATAGTTTGACATATTTAGTAATTGGATGCAAACCTTATCAACTAACATAAAATAAATCTCTACTAATGGCAGAGCGTGAATAAGATCAGTGTTCTGTAAATAGAAGTAAAAATGCAGTTGGCTGACTTGAGCACCATGTAGAGAGATCTTACCAAGATGCAGAAGCACAGTACAGGTCAACAGATGCAAACCAGTCTCTTTTCCAAAGCAAGGAAATCAATGAAAAGAGTCACCATTCATTAAGAAAATAATTTTATTCTTTAGTGGAGGCCTCCTTCAGATCTTAATGTGGCCTGGGAAAGCCTAAGAAGATGCAAACTGAATCATGTCCATTGTGACCAGAATAAATGTCTGCCCTTGAAAGGGAGGATTTCCCCCTTGGAACTGGACCTCCTTTTGTGAGTCAGATGACCATAGCATTAGTACCTCCTCAAGACGTTTACTGTGGAAACAGATCTTTCTGCAGTTCAGCAACTTCTACTGCTGGTTGACATGTTGCTAACACTCAGAAAGCATTGAATCCAAATCCTTTCTGAACCCAGGTAAGAGCGTTTCCAAGAAGGAAGCCAGTCAGTAATGATTTGTGTATATTTTTGCCAAAAGCACTATGGAATTGCCCTCGCTGATCTGAAGAGTATTGGAAAAGTATAACTTTTGGTAGGTGTGTTAGCTCTTTTGATCTTCAGCAGTGTTAGAAAGCATCCTGCTCTTGTTCCTCTCCTTGGCTTCAACTGCCGCCACTGATGTAATTGTAGGTTGTTTGAAGAGAAAATTTGCATCCCTTCCTTCCACAGATGAGATGTGTCTTGTCTGCCCTTCTGAAAGTAGTCCTGTATCATCAAATGGTACTTTCAATCACCAGTGTGCTAGCATCTGAGGCAAGTTGTATTCACTTGGCACATGTGAGAGGCTTTCCTCCTGCGTAAACAGGCGTACCTTATAGAAAGGCAGTAAGGAAGAGAAGAATCAATCCACTCTGATACTTGGCAGTGGCTGAATGGTACAATGGTGAGCTTTTAATGCAGTCAAAATGGCAAAACAGCATCCTGCAGGTGGTGGTCACCAAAGAACATTGCAATGACAGACAGTAGATAGGAGCAGACAAGGTCTGCTCTCAGACAAGCATGTGTGCCTTGTTGATGAAAGAACTGGGAGATGGCTAGGTGTTGGGTGCCTGCCTTAACCTTCTTTTGTAGTCCTCTTTGCTGCTCCTCGCAGTTTTAAGAAGCTGTTCCCATACTGGAAATCCCAAGGATTTCCTCTTCTAGCAGAACCTTTCTTTAAGGCAGTAGGAGTTGAACGAGAGGCAAGGTAGGATCCAGTGTCATTGACTCAGAGGTGTTACCTTGCGTAGTTCGTGTGGTTTTCAAAGATCAAGTACTCATCACATGACATTTTGTCCTGCACCCCTAAGTGAGCTTGTCTCCTGTTCCGCTTTCACAAATGCCAGACATATCTTTGGATCTAATTTCTCAACTTTTTCTCCTTTTTTTTACCTTCTCCTCAAGATACGGTCCCTGTGACAATACCTGAGAGGCAGTGACTTTTATTACTGCGTAGGCCACGTGATAGAAATGAGCAGTTCAGCATTCTTGTCAGCCAAGCAGGGAACAGAAACAAGGATCCTTGACTCCACAACTAGGTTCTTTTGCTTTTTAAATTCACAGAGACTTTTCACTAGTTGTTGCTATTAAACCTGGTTTTATACACCTAGCTAATTAGAATGCAATTTCTAGATGAAAAATCACAGCTAAGTTACACAAAACTGACTATTATATACCCTATCAGTGGAATGGTAAAGTTTTCCCTGTCCTATATTAATCTATTTTACAGGTTAGTCATCCACATTGAGGTGCCACTGTTCATACCAGTCATTGGTTTGCAGGTCAGGTGGTTCTGGTATGCGTTGCTATAACATTAATTCTAATTTTTTTTTAAAGGAAAATTGAAAAATCAAAAGAAAGCTGTGAGCAAGTTTGGATCTTTTTCAGCCACCCTGGAAAATGGAATCCAGCTGTCCCTGAGCTATTATGGACCTACAGGGAAGACAGCAGGTAAAGTAAGCAAACAGAAGACGATATTTGAGAACCATAGGGGGAATTTTTTTTCTTTTTTTTTTTTTTTTCTTCATACACTCCTTAACCCAATAATTTGTTGCATGCAATTCTGCCTTTCTCAGCAGCTGTTACTACATGGTAGGGAATTTTCAGCAAGGCTCAAGATGAGATTACATTGTCAAGAATATTCTATGATTCAAATTTCAAAATGGAGGGAGGCCTCCGTGCTTTTTTACTTACTGTGAAAACAGAGCAGTGCAGAGAAAAACTTGCAAGTATTGTTATTAAGTAGCCCGGCAAAATCGGCCAATTAATTTGAGCCAAAGAAAATGTGATTTGCTGAGGAGTCTTCTTGGTTTTCCAAGAAATAATATTTTTGTAAACTTATATAGGTGATTATGGAACTTTCATTTTACGTTAGGAGTTGGACTTTAGGTTACAGTTGTGCAGACATAATGAGGGATTTCTCTCAGCCTTTCAATAAACACATTCACCAACTGGAAGCAATTGCTTCACAAAACCACAGTGAAAATAGCGTCTGCTTTTACCAAGAGCTTTTTGTTTCCATTACATTTGAAAGGCCACTGAAATCATCATACGTATAAAGTGAAACCCTCCTCTAATCAGAAAATAATCCCAGCATTTTTCACCTCTTAAAATATGAAAACATTTAATTGAATGCATCTTTGTGTGGACTGTGGTAAACCATTCAACTATACACTCAGTTTTAATTATTCAAATACATTTTATAAATTAATTACTAAAAAAGGACTTTTTAAACTTGGGCCAAGAGAGCATCCACAATGTAGTGGACTGTGAAAACTTGTATTTTGGCTTTCAGGCTAAAGGTCATGGATATATTCAGATATCTGTGCATTTCCCTAATGCTGGCACCGAGACAAAAACTGAGATTGAAGGTTTAAAAACTGAGGTGGAAGACTTGTTATCCATGGACTCCTGAATAGGACTTTATCACCAGATGATCCAGTAGTTTATTCTAGCCTTAGAGGCTTAAATTTTGGGTCATCTTTGCAGTTGCCAAAAATCCAGAATCCATCCATAAGGCAAATGAACATGCAGGCAGCCTTTCTAGTAGTTTAGAACTTTATTTTTAAGGTGGCCTCTGCATTTTCTTATCTGCAGACTTAAACCATCTATGCCAAAACCCTTCTGGAAACAGTGGACATAGAAGTACTTAAGCCTACCTTTTATCTTTTTCAGCCAAAAAGATACGAACACTTCATGTGCATTACAGAAAATGCTACGATCTCACACCAGAATGGTTCTATTAGCATGCTTCCAGATGCATTTCTTTCCTTCTTTGTCTAATGTGATCTGGCTTGCAGTTAGTCAATGAGTTATTTAACTTTTCTTTGCCTGATGTATCAAGTTTTCACGTTAAATAATATTGTTCATTGCAAGAAGCAGAATTAAAATGTAATTTTACCAAAACAAACAAACAAAAAAGGATTTTTGGAAGTCTTCCTAAAGACGTTATTGAAATGACTGACTTGTAATTAAACTTCATACTTTGTAGAAACTACTAAGCAAATCAAGCTTGCTTTATTTATTTAAAAAAGATTTTCAAAAGATGCTTTCTGAGATCATCATGTTTTGCTCACTGGTGTTTTCAGTTCTTATGTGTATAGGTGTGGTTAAGGTGTGGATAATAAGTTGCTCCATCTGGGATAACAAGTTCTCCAAAACAAACAAGAATTAAATTGCTTAAATTGCCTGGGTGAGAAACAAGGTGCTATTTCATGAATTGTAGGTTTGGGACTTAGGCTGCCTTCAAACAAGAAAAGATGATTAAAAAAAATCTTTCAAAAAACATTAATGTTAGAGCTGGATGGGTTTTTCTGATTAAAGAGAAGTGTCAGTTCACTGAAACAAAACTGTTTTACAGAAAATCTTAGTTTGTATTCATTTTATTTTCAAGAAACTGTTTTGGAAGGCAACATGACTACCTTCTGTCAACATGCTTAGCAGGCTGCCCTTAATGCTTGGCCTTTAAGAATTAGGAGAGTCTAGACCATCAGAATCTTTCTGAATCATCATAGCAAAACAGAGCTATGTAGCAAAAACCTGCTGGAGTCGGTTCCATGCTGGATCRGCCCATGATAAAGCATAACGACAGTGATGATTTCCTAGATACTAGACTCAAAATGTCTCCACCTATCTAAGTATTCTGGAGGTAAAAGAGAATTTTAAAATTCTATTTTTTATTTTTGAGAAGCAAGTGACAACCTGTGGGAAACAAGAGTTTCAAGATGCCTTTTAGGCCGACAAGTAGTCAGTCTGTGGAAAGATTTTCTAGATAATTTCATATATTCAGTCCCWCTATCTGAAATAATAAACTCCCACACCAAGGTTATTATTTCTAAAGTAAAATTTAGTGTACAAAATCTTGTTAAAAAGTAAAATGTGGCCATCTACATTTATGAAATGTAATTGCATTAAAAATACTGCTTTTCCCTTCCTTAGATGATACAACAGATCCTGTCTTAGCAAGAATTCTGAACATCCCTTCTGTTCATATTCCGACCATAATTTCTCCTGTCACGTCAGCTTCAGGAAAAAAAGATAAGTCCRTCAAACAGAAATCAGGAAAATCTCTGCCATCCACAAAAGCAAGTCATAGCAAAATAGGCCCTACATCACCAGATGACCTGGTAAAGCAAGAAGAAGGAAAGGTGAGAGAATATATATTATCCAATCAACACAGAAAAGAAACAAACAAAAATTCAAATACATAAACTTAAGTAACAGAAACATATATTCTTCCCAGAGGGCTWTGAGCTGTGCCTTAACAAATTCCTAACAATTTATGGTGCTTGTAAGGATATGTTTTGCTCTTCCCATTGTTCTCAGATGTACRTATTGGCAGCTGTTAATGAAGCTAGCCTTTATTACTCCATGATGTTAAAGCATTGTGTCTTCCACGGTCCACAATCTTTTGTCAATTTTGGCTTTACAGTTACACCTGTTACATTATTAATATCTCAGTGACTAGAACTGCTCTAGAAATTAATTTTTAGTTTAACCAAGTAGGAGAARTTTTCTGTGCTTTCCAAAACCTGTACTGGAAAGTCTAACCAACCAGTAAATTAGTGGAGACAGTTTTGCAAAAGCTTGCTCTGCAATTCGGTCTTTTCAGCTGATCACAAGCCAGRGACCCGCAACTTGAGGAAGTTACTTTTGCCTGTAACTGAAGTACTTCTATCACAGGACAGTCCTTTGGAAAGGATGGATGGCATTTCAGAAGCAGATTCTGAATTTCTGYTACGGAATGCTTAGCACAGAGTGATACAGGAGTTACAGGACCRTGCGCATCAGAAATGCACAGCATTTAATCTTGAACATCTTCCACAAAGCTCTATGAGAAGCTTTTCTGGCATAAAAACATGTGAGTGGGGGAGGCCATATCAGATCAGAAATGGGTCACAGTTCCTCTCTGCAAAATGACTAACCTAGCTTATTTCAGGTCATTAGYTAACTATTGGCAGAATATTTTAGGTAACCACCAGAAGTTTATTTGATCTGGTGGTCTCGCAGACCAGCAAGGGTATGAATTACAGGAAAGGTTCTCAAAGAAATATGGGAGGAAATATTAGCAGGATAGTGAAAGAGAATGCGGAGTTTTCTATTTGAGATGATTTACCCTCTTTTCTTTCTTGACACTGTTTTCTCCAACCAGCAGTGTCCCAGAAATGGACACAATTAAAATACAAACAAACTCTAGGAAAAGGACAGAAATGGACATGAGTAGTATTGAGAACCAATTTAGTTACCATTTTCAGTTTAGGAARGGACAGTCTTCTGAAAATAGGCAGAATCAGAACACAAAGCACTGAGGTCCATAAACAGTTYAATGTAACACTAGTGCTCTAAAATAAACTGTCTGGGAAAATTCTTTAATGATAGTTATGATAAAAAGCTATCCCTTTTAACCTAATCAAGCTACAAAAGAGTAGCATTTCTAGATAATGTGCTTGTTAAATGTGGTTCTTAATATCTTTCCAGACTAACTGCAAAAATATTTAAAGCATATAGTAGTGTGTTTTAATTTTCCTCCTACTTGTTTCCATCTTTAATCAAATATGGCTGAAATGATGCAGAAAGAACTGCTAATAGAAAGTCCCAGTTCTCACCCTGAGCCAAATTTAAGTCCAATCTACTGCGTATAATACTTTTCATGACCAATTATTTTCCATTAACCCAGTCATTCCTCCCTTTTATGTTCTGCTTCTTCCACAGGATGGTAGATGGTATGTAGAGAACATGAGTGGCACCAGGTCTGCACTCTTTTCCTGCACTGTTTTCTCTTTTGTCCTGTCCCTCAGACTTTGTCCATGGAAAATTAACACTAGTTCATCCAACTGCAGTGGCTTCCAATTCCAGGGGCATTTTGTGAAATTCTACTTCTTGTTACCATTTTCTAGGGCACTGCCCTGAAAAGAATCACTACCTTCTGGTCTAAAGATCTGATTGTCTCTTTTTCAGAACTACGTCTTGAAAAAATGGTCTTTTGTCGACTCTGGTTACTTTGGCCACTTCTCCCAAAATCACTCTTGCTGTGCACTCACAAGAGGTTTATGAGTTATCTTCTCAGCTCCCTTGGCAAGGGAGGTTGAATGAAGATCATAATTCTGTTGATAGAGCTGGGCTGAACTGTTTAAAGAGGTAGAATGGGCAATATGGAAATGAAGGGTTAAATGCAGTGCAGGTTTATTCAAAACAAGGAGATAGGTTCCATTACAGAGCAAATGAGAGGAGAGAGTAATAAGAAGAAGACAAGAATGAACACATACTGAGCGCTGCAGGAATAGCCTTGGAAGACTCTAAACACAAGATAGCTATGCTGCTTCCATGGTACCTCATGGATGAAGTAATGTTGTGGCTCTTGTYTCAACATGGATTCTGTCCATATCCACAGAAAGTCCTGCTGACCTAATTTCAACMAGTTTAGCTAGGTATTTAAAGAGCATGAGCATGGAAAGTGGCGTAGGGAGTTGCCAAACAGCACTCAGTATAATACACAGCAATTGTGTGGTACAAACAAACCCTACCCAAACAAATTCCGCTACCATTAAAATTCTGTCGGGAGGACATCTAAGTTCCTCCTCTTCTTCCAAAAGGCTTTTTACTATTTTGTTTAGAATGTCTTCGGTCCATTTTTGGTGTTTTAATAAAAACTCTGAAAGACAGAGATCATCCATATTAGTGCATGGAGCACCCGTCTGTGTGAGTCGCCAAGTGTTCTGGAGGACAGAATTAAAATCTGAAGCAAACTTGACAAATTCACATGGACATGGTCTGGAAAATAGGATGCAATTGAGTAAGAATAAATGCTAGRTTCTACAGTTACATATAAATAATCAATATATATGTACAGAGTGAGTAACAGTTCTAGCAATAACAGTTCTACAGAGGAAGGTCTGAGAGTTGCAATGGATCASAAGCTATACATAAGTCAACAATGCCATCTTGCTGTGAGAAGGGCAAAGACCACATTGAKGTGAATAAGCAGAAGTATAGCCTGCTAAATATATAAAGTTATTTTCCATTCAGGGCTGGTAGGGCCTCAGTTGAAGTATTGTGTCYGGTTATGCATGCTGCACCGCAAGAAAAATGTGGGCCACACTGCATGGTTCTAASGAAAGCACCAAGAAAGATCAGAAGTCTAGAAAACTTGACTGGTGGGGAAAGATTAAAACACTTGGTTTGGGTTTGTTTGATCTAGAGTTGAGAGACAGAATAGCCTTCTGTAAAGAGCTATAGGGACACCATCATCTCTTACGCTACCCATATAATCAGAAGAAATAATCAGAAGTAAACTAATTTTTTGCAAGACAGATTCAGGCTAACCGATAGTAAAATGTCAGTAAGGTTAGTCAAGGTAAAGCACTGGAATAGATTGCCAGGAAACCTCCAGTCCTGGAAATTTTTATAATAGGTTACGTTAACAGTTTTCTCTAACGATATAGACATACTTCAATTTTTACCATTAGACAGAAAGAAGTAGATGACAACTGAGGGTTACTTCTACCTTATTCTGTGACTCCGTGATCCTGTGACTATGATGTCAGGGTATTGAGGATAGCCTTAATTACCCAGTAATACTGTGTAAAGTAACCATAAAATATACAGCATCCTTTATGCTGAAAAACAGGTGGCAAAACATCTGCCAATTTTTCCCTATATTTCTATTCCTAAAAAAMCAAGAACATGGGGTAATACCAGGACAAGTTCTCTCTGTTAACTCTGTCTGCAACCCAAAAATGTTTTCATCTTATGACTACTGGCACAGTATAGTTCATTGTCACATAGGTTTTTGGGGGGATGACATCAAAGGGTACATTGTTGTATTTTTTCCAAATGTTCCAGGGTCTTCCGACATTCCTTAGGTCAACCTCATCTTTTCTAGTCATCAGAACAGTTTCCACTACAGAACAGTGCAAAGAGAATTACACATTTTGACTGCCAAAAATTCCTTCCTGTCCCCTTYTCAAGTCAGTGCTGTATTTGCAGCAGACTGGAAGTACTGCTTTACCTATCTTTTGTGCTCTTTTAATGATTCTAGGTAAAATAACTGATGTGCAACTTCAAGAATTATTTCACGCTGTTCTGCTTCACGCTATTTATTGTCATCTCATGTGACACTGTGCAYAAGATAGCATAATGACTCAGCAAAATGAATAAAGTTAGGAAGGGTTGTTCTTCAAGGGTTAATAARGAGGAATGAAAGAAGATAGCATAATCAAAGAAAATAAGCTAAGGTTTCCACTTCAGAATCCATAAACTCTCAAAATGTTAAAAATGAGTGGTAGAAAGCACTTTTTTTTTTTTTTAAATGTTTTGTTGCAACTGAAATCTGTAGTCTATTTTTTTCTTTCTTCTTTTAAGATGTGGAATAAAACTAATTCATGTTGCATTCTGTAGGTGGAAGTGGAAGAATCACCTTCCCAAGCACAAGTGATGTCAAATGGTCTTGCATTCCCAAGTTTGAATGTCTCCTGTCCCCATGGACTAGTACTAACTTTCCATGGTGAAAGTTTTGGAGGTTAGTTTTCTGAGCCACTGCAAAGTAAGGAATTTTAAAATAAGTTAAAATTACCGAAGAAAATTATTTCTGCCTTGATGGGTTTAGATGTAACAATATTAATTTTTTTCACATCTCAGATTGCTAGTCTGTCATAATGTCTATCTAATAGTATTTGAAACATAGATAATATGTTTTAATTCAAACAGATGTAAAATCTAGAATTGCAAGTTGTTGGACATAACAGATAGGGGGCAGGGAAGCAGCAACCCTAAAAAACACTTGGGAGTCATGTTGGATAATCAGTTGAATATGCATGTATATTGGAATACTAAAGAAAAATGAGCAAATTCAATTCATAAATGCATATATATTGAGGAATCTTGATTGACAACAGGAAGATTGTTATGTTACCTATATCTGCACCTCCTTTGGAATCATATGTACTGCTCTTAAGTCCACAAGACAAGACATTCCTGTTTTGAAAGATTCAGGGAAGAGTGACAATAATGATTAAAGCATTGGRAGATGTATCTTAYAGYGAGCTTATGTCACCAGAGAACTCAATTTAATTACCAAAGAAAAGGCCAAAGGAGTGACTGGTGCCAGTCTGGAAGTASAAAGGAAACAGAATTTTGGTGATAKCTTGTAAACACAGTATGCAAAGGTATTACAAATCTCAGGGGCTTGAAACTGAAAAGTAGTACTTTATATTAGATTTAAGTTATACTCATTTTTTAATGGTAAGAATGATTAACAAAACTAACCCAGGCTGTGATGGACTCTCTGCTACTGGATATTTTACAATCAGGTTTTGTTGCCTTTCTAAAAGATACGATCAGTTTCAAACAGGAATTACTTCACATAAGTGCTTTGGTTTATGCCATCCAGTACATACGGAGAAGACAGTCATAATAAGCCTTTCTGCCCTTATTGTTGAATTTCCTTTTGAAGACCGATAGGCTAKATAGATACTTATAAGTTTCTGTGCGTGACATTTTTCTGCAATGATTCAGTTTCCCAGTGTTTTTGAAAACCAGCATGAGGTTCATCTTTGCGTACTGTAAACTGTAGTAAATCTTGGATGTTTGTAGTCACGCCATTAGGTTTTGAAGCAGACAAATGTGAATTTTGCTGTTGTCATCTGGTCAATTTTAAAACAGCTACCTACAGATGTCATTTAATGCCTATATACAACAAATCTGTCCAGCCCAGGCTATATTGGAGCTATTCAATATGTGAAAATAGATCAGCAAAACTGCAGAGGTGCCCATATYCGGGAATAAACTAGATTCATCACACACACCAAGTACATGCTAGCAGTAATCCCAACACATCCTATGCATGAGCTGTTGCATAAAAACCAGCAGAATCATTTGTCTTCCTGGCAACTGATGAAACAACATACCTCTTAGAAACCAGCCAAGTGGTTAGTCCAGCGTATATGAATTAATAAAAAATAAGAAATTTGTATTAAATAGCATTAATAAATGTAGTATGATACACAAGGATCCAGCACAAATTTATAATAATGTGAGAGGAATGTCTTGATTTTTTTTTTATTTTTTTTTTTTTTTTTGCCACATAGACATGAATTGCTAGTAAAAGCTTCCCTCATTTTTCTTCTCAGACATCTCTTTCTGTTTACTATCAAAGTCATAGAATCATAGAACAGCCCAGGTTGGAAGGGACCTCGAAAGATCACCTGGTCCAACCTTTTGTGGTAAAGGGAGCCGAGATGGGATTATGTAGCACACTGTCCAATCGCATCTTGAAAACCTACAGCAATGGGGTCTCTACCACATCCCTGGGGAGGTTGTTGCAGTGAATGGTTGTTCTCACTGTAAAAAATTTCATTCTTATATTGAGATGAAGCCTCTCCCGGTGCAACTTGTACCCATTATCCCTTGTCTTCTCCACATGGCTCCTTGTGAAGAGAGAGCCTCTGTCCTCTTTGTAGCTACCCTTTAAGTACTGGAATACTGTGATGAGCCTTCTCCAGGGAGAAGAGACCTAACTCTTTCCTCATAGACAGATTCTCCAGTCCTTTGATCATCTCTGTGGGCCTCCTTTGGAGGTCTGTCCACGTCTTTCTTGAATTGTGGGGACCAGAACTGGACACAGTATACTCCAAGTGCAGCCTGACAAGCGCTGAGTAGAGTGGGATGATCACATCTCTGTCTCTGCTAGTAATGCCCCTGTGGGTACAGCCAGCTAGGCACATTTTGCCAGTTTAGGGTAAATGTGCTCTGATCAATCTGGTAGAAAGTAAAGGGGAGGCGAAGGGTTTTCAAACATACATAGTTTGGCAAGGAGCATGACTTAAAATGCTGAACAGTTGAGGTGAACAGAGCAATTACGGACACAGACATATACTCTCTTGACACAACATAATTATACTCATTAGCACACTCAACACACTGCCATAATTTAATCTAAAAACCTTATTTGTTCCAATAGACAAAATATCTAACTTCAGTTTCTATACAAACTCAAACTTGGTGAAACTCAGTAACTTTTTTCACCTTTATGTGCAGTTAAGAAATTCCTCTCACATAATGTCAGTCTTCCAAAAGTTCAGCATCTGTAATAAATCCATCTTCAAATTTCCTTTGTTTTCATTTGGAARGACAGACACCTCCACAGGAGGATGCAGAGTTTTTGAGTAGATGACTGCTCTGAATTGTTCTCTGAAAAACAGAGGCTGTCCCTTACTCTGTGGATTACAGAGGAAGCCAAGGAGGGTTAGGCTTACTCACCTGAAGTTGCATACCTTCTGTAGACACCATGATGCTGGGTGTTTAGCACTGTTTGAATGTGTGCTACRCAGTATTAAGTAACTCAGAATTTGTTTTCGGATTTGAAAGGTGAAGCCACTACAGCTGAAGCTGAGAAAGAGCTGGTAAAGAAAAGTGAGGCCAGAGCAGATGAAGCCAAGGAAGAGCAGGTTGAGCAAGGTGAGACCAAAGCAAGTAAAGCAAAGGAGGAAGAGGTTATGGCAAGTGGAGAGAAGGAACGTGTGGTTACAGAAGGTGAAATAAAGCATGAAGACACCAAAAGAGAACAGGCCAAGCAGCTTACTCTGGAAATTCTGGTTAGGCAGAGTTATCCCCAAAAGGTAAAGAACTCTCATCTATATACRTCTGTGGCAAGGCAAACAGAACAAGAGGTGTCAAGAGTCATCACCAATCAAGGAACTGTCATAAAGTACATGATGGATGGATCTACCCAGGTATGTTTAGTAGAATTCACTGAAAGCAGCCTGCGTGTGTGATTACCCTTGAACTTGTGCTTGTCAACCGAGATAGAGAAGTGTCCAGTTYGTAGATGAAGGAGTGAAGTAATCACTGAGTTATGCAACCATGTCAAGACTAAAATGATCTTGGCTTTGTTCAGAATCAGAACTTATGGCRTATAGGGAGCTTTAATGATGAAAATTTTAGGCAACTTTGGGATTAGGAAATAGCTGAATGTGGTCTTAAACATCTGAAGTGTGGATTAGTTGGGCTTTGGGTATTTTTGGCAACTCAAGAAAGCATCCATATATTTTTCAGTCATCCAAACAGTCATACAGGATCCAGAAAAGACCTGAACTATTCTTCAGTCCTGCAGACAYCTTTAGGTATCCTAAATTTTCATCAAAAAGACTTCATATTCCTAAGTACCTTCTTTGTTTACATGTATTTAGGTTGCCCAGAATTCTGGTACCTTTTAGGTRCTATAGGTTAGATACCATCTTTGCAGATACTGTAGTCAATCTACAAGCARCTGTCTTTTTGAAGTCTAAGACTCTATGTGTAGTTAGCAAACAGATGAAAAGAGGAGTCATCTGTTTTGACTCAGAAACTGTCAAAATAATTCCTKAATTCCTCAAGTTTTTTTTCTAAGTAGACCACAACTCTTAATGCAAGTTCTTTACATTCATTCRTTACATTAGATCTTAAACCATTTAGCCAGGATTTCTGAGAAACATATCCATTTCAGAAGTATGCAAAGAAGCTAGCTGCTGTATGTCTATACATTCTCAACATACTGTCTCCTGACAGAAGAATATAGATCTTATGTGCCTAGCATAATTGYACCATAGTCTTTGTATAAGCAGTTTATGAGTGCGTCCTTCTTAATATTAACTTAATGTTTGTGACTCATCAAGAATCTATTGCATATAGATAAGCATTCAAAAAAGAAGAAATAGTGAATTACCTTACACTAACTGTAACTCCTGYGATGTTTCTATATGTTGTCCGTTTGTTTTCCACATTGTACCGTCTTCTCCCTAGAACATCTGTACTGTATTTGTAAATGAATTCAGGGACAATTGTTAGCTGCTACACAGGGAACACACATATGAAGAGTTGAGTGTAATGGACAATAGATCTCAAAAACCAGCTATAATAAGATAAATAACCATGATTTCTTTTTGTTAGCTGACTTGATGGCTAAAAAATTAACAGCAATCCTAGACATGTAGAATACCTGAATACAGATCAATATGGTGATACAGATGCATTACCACTGCTACAAAAAAAAAAAAGTCATCAGCCTTTGACCACTTAAATAGTCAAAGAATAATCTTTACTGTTTACTTTTATAATGCCTATATGTTACTAGAGTCCCCAGTAATTATATACTTGAACTGCAGCAATTAGCAGTCCTTTCTTATTGAGATAGCTTCTTCATTTCTTGTATTCATTCTGAGWGTCTTTTACATTTTTCCCCTCCATCACCCACAATATTCTAGTGACTATTGCATTTGYGACACATTCTTTTGAGACTTTCTACTGGTGTTTGAAGTGATTTTAACCCCTAGTATGTCCTTGATTGCTGTAGATTCTGTTTGCTGATGGCACAGTGAGTAGAAGTCCTGATTCTGGTCCTGTCCTACCACCACCTACAATTCCAGATAACATGCAGCTGTTACCAGAATCGGAGCCTTCATCTGAGACCAGCACTAAGAAAGGTAACATTTCCAGTGGTCTGGACAGATTTAAAGTTAGCAGGGCTGATGATACTTAATAAAGGGCATATTTCTTTAGTCTGAAAATTCTGCCAGTGTCAAAATGCAATTTTATCTGTACTCAGCAGCTGCACACTTCTAATTTGTTACCTTCACATCAAATAATTTCTCTCCTACTCCAGATTTCTTTTTSTTCTAACATGCTAGGACTCTAATAAGTAAAAGGGTGTGTGAGAACTACAGAGTGATTCAACACAAAGTATTTTAAAAGAAATCCTTGTAACTACAGTAGTGTCAAATTCTTACTTACGTATTGCACAGTTTTCAGTCTTGGTATTGAGAAGTGCTTCTCTCGCAGAGGACTTACTATATTTTTCTTTCTCATTGTATGTATTCCAAGGCACCTACTGTTGGTCATTATTAATTGGTTGTATGAACYTGTGGTCTGTCCCAATATAACCATTCTTACATTATTTTGTTTGGCTAAGAAAGAACCAAATAAAAGGTTACTTCATACCTCAGAGTGTAGTCTGCAATCACTGTCAGTGCTACTGAGTGCAAAGAATAATTATGACTTATCATGATATTAACATATAATTTATTGGAAGTATGTGAATAAAAATTGCTGCCAAAGAGRAAAGTCTCTCAAAAAGGAGACTTTCAAGTCATCAAGTCCAGTCCTTGTTCTTAGGATATTCCTTAGGATAACTGGAAGGATGTTTGAGAACTTCCCTGACAAACTATCTTCTAATTTTCAGCCTCAGTRTCTGTCACCAGTGTATAGCCTTTATTCTTTATCCTTTATCCTTTATTTATGATCATTTTTTCCTC
>JASVER010000050.1:5079145-5181364 GCA_030449065.1 Oceanodroma leucorhoa | reverse complement strand
TAGTCTAAGTTCCTTTTCTTGAATATGGGAGACCAGAGTTCTCTATCACATTCTTAATAAGATCTCTCCATTACCTTTCACAATGAAATTTCCATCACTTTTCTTCTGATGCACCATAGGATTGTGTTTGCCTTTCTTTTCACCGTATTTTCACAGATAACTTGTAGTCATTYTGTATGGATGATACCTCCAGGTCTTTCTTTTCTTCTACTGTTGCAAACTTGTCCGAAGCGTAAATTATTTTTATTCCTTTTTGCATTAAATTTCATTTTAATAGGCTGCATCAAATTCCTMTTACTTRAATCCTCAAGCTCATGGGACAGTTYTGGATGCTTTTTTTTTCTGTAATCYATTCAGATTTTCTTCTGCATTGATAGTCCCTTCCAAATCATGTCATAATCAGATGTCATTAGCATGCTATTTACTATTTATCCTGTGTCATTAATGAACACATTAAATAAGATTAGTTCAAGGRCACACCTTTGAGTAATAGCACTTGTAATTTTCCTCCAGCATGATAAATAGTTCTTCTTTCAATTCTGTCAAAACCAATACTCACAGAAATTCTTCACTTCACTGGTTTTGTCTTTTGCCTTAGAGAATACCAAGTCTGATACAGAAATTTTTGTTTCTGCAGGAAAAGGCAGTGACAGAAACAGTGTATCACACCCAAACAAGGACGAGTTGTTTGAAAACACTGTGCAGGGTCCGGTTAATTCTGAGCAACCTAAGGAGAACCAGGCAGGAACCTGGATAACAACAACTCCATCAGGCATTCGAGTGGGCACTGAGGGAGGAAGGAGAATGGATCTGAAGCCGCTCTTAATCTATCAGGCAACTGACCCAGCTGATGGAACGGTATTACTATTTTTGTGTTGTTATAGCACTGTCTACTGAGCTAAGAGACAGGGCTGCCATCAAGTAAGTTGTAGGATTTGTTCTGTGGACATATATCCTACAGGTTGTGTTATTACACTGTTACTAATAAAAAAGGTTTAGATTTTGAAGAAAATGTGAGTCCTCAGGCTCTGAAGTAGATAGAGTTGCGGCAGTCTAGCTTCATCAGAGTTTCAGTACATAATGCCTTGTTTTACTGTTGTTGCTGTTAGAAGTATCTCAGAGCTAATATAAATTAGTATTCCTTCATTCTTTCAGGTTATGACTGTACGAGACGATGAAGTGATAATTGTYGAGAAGCTGGATGGTAGCAGAGTAGTAGATCATGCTGATGGTACTAGGATCACGACTTTTTATCAAAACTGTGAAGAACTTTTTGTACCAGAGGATAGTGGGGAAACAGGTAAAATCAAAAGGGGAGCACTTATCTCTGCTATATCTTGAGAAGCAGATAATTGTCAAAATATACCTAAAGAAGGCTCATACCAAAAACCTAGATAACAAATCCACTAGTGCAGTCTAGGCTTAGTTTGTCTGCTTGGTCTTTTTTTCATCAGTATTCAGTGCAAAAATTACATTGTAGCAAACAAGCAAATTTCCTTCTTTCCATGTATATACTTACATGACCCACCTTCACCAGGAGACCACAGTGCCTGAGTTCTAATATGTTCATTGCCCACTCTCCACCTACCCTGATACAACAAGCAAGCTGATTTGAGTCTTAACTGAATAGGTGTATAAGGACCAGGGCATCCTCATATTTCCCAGAGAGGCCATGGACTCACCAGCCTTGGAGGTATTCAAAATTTGATTGAATACGGCCGTGGAAAATGCCACACCTAGTAGAAGTGAAACTACCTTCGCCTGAAACAAGTGGGCCAATGGTCATCTGTGTTTCTTCGGGCTGGCAGTATATTCTGTATGCTTAGTTCAGTTGCTGCATAAGTTCTGTAACTAACATGAAGTGTTTATTTACTGTGTGGGTGTCAGGGCTGTTGTGTTCAAACACAGTYGAAAGTTCTGGTTGTAGAACTCCTCCCTGTGGGATTTTAAAAATCAAAACAATGACCTTGAACTGGTCTGTCTATTCAGTGGGAAGGCAATGGCCAGATTAACATACCAGTTTGATTTRTTTTCCCTGACTTCTGCTGCTGAAAAGGAATTTCTTCACATCTTAGAGCGTGTATCACAGGTCTAAAAAATTCCAGTGGCCCAACCTGTATTTTACAAATATCCAGATCATTACAGTTAGTACTGTACTTGATAAATTAGAGAGTACTCTCCTGACCACACCAGCCACAGATAGTTACATTTTTTGCTGTTTGATTTTCCTATGTTCAGCGCACAGTCCAAAAATTTGAAGGTTGCATATTGTTTACCTAACCTAAAATTATGTGATAAAGGATGTTATGAAATCTGATGGTCTTTTACTGAGGAGATAAAGGTCCAGCCTTATGAGAGAAAAAGCAAATTGGTTCCTAAGACTTTTCCATGGTTCATGTGCTCCTGTCTAGTTGTTCTGTATTAATTCTTAGATGAACCCTTGGAAGCCATCACAAGGAAGGTGAAATGTATGCAAGTAGAGAATCCTGAGTTTGCTACTGTTATAACAAATTGTGAGGACGGTACCTGTTGTACCATCTTTGGAGATGGGACATCTATTATAGCAAAGCCACAGGGAACATATCAGGTGGGAATTATTTTTAGTTTGTGACAGTGAAATGTATCTTTGTGTTCCAAGTTCCCTGCCATCAGCATCTCTCACCTTGACTATTTTAACTCCCTTCTCTATAGCCTTCACAAATCCTATGATTCCATCTCTTTTATACTCTGCCAATATTTAGATATTAGAGGTCCCAGTCAACTGGAAGCTGGCAAATTTTGTTGTCCCAATTTTCAAGAAGGGTAAGAAGGAAGACCCTGGTAATTACAGGCCTGTCAGTCTCACTTCAGTGCCTGGTAAAATGATGAAGAAGATTATTCTGGGAGTTACTGAAAAGCACTTGAGAGACAATACAGTCATTGATCATAGCCAGCAAGGGTTCACGAGGGGAAAGTCCTGCTTAACTAACTTAATTTCCTTTTATGACAATGTCACCCATCTAGTTGACCAAGGGAAGCCAGTAGATGTGGGKTTTTTTTGTTTTACCAAAGCTTTTGGTATTGTCTCTCACAGTATCCTTCTGGACAAAATGTCCAGCACACAGCTAGACAAGCCCATAATACRTTGGGTGAGCAGTTGGCTGACGGGTGGGGCTCAAAGAGTTATAGTAAATGGGGTTACATCAGGCTGGCGGCCAGTCGCCAGTGGAGTTGCCCAGGGCTTAATTTTAGGGCCAGTGCTCTCTAATGTTTTTATAAATGATCTGGACACAGGAATCGAATGTACATTAAGTAAGTTTGATGATGATACTAAACTAGGAGGWGYTGTGGACTCCCTCGAGGGTAGAGAGGCCTTACAGAGAGATATGGATAGACTAGAGAGCTGGGGAATCWCCAACTCTATGAAATTTAATAAGAGCACGTGCTGGATTCTCCGGATGGGGTAATCCTGGTTATACGTATAAACTGGGGGACAAGAGGCTGGAGAGCAGTCTCGCAGAAAGAGATGTGGGGTTTGGGTGGATGGCAAGTTGGATATGAGTCAACAGTGTGCCCTGGCTGCAAAAAGGGCCAACCATGTCCTGGGGTGCATCAAGCACAACATAGCTAGCTGGTCGTGGGAGGTGATCGTCCCACTCTACACTGCACTGGTGCGGCCCCACCTCAGGTACTSTGTGCAGTTTTGGGTGCCTCAATATAAGAAGGACATCAGTCTATTAGAGTGTGTCCAGAGGAGGGCGACCAAGACGGTGAAAGGTCTCGAGGGCAAGACTTACAAGGAGCAGCTGAGGTGACTTGGTTTGTTCAGCCTGGAGAAGAGAAGGCTGAGGGGTGACCTCATCCCAGTCTACAACTTCCTCAAGGGGCGCAGTGGGCGGGGAGGTGCTGRTCTCCTCTGTCTGATGACCAGCAATAGGACACGAGGAAATGGAATGAAGCTGTGTCAGAGGAGGTTCAGATTGGACAGACTGGAAAAGGTTCTTCACTGAGAGGGTGGTTGGGCACCGGAACAGGCTCCCCAGGGAAGTGGTCACAGCACCAAGCCTGTAAGAGTCCAAAGAACGTCTGGACGACGCTYTTAGTCATATGGTTTAGTTTCAGGTAGTCCTGCGAGGAGCAAGGAGTTGGACTCAATGACCCTTGTGGGTYCCTTCCAACTTGAGATATTCTATGATTCTATGATATTTCCTCACAACTGTATAGTATATTTAAATCACAGGCTTAAATTTCCTGAAGTTAAAGAAAATATTACAGAGACTAACATCAGCTTAACTCTTGGATCTCATCTTCCTTCTTTCGCTCCCTCTAGTCCCTCAAAACTGGATGATTCAGTAGTAAAGCTCTCCTCTTGTTTTGCATCTGTTCTTCATTTTCATGGTACCTCTAAACTGAAGATTTCACCTTTCAGGACTGAASCTCTTCCCTTCTTACTATGATAGGTTTTACCCATCAAGACAGGCTCTCTTTTCATTGATGAAGATTGCTCAGCAGTTTATACCCATGAAGTTTACAAYTTCATCAGCAAGAAAGAAGAGAAACAAGCAGGGAGATACATTATGAAACACACTTCCAGCACTATTTGTGAGATGATGGATCCTGAAGGAAATCTTTTCAAGGTAAAATACATGGAAGGAAACAAGTTTCTGCATTTTAAGTGATTTTATCTTAYAAACATCTCTCGAAGTCAGCTTGTAGCCTTGTAGTACTTATTCTTAAAGTGGCCTAGCTAGCCAGAAGAAACAGYTCCTGAATCAGGTCTCTGAAATGTTCTTGGGGATGTGATGGATTTCCCCATTTATATCTCTTCATAGGTCAACATGTATATAAATGTGTATATATACATATAGGTATATATTTATACATACATTCTATATACATACACACACCTGTATGTATATACRCATTTTTATATATATACACACACATTGATATTTATATACACACCTATATATATGTATGTACTATGTAATTATTCAGCAGCAAATTACKGTTTTAAATGTATCATGTAACGCAAGTCATTTTATATAATTTCTATCATAGGTCATGGCTGATGGCAGCACATCTGTGTGTGTTCCTAGCATTGGCTCTGATGACAAGGAAGACAGAAGTTCAGCATCAGCACCCCCAGAAGTTAACAAAACTATGACGTATGATGAGCATGTCCCCAGGTAAACTGCAATGGATTCATAGGTTTACGCTTTCTTTCTCCACTACAGGGTTTGTAGATTTGTCTTTCCTTTCTTCAGTACTCTGTATTTGCACACTTGATGTCGTCATCTTGGAGTTCCATTTTCTTGTCGTGTCATCACAGTGCTTTTTCATTTTTGTCATCTAGAAAAGAATGCAATTTGAAAGCCATTGCATTTGATCAGTGTGGTGGGTTGACCTTGGCCAGCTGCCGAACGCCCACCCAGCCGTTCTCTCGCTCCCCCTCCTCAACAGGACAAGGCAGGAAAATAAGATGCAAAAGGTCGTGGGTCAAGATAAAGACGGGAAGATCACTTTCCAATTACCGTCTCRGGCAAAACAGACTCAACTTGGGGAAAATTGATTTAATTTATTGCYRATTAAAATAGAGAGTTGGATGGTGAGAAACAAAGATGAAAACTAAAACACCTTCCCCCATCCCCTCTTTTTCTCAGGCTCAACATCACCGCCTCATTCCTGATCCCTCTACCTCCTCCCCACCCCAGCCGCGCAGGGGATGGGAGGTTGCGATCAGTCYATAACAGCTCCTCTCTGCTGCTCCTTCCTCCTCACACTTTTCCCCTGCTCTATTGTGGGTCCTTCCCATGGGCTGCAGTCCTTTTGGTTAAACCTGCTCCAGCATGGGCTTTCCACGGGCTGCAGTTCCTTCTGGGAATATCCGCCTGCACCGGCGTGGTCCTGTCCACAGGCTGCAGGGGAACACCTGCTCCACCACAGTCCTGTCCACAGGCTGCAGGGGAATCTCTGCTCTGGCACCAGGAACACCTTTTCCCCCTCCTCCTTCTCTGACCTTGGTGCCTGCAGGGCTGTTTCTCGTACTTTTTCCTTCACTCGTCACTGCCTGTGTGGCATTTTGCCCTTTCTTACACACACYTTCCCTGAGGYGCCACCATCTTGGCCGAGGGGCTCAGCCGTGCCCTGCGGTGGGTCTGTTGGAGCTGGCTGGGACCGTCTGTGTCCAGCACCGGGCAGCCCTTGGCCTCTCCTCACAGAGGCCGCCCTGTAGACCCCTGCTGCCAACACCTTGCCTCCTATGCCCGATACAATCCAATGTATGTGGCTGGCTCTGTAGGTTCTTCATCATCTACGCGGATGGTTCTGGAACCGAGCTCCTGCGGAGCAGGGATGTACACAAGTATCTTGCYGAAGCCTGTAGTGATCCCGCTGCTGCTGTCTTGCAGGATCCTGTACAAGAACGTCCAGGTAGGAAAATTTTATTTCTTTTCCGACAAACTAATAACAGAAATAATTACAAATATGGAGTCAGAAGTTTCAAAACTCTCATTTGGACAGGAAATTTGAAAATCTTTTTTCCCATGTAGAGAGGTGCCCACACTTCTGGTGGTGAAGCATGGGGAAGGAGGAGCTTGTGGAAAACTCTGGGAAGCAGAGAGTTAACTGAATGACACTGTGAAGGGATAAGTGAACAAACAACTGGCATATTTTTATCCGTTCTCAGACACGCAAACAAAAATGATTACCAAATGCRTAAATTCTCTGTGTATTTACCATCAAAAAACATTGAATGTATCACAGGCTTCATTAATCATATAGCTCTGTTTATCAATGAAGACAATGATACTCTGATGTTGACCCTTAGTCCGGCTGTTGGAAAGGATAAATATATGTTATTAAGAAGCTGGAAAAATGTGACTGAAATAGGGGATGCCAAAAGCATATGGCACTAACCACCTCGTAGTAGCAATACAAGAAGTTACATCCTGAAATGATTGGTTATCATTGTAAAGTTAGTTGGAGAGACTGTGTTTCTATAAAATACACTGTGGCATAACAGGTAGATCCTAAGAATATAAATATATCTTTAAAAAGACAGGAAGGTGTGGTTCCCCTGGGTATGGGGGSATGATAAGGATAGTTTGCCTCAAGCCATAAAGTACTAAGACATTCTTCTCAAAGGTTTATATCATAAGCATGGGGAACAGCTTTCCCACCTCCTACTCTTAGCAGGTTTTGCACATTTTTAAATGCTGCTTCTATTCACAATAATGACCAGTTCCCCATTGTATAAACTGAATGAAATAATTTTGCCATGGGGAAAGGAAAGAGGAAGGACACTGAGGGAGACAGAAGGATAGGGAAGGTGGAAAGATCAGGAAGATGGAGAAGATACATACCCAGTGAAACTCCCAGTCAAGAAAACCTGCTCACAACCAGCAGTCATTTCTAATAGTAGCACATGTGCTTTTCCAGTCTTCATACTCTACCTTTCTCAATCCTGGCTCTATTTGTCTTGACACCAAGGCTTTACAATTTTATATCATTGTGACAGAGTACCTCAGTAGTCATATCCATGTTGAAGGCCACCTGTGGGGTAGATAATAGTAGAGTAAGTAGATTTTTGGGTTGGGTTGGAAAAAATATATTGAAGAACATTAGAATTAATCAGAACAATAAAAAGAGATAATAAATAATCTCTAAGGGAACCCATCCAGTGATCAGATTGTGAAATACAAAATACAGTGAAGAATTATGCACGTTCTGAATGTGATGTACTTCTGAGATTAGTATTCAGTAAACATGGGTCAATGGTCTGGTTTTCCTTGTTTGGGATACTCCACACACGATACAACTGAGCCATTACCCAAGACTCAAAGCAAGTAGCGTAGGCAGTTTGTTGTTAAACATGGTCTGAGTAATCTGAACTTGTCCAACTATTCTATAATCAGTGATCCAACATTATCTGTAGCCATGAGTATCACATTTTCACATGGAGATACTTGATCTCCATGTGAAAATGGAGATATCCATTTTCACATGGATATCCACTTGATAATAAGGATTTTTATACTTAGGTAGGTATATTTTTCTGGAGGTTTGAGTCACTTTTCCATTGTTTTTGGATTTGAACTGATTCTCAGCAAAATGTGTCTTTGAACCAGGTGTTTTAAGTATTACTGTCCTCCGCCCTTTGGCTGAAACCTCCCCCTGGGTAATGAAGAAAGAACCAGAGAGTATTGTTCCTCCAAATCTTCAGTCAAGGACCCGGGACACATTTTCTTCTCTTGAGGTATAATTGTTTCAGAATTGTCTTTTGCTGCTGAAGCAATAGATGTTTGTCACAGGGCAGGAAATGGAGCTATAAACAATATGACATTCTTAAGTCCATTTTACTAAGCAGGCAAAGCAAGGGGCAAGCTGTGTCAGGGAAAATGTAGTCACCTTGGGCGGCTTCTGCTCTCAGTAAGGTGATATAGCAATTTTAAGGGGAGTTCATCTTGCCAGATGAAGAAGTTTTAGAATAGATAAATTTTGCCCAAGAATCTACTGACTTTATTGTCTAGMTCTATGATGCTATAAGGAGAGCATGTGCTTTTCAGCTGAGACACACATTGCCGATATCTGCATTTAGTCAGTAACATAAGTAGCCTCTTGCTCTTTTGCTTGTTCTTGTCTATGTTCAGAGGAAGATCACAGGTCCCTCGGTCAGAACACATACTTGGAGGGGTCTCTGCATTGGATCCAAAGAGCAGATGTGCTTGCCAGTACCTGTGCGAAAATGTCCTAATAAACTGCAAATCCGTCAGCTATTCCAGTATGAGCCACTCAGTGATGAACTAAGAGAAAAGCTGCAGCTTTCCCTTAAGGTAGTACAATCACATTTATTCATTCTTCCAGTGAGCAATAGAGAACAGACAAACTGGGTGACATGAATTTGCAGTATATGCCTGAGACAAAAATTCTGCAACTCTTGAAGAACCATCAGCACTTCTTACGTAGACAGGTGCTCTAAGATAAGTGTATTTCTGAAGCAGCTCCACTGTTTTCACTCATCTCTTGTGGAACCTACTTTTCTGTGTAAATATATGGGATCCAGTCCAGTACACATCACAGATAGTACCCTAACAAATAGTTTCCTTCTGTCAATATTGGTATCTATTACTTTGCTTTTACTTTGCTTAGGGTTTGTTTTCCTTCACAAAGCCTTAAAAACTTAAAACTATAAAGTAGTACAAGAATTTCTAACCCACCATAATTCTACAGTTAACTTGGTGACCAGGTCACTGAGACACACTAGTTTTGGTTATRTATTTGTTTTCATAAATCAGTACAGAACATTTCCAGGTTCAAGCCCGAGTTCTGTCATGGTGTCCATGTCTAGCAAATAGCTCTGTTGCCTTCTGACAAAGTGTGTGTCCATCCCTCATGAGTGACTGGTTCATAACAAGGTGCAAGCTACACCTCATGTGCAAGTGTTCTGAGATGGAATCTGAAAGTTCTGCAGTTGATCCTTGTCAGCAGCTTCATAGTTCTCAGTTTTGGTATAAAACATTGATTTRTTTAATTCACGTTGTGAAGGTGCTCTTAGAAGAGATTTTAGAGTTAAAAACTCATTATTACTTACCAATTAGAGCATGACAAAATACGTGTTCTATAATTTATTCATTTAACATATTTTGATGATGGCATTGCAGACCAAATTTGAAAGTTAACAGCATGTGAAATTTGTGAAGGTAGTATCATGTTGTAGCCAGTTAGATTTCCCCCCCCCACACACACACATTACCTTTCAAAGAAGACATGCTTGCAATAGAAAAACATTGACAGCTGTTCAGCCCTGGCATGTTTGGGAMATGCCAGTCTATCAGAATTAAATTTTACCCTTTTACAGTCTATAAATATATAAAAATGATTCTTTAATTTGCATACTGATCTTTCAAAGGCAATGCTACGAAAACAAGGTCCACACCAAAATCTCAAGGTATTGACAAGATCTGTTGATGGCTTTTTGAGAAAGAACAACRCTGTTTGTTACATTGGGAAGGAAGAATTGCAATTATTGGCACCGAGAAAACATTTGTAATAATTGCGTTAATGTGCAATGGCAATATCCTCAGTGCTCATATATCAATATTTAATAAATGGATTTTTCCACAAAGAGGTATCATTAGCCAAATATTCACTTTGTCAGAACTAAATCAAGATCTAAAGAAAAAGGTATTCTTCCTTTCTCCATCTCCTTCAAGATTTAAGAGGTATAAAGGAATGAAAAAGAACTGGAACTGGAAACAGGTTGCTTCTGCAAACCTTGTCTATTCATAAAGCTCAGKACTGCATGTAGCTTTCTAGCAGAGTGGTGTGTTAGGACAACCTTCTGTAAGGACCCTTTTCTTCCATCCAACCAGTCTTCTAAAGCATAAAGAAGTGTGGGAAAAGAAAAGTGTTCTTTTCTGTAGCACTTAGTGTGATTCTGGCAGAGTAAACATCTGCCTAAAACCAGAGCTTCAGATTTGTTTCTGAACCTAATTTTTAATTATGATGTTGTGAGTTTCCTTTTCCCTAATAGGAGATCAAACAGGAGGGAGATACAGATCACAATGTTTGCTAGAACACCTTTTATTCATTAAGCTGATCTTAAYAATATAATTGATTATTATTAACAGCAGCTATTTACTCATCACGTTCCTTTATTCACTCACATAGTTTACTCAAACACTTGCATGCTYGCTCGTTCTTGCCTGGCTGGTGCAACAGTTGGGAGGCCAAACCTACCTGCCTGCTCAGAAGCAGGGGCATCTGGATAGCTGGTGGATGTGGTCTGAGTCACACAGTTCATTGCGGATGCTAACATGGGCTAGTGGCCTGGTAGAGATTCCGCGGACTCTTGGTGCCCTTAGTATTTTAGTTCTTGCAGATTCAATAGTCTTGCTAGTCTTCAGAGTTGATTAGTCCTTGGTAAGCTTTCACCTGCTACCTTCTCAGCAAGTACTCCTCTCTTTGATCTGTTGGGKTTTTTAAAAACTATTTCTCCATGCAAACCTTTAGATATCTATATAACCCATTCACACAAATTCACAGAAGGGGCCTTTATGACATTGAGAAGAAGCATATACATCCGGTACTTCTACAAACTCTTTTCTCTATGTATGTGCCCCTTAAGTCTACCTCTGCAAMGAAAACATCTGCATCTTTCTTGTTCTTTTTCATTGTTCCACCAGGAATATATAGACAACATTTTAAAGCAGGAAAATGAGCTGGAAGAGATGAATGTAAAAGAACCAAGAACAGAAGAGGAAAAGGAGAATGCTGCAAGTCTCCTTGAACTAGTTACGGTGAGAAAAATACAGTTTTTAACTGCTTTTTCCAACAAAACCATTGTATTGCATTGGATGTGTCAGCCTTAAAACACAGCATTATCCGTTAATAAAATAGCAAATGTTAGGATAGCACAGTGCCAGTCTGCTGTTTAATGTTTAATGATAAAGCAGAGCCACACTCAGCATTCAGCTGGGCTACCTCATGGCACTACTGCCATTTTGGGGAAGCAATGCTCAAAACAGTTCAAGAGTTTGGTTCTGCGGAATGATACATTCCCAAACACACAGGCCAAAAATACTGAGATATGTATATCCCCCAACATTAGGATGAGAATGTTTCCAGTCTGTTGTCACTGCAGCTGGGAGACTTGTATTTCARCCACAGCCACCTCCATAGTGAGAGTTTAAACCCTGCTTTTGGGATAATCCAAAAMCAATCTGGAGGTATATTGTTATTACTGCTGAGTAGCATTTATATTTTTGGAAAATGTGCTCTCCTAATTTGCACAGCTAATTAGAGTATGAAAAGAAAAGGGAGGGGARTAGGGAATGGGAAAGGTGGAAAAATAGGGAAAGAGGGCCTTGGGGTAGCAGTCAGGAAACAGTGATGTTAGTGGGAGATGAGTGGTAAAAAACATTAGAAAAGTTAAGCAGCAAAAGTGGGTGGAATGAGAGAAACRCTGTTTACATCTTATGTAGAGAGTGATCAGTTTGCTCTATTTCAGTTATTTAAATTATTTGTTTCCTATAGCTTCCTTTCATTTGGTACCTTGCATGATKTGAATTCACATGCTAGATTTTTAGTAGTTATTAAACACTGTTTTCTTTTTTTAATCTCATTTAAGAAATACTTTTATTTCCATTTAATCAAATAACAAGCATAYAGTGAATTCAAACATACTGAATTAAAAAATCTGACATTTGAAAAATAAGATCTAGCCATGTTAGTTTGAATATTCACTACCAGATGATCTATCCACCTTTCGAAAGTGAGTGTATTCTAGCAAACACACATATCTTAGCTTTAGAGTCTACCTTTTAAACCTTGTCTCAACATGCAAAAACATTAGGCATGAGATCTTTCCAGTTTTAAATGCTGTTAATTTGCTTTTCCTAGCCTTCTGGATAGATCTATAACTTTACATTATTTTTTCCTTACAAGCTTAAAAAAACTCATGTAATTYTAGAATTTGTCTTTGAACTTTTTAGCCAAGTTAGCGTTTTCATTTGCTGCAACTAAAGCCTATTTTTTTTATATTATAAGCTTCTGTATATATTCTTGCTCAGTACTTCCAAGTGACATACTTTCAAGTTGTAAAAAGAGAGTAAAGAGATATCTAGGAAAAAAACCCAGGAACTCACTCGCAACCTTTCTGGAAAGAGGAACACAGAGAAGTGATCTATCAGTAACTCCACCTGCCTCTATCCTCCAGGCAGACATTTATTTGCTTTGATGATATCCAGGTGCTGAATCTCACATGCTGCTCGGTTCCAATGGACTTGTCTAGTGACTATTGTTGGTTGTACCAGCTACCATAAGCACATTTCCAAGTACAGATTTCACATTGGACAACTATTTTTYTGAGCAGTAGACCTCAATGTGGACCTGCTGCAACCCAGGAATCGGTGTCACACTCCTCCCAAGTGTCCACTGTTCCCCAGCTCKGTTAGAACCCAGACTGCCTGGTCACAGGAACTCTTGGTTTCCAGTTAATGGCTCCAGGGACAGCATAGGAATAAAGGAAACAGCTTAGTTTAGAGTCTTTTACCCCTCAAACACGTTACTGTAAACCGACCACAAGAGAGCTCCTCAGTAATGAAGCCTACAAATTCCTGAACATACTTCCCGTTTGACTTTTTGTTGTGACCATGAGTTTTAGATTTGCAGAAGGATTTGAGTTTGAGTATGAACTGGCTTAGTTGATTTAATAAACAGCAACCATATAAAATACAAAGCCATCTGTGAAGTAGGTCATCAAGAAGGAAACAATTACATGTTTAGACCAGGGAAATGGCACTTCATTTCACTTTTTCATGTTTTCTAAAATAACACTGAAATACCTCCATTCTTGTAGTCGCATTCTCAGGTAACAAGATAACACTTGGTTAGGGTAGAAATCCTTTGAACAGGCTGCTGTTGTTGTGAGGTCTGTTTCTCACATAGTCACAGTTATTCCTTCTTCATTGCAGTCCTTCCCTAACTGGGAGAAGTCAACTGAAAATCTCAGTGACAGAGGTAATAAAAATTGAATATCTATCTTTTAAAATTGTAAAATATCATAGTCAGTTTTTAAGTACTGTAGTATTATTTTTAAAGAARGAACATAAAGGTGAATTCATCTATGTGTTATGTATGTGCTTCCGTGTGATTTTCACAGGTGATTAGAACTTGTTAGCATCAATGATTCAGTAACTCTAAAAAACAGTTCCTGCATTTAGGCATGTGTATTCGGCATTTTGACTCACATTTCCACATGTATTGAGTATTCTTAAGTATAAAAACTATTGACAGGACTTGGCTACTTTTATGTAAGTATCAACGTTTCAGACAAKTTTTTTCAAAGCAACTGGATAAGTCCTGGTTATTTATGACACTTGAAAATCTCATCTCAGACGATCATGTGTTTTGGTTACATTAACCTTGCCTGAGGGAAAGTATGTATTAGTCTTCCCTTGTGAATTTCCCTTCTGATTTCTGTTGAAGTTTTCATAAGATACTTGTTAACATTTAGTAAGGTGTTCAATAGATACAAATAAAATTTAAGATGTTTGTTTCTTTCAAAATCCATAAGCATTTTCCATAGAAAAAGCCATAGTATTCAATCCCATAGTGATGCTAGCCTTTAAAGTGTTATTTTTCTGCCCTTCCTGCCTTGTCAAGAATATTTCTGCTTGTTAAAAAAAAGCATACTGTGCAAAGTAAAYGGAAACTTCTGGCACAAATGCATACTACACAGTTTCCTGATTTAAAAACATAATTAAAATGGAAGTGTACTTGTAATATACCATTATTAATGAAGAAGATAGTGTGAAAAAGAAGCTCTTTAAGATAGGCAAAAATAGAAAAAGAAGGAAAATAAAAGTATATTTTATGGTGAAAAAGCTGACAAAAAATGCAAACCAAACCAAAGCAAAAAACTAATTTTGAATTTTGCAATTACATAATTCCCAAAACAGTAAGAGATGTTGCCATAATCAAATAGGATCATATCTCTCAAATACTCAGATCTCCTAAATTTTCCCACGGAAATTTATTTTCAACCAAGGAAATTTCTTTGGACTCACAGTTCAGGTGCGAGGCATGACGTGAGCAACACATTTTATAGAAGATGTCAGAGGACAGGGAAACTCTTTAGTAAAGCCCCAAAGCTGGTCACAGTCTTAAATATGGAAAGATTGGTTTTTCTCCCTTCTACACTGAACTAGTAGTTCCTTCCATGAGAGTGTTGATTATGGCTGCTTCACAGCCACAATTAAGCACAACTTAAGTAAGCTGAAAGTAATAAAGGTCCCTGAAAGCCCACATTATTTTCTTCAGCAGGAGATAGAGACCTGGAGTGTTGCTCCCTGGTCAGAAAGTGGCTGAATGTCAGCAACTTTTCCTATTCACAGGCATTTGATTTGTATCTTGAAAGAACATAAAGATATTTCAGGAAATACAGGGTAGGGGTACGAACTTAATCTGCTTCTGGTTCTTTCTACATTGAATCGAATTTCCTATCTGTTAATGTTCTGAACTTGATTTTGGAATGAAGATCTTTCTGCTTTTTCCCTCACAGTAGTAAAGAATCTGTCAGGTTTTCATCAAGTGACAGAAAAATGCATTAAAAATATATTTTTCTATGTTTTTTATTCATAACACTTAGCAGTCCTTAGCAGAACATGCACCTTCAATAATACTCTTTACCCTGCAGTTCACATAACTGAGCTGTATGAACAGGCAGTGGCTTCTCATCGCCAGTGTCACGCAGAGGAGACAATCGCTACCCGAAGAGAGGACCAACGGCAGAGGTTCAGGTAGGACAGACCAGTGAGAACTGATGCAAATGTAAATAACGCAAAGGATGGAACCAAGCACGCACGCAAGGCAATGTACATTACTGACTGTCATTAAGGACCGGGACCTAGATCTCTAGATACATATCACAATGTTTTACTAGCTTTTCCTATGATTATTTTGTCCCTCTGTGCCTCTTCTTTCCTTATCTCAAAGATACTTGAAAGTTTGTTGGAAAAGGGCTTTGAGGGTTTTTTTGATTGAATTATGTAATAAAAATGCAGATTTGAGCGAACGATTTTGCAGCAAACCATACAAGTCCAAGTCAGGAATCACCTGAGATGTTGTTATAAAATACTCTCATAAAAAAGCATTCTCTTTCCAGGGTTATCTTGTAAACATTTTTGTGCTTATAAAACATCATGCTAGTTTTCTCATTTTCACTACTTTTTTCTTCCCTGATCATTTAGCTCAGAAGGAGTAACACCAGTGTCCAAGTGGCAGAGCAGACTAGAAGAATACAGGTAATAGTATTAGTAGGACAGGAAGTTAATTATTTTAAGAGCCAACTTAAGTCTGTTTTTGGAAAGACTGTTCAGATTTCACCAGGTCTTGGGTAATGGTTCCGTGGTTTGCTAGCAAATAATGGGGTGTTTTCTGAAACAGAAATGCTGAATGGATGGTTTTAGTCTCTCATTTTTTTCAAAACCTAGCAGTGTTACTATTAATTTATGCTATTCAAAACAAGGCTGAAGTCAGAAGTCCTGTGTTCTGTTTTCTGGTTCTGCCACCAGCGTGGAAAGTAATTTATATAAATATTTTCAAATGCTGATGCTTTAGGTTAAGATTCGGGTATTCCACAAATACCGACTGATTGTTTCAAATAGAACCCCAGAGACATGTCTATCACATGGTGGTGCTTCAAAACTTCTCAAGGCAAAACAGTCCCAGCTCTCTCAGCTGTTCCTCATATGAAAGATCCTCCAAGCCCTTAATCATCTTTGTGTCCCTTTTCTGGACTTGCTTCTTTAAGTCCATGTCGCTCGATGTGTCAGGGAACCCAGAACCAGACACAGTAACTCCACRTGTGGTTTCACTAGTGCTRRGTAGAGGAGAAGGTTCACCTCCCTGCCTCCTTGRACCTGCTGACAACGCTCCTCCTCATGCAGCCCAGGATTCTGCTGGTCGTCTCTGCCGCAAGGGCACACTGTTGGTTCATGTTCCATTTGGTGTCCACCAGGACTCCTAGGTCCTTCTCTGCAGAGCTGCTTTCCAGTGGTGGGCGGGGTGGCTTAAGTGGGGAGGASCCACTTATAAACATGAGGCTTCTTCCAGTTGTCTGAAGGAGGCCACATCTACCTCTTCTTCCTGATCAGCTGGGTCTATAGCAGACACCCATAACAATGTCATCCATGTTGGTCTGCCCTATAAGCTCTCAGTTGGTTCAGC
The DNA here is from genome assembly GCA_030449065.1 of Oceanodroma leucorhoa. Taxonomy (NCBI): domain Eukaryota; kingdom Metazoa; phylum Chordata; class Aves; order Procellariiformes; genus Oceanodroma; species Oceanodroma leucorhoa. The sequence continues at coordinate 5,164,654 of JASVER010000050.1, read as the reverse complement.
ACCCATCCCCAGGCAAAGCTCCATGCTTTCCAGCTGCTCTCTTACATACAGACCAACTTCTAAAGAGCCCGTATCCATCCATCACAGCACTCCAGTCATGTGAGCTATCCTACCACTTCGCTGTGGTCCCAGTGAGGGCATCGCACACAGACTTCCAGCTCCTCCTGTTTGTTACCTGTGCTGCGTGCAGGAGTGTACAGGCATCTCAGAGAGGCACCCGGCCGTGCTGATTCCCCACAATGCCGTCCCGTAGGCATTGCCTTAGTTACGTGCATACGCTTGGTGGGACCCCACTTCAGCCCTCTTTCGTGGATTGTGATGTCCCTCATGTTCACATCACTCCAGGCCCTTCGCTTGCCTCCCACTGCTTCCTCACTTGATTGCTGAGGCTTCTCTCCCTCCCTACTCCATTGTGGAGCGCACTATAAAGTGCAGGATATACTCAGGGTTTACACCCTGGAAATGCAGCTGCATTTCTGAGGACATTTTAGGAGGTAAAACATGTGGACAGTAGGTAAACTCATTATCTTTAAGAACTACTTTAAGATTAGGGTCATCTTAAAAACCCATGCCTTACTAAAGCAAGGCCCATTTTGCCACATTTGAACATTCTGCTTTGGGAATTACCTATTTCTCAATTTCCTGTTTGTAAAGTATTTCTCATGGGAGTTCTGAGGCAGGTGCTATAATCTTCAGATTAGAAGTGCTTTTACAGGAGGAAGTGTGTATGTATATAAACACAAAAATCTTTGTAACGCTTAAAGTCATATTTAAGGCTGACCCTCAACTTTAATTCTAATCTCCTTTACTTCATTTGCTCTCAAGTTTTTAAAAAATTGCCTTTTCTCTCCCACTGATGAATGGCAAAGCTGTTTGATGAAYTCAAGAAAAAAATCTAAATAGATGCCTTGAAACAGCATATATTGCTAAAAATGTACATTTCACAATCAGATAGATGAATTTTCAGGAGAATTTCTGCTCAGGTGTAACTCAAAAGTCACTGGATTTCAATCCGCAGATATGGTAATTCACAAAAGCATTTGAAAAAGAATACAAGTAATTTCAAAGCCACTATTAATTGAGATAAAAATGTGATTTTTTTTGGAAAGTAAATTTACAGACTCTTATTCTCTGGAGATAACTATATTGCTGCATTATATAATTCTTTAGTACCACACAAAAACTTCTCATTCAAGCATCACGCATTAAAACCGTTAACATTTTCAGTTCTAGAGGAAGGGGCTTTGTGGATCTGATAGAATGTCAAATTCCTCAGTGTAATCCAAGCATGACTGTTTAAATTTAAAGAATTAAAAATATGCATTTAATTTATGTAGAAATAGAAAACCTGATACATGAACTAGGATTAACATAGAGAAAGTTATCAGTAACATACATTCATTCACAATGGAATTAAAATAATTACATTGACAGCTATTTAGGTCATTCACTATTTCTTAGATTAAACAGAATAACTTGAAATGGTGGTGAACTAATATTATGATCAGAAACTTGCTTTTTCTTTCTTATTTTTGTGAAAGGTTAAATAGCAATTGAAAACTAAGTTCTCTTCCATACTACTTCTTAATTACTTTCTGACTTGCATGAGATAAAAAAAACTTTTATCATTTCAGATTTATATTTTAATATAGCATTTTACACTGTTCTGCATACTATTTAAAGAATGACTTTAAATATATATATCTGAGTAACCAGCACCCAAGAACATCATGTGCAATTCTGGCTCTAAAGCCAGTGTCAAAACTCTCAATATGATTAACAGTGATAATTTCATAGCTGATATTAGACCCTGCAGGCCAGTGAAACTATAGTAGTGTAAAACTGGACTAAATCAAGCTGAAAACATAACTGGTCTTTACTGTGGTGAATCTTACCTTCAGAAGTTTGAACAGCTTTTTCTGTATCTGCAGAGCCATCAAGTTTTTCTGTGATAAAATAAGGAAATTAGATTAATTTTGTATTATAAATTTTAGCAATGCATCTGAAATACTAATTCTCAGATTTAAATGTTTGTTGGAAGGTTGGAAAGACACTGTTGGCAGTCTCAGACATGTTCCACGATTTAGAGAACTGGAGCATGTTTGGAGGAGGAGCTCTTCGTAGCAGCCAACCCACAGTCGATATGCATTTTGATCAGCTCCTCCATAAATCACTATCTGAGGAGGACATTTCCTCTGCATGCCAGACCAGCCCATTCTTGATCTGTCACTGAGAAAATTGCCAATTAGAAGAATATCGTTCAATGTGATTAACCAGAAAAAAAACGCCACTTGCCTTTAACCCTTCCATTCCTCAGTGTTTCAGACATAATACTGAAAAACTGGGTTAACTCAGTTATAACGCTTTTTTCTTTCTTTTCCTTACCAACAATGTTAAAAAYTTCTTAGGAAGGAACTTGATGAAGAAAAGAAGTCCTTAATGGCAATAAGGAACAAAATAATTCCTCCGTATTTTGAATCAGAATTCAGCCAGGAGTTTTTCCTGAAAAAGGTAGTGTACCTGAAAACTGGATGAGTTTGTGTTAGGCCGGGTAGTTTCTGTCATACGCCCACAAAGACAGTTATGGGTTTACGTMTCAGCCTCAATGTATCTCAAGAAACCATTACAGAGGACAGTTGTGGCAGAATTAACCCTGGGAATTATATGCCCTTGTCAAAGGAAACGTATCTTGGAGGTGGTATATGTTTATTGAGTACAAACTCTGTAGATTCCTTACATAAACTCTGGAGGGAGTTTGATTCGGAGCAGAACCTGAACCTYGGGTCTTTTCACCTTACCCCTCAAAAACCTCTCTCTGCTAACCAGAGAGGGAATTAGTAAGACTAACCCTCCTGGGTTAAAGGTGGCCTTGGGAACTTTCCTGTTGTAATCTCACCTGATAAATCCTGTAAGAGCATAAGGCACACTCAGAAATATACTTGGGAATCTGAGCTATACTTAGTTACCACTCTGGTTCTGCTTATTTGTTTCCTTTGCACCTCCCCCCTTTTATTTTTTTTTCTTTTTTTTTTTGGTGGGGGCCGGGGAGGGCAGTGTCTGCTGTTTTTTTCTAAGTGTTTAGTTGGGAGACCTCTTTCTGATTTTTCTCTAGTTTCCTGATGTGGAAGCACTGTCTATGGAACTTCCTCCAGGTCAAAAAAAACAAAGTGGGAATTTCCCTCTAGAGATGATCAAAAAACCCAGTAGAGGTAATTTGCGCTCTTCTGTCTGGTAACATTTTAGTATCTTCTTCATTGTTTTATCCAGTTGTCTCATTTCATATTGTAGTTAAATTTAAGATTACATTATCTGACCCCATGTATCCCCAGTCTTTTTGACACATGAGCTGCTTGGACCACAATGGCTACATCTATTCTGRTACATGAAACATAACCAGCAGCATTCCCTGACATTGAGATCCACCGGTATGGAGTAGGCTGTGTAAATTCAGCCTCCCAAAACAAAATGGCCTTTTCCCTGGCCAAAACTTGTGTCCCTGAGAGTGGTTTTGGGGAGACTGCTAGGTGGCACAGTCAATATCATGCCGGTGTTCTAACAGTTTAACAGTATAGATTATCATGTTCCAGTATCTGGGAATGTTCCTGTTTAATCCACTAATATAAATGTRGTCTGTGAGACTTCTATATTTAGTGTGTTAAAGGAGCCTTTGCAGACATCATGGAATGTGGAAGCACCATAGGCTTTGGATGCAAAGCTGAAAAATTGTGCTACGAATGAGGGGTGGGTGGCTGCAAAATGCTCAAGAAAAACTTAAATGGAATAAACCATAGTTAGGGGTGGATGAGCAAGAACTGAGGAGGCCAAGTTTAGAAAAAGGCTAGTATGACYGTAGGAAAAAAATGGGAGATGGAATTCTGAAACTCAGTGGTAAGAGGGACACCTTGGGGACTGGGGCAAAAGTGATATGGAATAGGAAACATGYAGGCTAATGATAGTTTGGAGGATATAGGAGGAAAGCCGTGACTGGCTGACAGGAAGSAGTGAAAGAGTGAACCATCATCTTTCTTAGGTTTGAGCTTTACAGCATTGAGAGGAATACTTCAGTTCTGTTTGAAAAGCAGCCCTGACAAGTTACTGAAATCACATAGTGAGATTAAAAGTCATACACAGCAAAGCATCATATCAGGAAAGCAGTCTTCCCTGGGGCTTTATCAGACCCCCACTAATTCCCGTATTTCCTCATTTTGCAATCACCAGAAGACCTGTGTTGAATTGTCTGTTAGCCCTTTACGGCTTATTGCTCAGTTAGCCAGAGAACAAGAAATGACTAATCACAAAATCCCTGTTGTCCAGTGGAGCAAAATGTCACATGCAGAATTTACCTAGCCTCTCATGGTTATGTAGACAGCTTTCAAAGGTTGTCTAAATTAAAGTGCCAAAGACTCTGTGATTTGTTTTCATGTGTTTATGAAAATTGTGATGATTGTGAAAAACACTTGCCACAGTATTCCATTACTTTCCCTTTAGCATCTGAATGTCTCAATACCATGAGCGATTCCTCACCTTCACCTGGCCTTCTGCTGCAGGCTCATTCCAAACAAAATGAAGGTTCCAGCAACACAACAGGTAAAGCAGCCTTCCAGAATGTAGTTTGGAGCAGGTTAATATCTATCATCTTATAACTTTTGACAAAATATTTACAATAGAAATTTAAATCCACCTATCTCTGTTCAGCATTCTGAATACATCTGAATGCAGGACTGGCAGAAATAGAGAGAGGTATAAAACTAATGGGAGAGATTCCCTCCTTCACCCTAGGAGACTGCTATAACGACATGGGGATCATGGGGACGGTAGAACTGCAGACAAAGCCAAGAAGTAATTTCTCTGCTAAAAAAAAAATTGCACAAGCAAATTTTTCCTGCTCATGAAGGTTTGTAACAGAAGACTCTAGAACAGAGTTTGCTGTGGTTAAATGGTCTTTCCCATTTAAACATCCCCCATTGCTTTCCTTGCTATGTCTACTGTTGCTCACTCATGTTAATGCATCTGCTTGTGGTGACAGCCTTGGATGATACCACTGGAGAGCCACCAGCCTGCTTTAATTAGCCCCAACCTCTGGCTCTCACATAATGCCACACCAGGCTGAGCTTTGGCAGTGCATACTTGCAAAATCTATCCTTGCATCCCATAGTTACAGCTTCCCTTCTCCCCTTCCTTTCCCTTCCACACACATACTGGTACCCTTTCTCAGTAGTGGGGCTCTGCAAGAGCTGTTGCCTTCAAACTTGCTAAATTTCCTCTGTTATTTATGCATAATCCATAGACCTCAAGGCAGATGTACTAATCTGTACTTCCAGAGCCACACGGTAGGTGACAAAAGGAACAGCAGCCTGGGGGGCTGGGGGGTGGAGGGAGAGATGCCAAAACTACACTAACTTCTAATGTCAAGCATGAATTTTGCTTACCTTCAGACAAAACAAGAAATGCTAGTTTTTTCCATAACGTACACGCTTAGCTTTTTTTTATAAGCTCTGGTCCATTTGCTGTGTAGGTGGCGAAGCCCCTCTCTACCACCTGCATTTCTGTTGTCTGGAAGTAAGAGGGGAAATCTAGAGAAGGTGCTATTCTCAAATAACACTTCTGTCTCCTCATGATGACTAACTGACCAGACTTAGCATTCCAGCTAGACAGTGCCTGCAGTCCAAACTGAGAAAAAACAGTTCTCTTCAGTACAAAATATTGATCTAGAGGTTGATCCCTGGTGAGAAGACAGCCACCGTAATTGTGTTTTTCCTTCAGAAGTTATCAGCCTTTACAATAAGCTAAATGTGTCTTAGGCTGTCAAGCAAAAGCAGCTGTATTGAGATCTAAGTTGCTCTGGCCATGCCTGTGCTAAGTCTACCGACATTATACAGTGGAGCACATTTCAAAGATGACAAGGTAGCTAAGCCCATCTTAAGCCCAGAATCAGAAGCATACATGTCATGCATGTGAATGAATTCTTGCGTTCAAGACAATAAATGCTGCTCAGAGACAGGGCTTCCTAGTTGGTTGTGCTGGCAGAGCTGTACTGCTTTGGGGGCTGGACTGGAATTTGTTGGTATATGGACATACAGATTTGACTTGACCAGCCAAGCCAAGACTTGTGTTTCTGCACAACTGATCATTGTGCAGTGCAGGCATGACTTTGGAATAGTAATGTCCTCGATTTTGATTTTAGTGCTTGGGGTTTTGTACCTTCTCTTCTGTTTTTAATCACTTTCACAAGCGTTTATATCTTCATTGCGAGTTTCCACCGAGATGCTTCCAACTAATTAGTTCTAATAACTATAGTACAGCTTTATTTTAATTTTAATTACTTGCTACTATTAGGGAGTTTCTTAACACCTTTCTTGACCTCTTAAATAAAAATGAGACCAATTCTTCTGTCCTTGTGCTAATCAAATGCTTTCATAGAAAATAAAAGTCTTATGTGAACAAGAACTTCAGGATTAGGCTGAATATAATGCTTCGTTTTTCTTGCTTTTGGAAATCTTTCCTTCCCAGACCTAAACAAGGCTGCAAGATCACAAGAGACACCCTTTCAACGTAAAGTTCAGAGTCTCCTGGTGAATGCTGCAGGACAGCCAAGAAAAGAGAAAGTGAAATTACCATCATCCCTCCAGGGGAGACAACCAAACTCCATACCAAATAAAAAGGTAAAACAACATCTTTCTTGTTGATATTGATATCCCCTCAGTCATCTCTTTTGCATGAACTATTCATTCTGGAGCAATACTGTAAGGTATTTTGACTCTGTTTACTGAAACAATAGCAGTTACAATTTACGTATAAGCTTACTGGCAATTCTAAAATACCTTTCCTCTCAAATACTAGGACACACTCGTATGCCGAAAGCATAATTCTGCATCAGGCACCCACATGAAAGGTCTGATATCCAGAACAGCAGAGCTTACCCTCTTCCCCCCTGATACTTTTCAATGGCTTAGTATGTCTGAAAACTCAAACCAGTATAAATTTGCAGACAATATTCAAAGTGCCTCTTCAGTTTTTACTCAAATTAGGGTGTCCTTTTGAAATTCTTCAGGATGAGTGGACAGAGGTCAAATGTAGGTTAAATAACTCTGAACCTAACTTGATGGCCACCAACTTTATCTATTATCTAATACTTTAATTCTGTTTGCAAAGATAGAAGATCCTGTCGCAGGAAAGGTCAACACATCTTCTCTTGCAACAACAAGACAGCATCTTACTGGCTTCCATCTCATTCCACCCAGAGTGACGCTTGGAGTACTAAAGGAAGGCTGCACCTATGCAGCCACTGTGATCCTGAAGAACGTTGGTGTGAACTTCTCAAGGTTAGTTTGAATTCTTAGCACCTTAGTTTTTAACTGTCCAAATACGCATTGCTTGTTAATTGTCAACCTTCTGATTTGATTAACATGAGATAACAAATGGTATTTTTATATTTGGAATCATTTAATAATGACTGATGAGATATAGGAGAGGAGATAATATTAGAAATACTTCAGCATTATTTACATATTAGTGTTATTAGGAAGATGGAAACCAGTAAGGAACAGCAGGTCCTGTATGCGTAGTCCTAGCCCATCGCAGATTATTTACTGGTGCCTATTGAACTTCTCAGGTTCAGGGACCAAACTCCTCCATCATAACCAGTATCACATTGGGCTTTGGGAAATACTGCTGGATGCTGCCAGTCAGAAAATCTACATGGGCACAGCTCTATTCAGCTACATGTCTTTAGCTGCACTGAAAAAGAGCTTCAGTGATGACACTGGGAACAAGCAGAGGACGAGGATGAAATCAAGCATTTATTTATGCACACATTTCCCTTAGTGTCACCCCTGTCAGTGTGTAGGACAAGATAGCACCACACTGTGTTTCAACGTGGTGAGCATAAGTCAGTCCATTTCTAGGTCTGCAGTCCAGCAGATTGTCTCTTGCACTGCCTGACAAATCACAAGAAATTATCAGATTTACCCAGCTGCGGTTTAAAGAATATATAAATACAGTAAGAAAATGCTTGTGACTGCTCTTTCTTCTGTGCTTGAATTCTGCTTTTGAGCCACTGCACATACGTTCATTCAGTGACTCCTGCACCAGCACAGTTCCAGTGGGTTTACTTCAGCAATATTCAGCCAGGGGTGCTTCTGACCCCTGTCCTCCCAGGTGCCACACGTGATGGAAAAGAGGGCAAAGCATATTTCTCCCACTCGGTTTGCTCAACTGCACTTGCCTTAGCTGTGCTGTRTGTACCTTGCTTTTTAGCTTAAAGGAGAGACTGCAACAACAGACTCTTAAGTCCTTACAGCTTCTGGGCTTCCACCTAAGGTTTGTCACTTCAAAGTAGCTTCATTTGAATGGTTATAATCCCACCAGATGGCTTCAAGAATTGCAGTAGTTGGTGGGAAGCTTTCATTTCAGATAGCTCAAAAGGCCCAAAGCCAAACCCAAACTTTTTGAATTCCTGTGTTCTAAGATAGCTATTCCCACCAAAGTTTTCCAATGCCAGCTTCTCACTCCCACCTATCCTCAATTACCTCCTGCAGGTGGAAAGGTTCTTAGTTTATTTGGCAGTTAAATGAAAGCTGCTACTTAGGCCAATCTCATCCATTTCCCCTAATGGACAGTTATATACTGTTCTCTCAGAAACTGAGACTAAGCCAGGCTTGGACCACTCCTGTTATATGGGCCTTTTTTCTGCTAGATCCACAGGTCCCAGGAGAGGGAGCCTAACTGAAAGCATGGAAATAAATGTCCTACTGTCTTGTTGGTCTAGGTCCTTAAAAAGGTGGTTCCTCTTCTTGGCACTGGTGATAAGTAGTCTTTGGTTTTTCCGGCAACATTAGCACTGGTTAAGGAGAACAGTAAGGAGGGCATTAAACATTCTTGGGCTCAAGTGTGCAAGTCTCATGGCCCTGATGTGCTGCAGCTTCTGGATGCTGTTTCTTTGGAGCACTCTTCAGATGAGCAAGCACCTACCAAACTTCCCTTTTCTGGACGCAGGTGACCGACAGTCTGATGGCCTCTTTAAAAAGAGAGTTGAGAGAGGTGTTGCAGTGGCATTACCTCCGCAGTCACAGCAATCCCTTTACTATGGTAGCGCAGTGCTGGAATGAAATAAACATTTATGTCTGACTTTTGTTGTTCCTCCTCCTCGGGTAGCTAATTATCATCAAAAGAGGAGCTCACAGGAGACTTACCCTGCTGGGATCATCACGACTCTTGTGAGTACTCAGCCAACTAGGCGCTTTAGAAATCTGTTCCAGACCAGCTGAGAGACTATTGTACAGCTTCTTCCATCAGGATGGATGGTAGAGATAACTTTTTTTTAAGTCAGCCTGGTTAGATATGGCCTCAGAGACACATTTATTCCTTTAAYGCACATTTAAGCATCATGGTGCACGCCAGGATAAATCAGCAGATCACATACCAACATCCTACAGCTCAAGATGTGCATATTACATTTTTTTTTTTCATGTCAGGGCATTATATGTAGACAGTCAAGAAAAATACCACCATGATTCTGATAAATCTAGCTTATCTTTTAAGCCTTTTACTAGATACTTTGAGAGGAGAGCTAAGTGACCAGCTGCTGAATGACAGCAGAACGTGCTGAGGGCAGAGGTGGGGCCAATGGTGGGCAATTCTGAGCCATGTCTGCCTCACGCTGAAGCCAAAACTTTTCTGTGACAGGGTCAGTAGTTAACTATGTGCCTTCCAAACTGTCCATACCATAGCCTGAACAGATTGGGACATCCTGACAAAAAAAAAATCAAGTCCAGTTTCTCATAACAGCCAGCACTCCAGAGAAAGTGCAGGAATTCCTGACAGCCAGTTTATAATTCTGCCAGAGCTTTCCATAAGATGGAGCCATATTCTAGGAATGCCTCTTCTACTGCCTTTCCTTTAACAGCTTCTGATACAAGTGCATGCTGGTAACTGTTCTTCAGGTGGAAATGAAAATCATAGGATAAAGTCCAGAGCCATGCAAAAGCAGAGGTCGTATCTGCTCTAATGGCCTTTAGAGATCTTAACAGTGGAAGTTGCGTGCACAAAAGGACTGCACAGATGTGAAACAATGAGTGAGAAATGAAGAAGTGGAACTACTGCCTTAGTGGGTACCATGAAATTAAAGAGGATTATTTACACAAGATTTATACCAGTATCATGCCTTCTGCAATAGAATCGTACCAAAAGATATTAAATAAAGATCGTTAAGGACTTCTGGGTGTGCAGCCCACAGGTGTTTGCTAAAAAGATGTAATTTGTACTTCAGCTTCCTTTGCGTATGCAGGCTGAGAACGCTGCCGTGTCGCACTTGTGAGCACCAGGCAGTGTAACAAGTTCTTTGGAGACTTACTTTGGCCTATTAATCTGCTCCTTTGGGTTTTTTTTGTTAGAAACCCGAGTCTTGGCTAGAAGCCCAGGAATACTGCTGTAGCCCAGGTTGTACAATGTGACGGGAAGGATGAGCTAAAAAATTCTGCTGTCGCTTGCACAAGCAGAGGAAGAGCAGGCAGCCTGCTTCCCAGCAGTGCCCCTCTGCCTGCCTGAAACAGTTTCTGGCAAACTAATTCTCTTCTCTTTCTGACAGGTTTCGGGTGAAGCAACCACCTCCCCACACAGGGCTGAGAGTGATGTACACACCGGGACCTGTAGGTTACACGGAAGATCTTTGGGTTTTTTTGCTAGACTCAGCTGGCCCTCAGGCCATCCAGGGTTCCTCTCCCACCAGCTGGCTGGGAATAGAGCCAGCAGGGTACATGATTTATTTCAAGTTATTTGAAGGGCTGCTGCCTTCCGCTGTCCCTCTGCTGCCTTCAAACAAGCACCCCGCGTGCTCCGAGCCTCAGAGCCTGCACCAGAATGCAGAGGGATAAACGTGACAAGTTCAGTGGAAAGCAGCAGGTCAAGCACTGAGGTTAAAGAGCTTTTTTGAAGCAAACGGGATACTCTACCACTACCCATCGTTTAGGGTATTTGTTATACCTGCTCGGTCTTACGCCTAGACTTTAYCTCCTGTCCTGATACCTTCAAGAGTTGAACCCAGAAAACTCCTGCCTCAAACTTTTCTTCTCCTGCTTGCAACTATTCTCCACCTTAAGTCTTTTATCTAGCAAAGCACGTGAAATTGKCCCATTAAGTACGAAGCTTTCATGCTTCCTGCTTTTGTTTAGTCTCTCTCTTCACCTGCCTGTCGTATCTGAACAAACCTTGTGCTGGCCAGTATCCCCACAGTATCCAGGTAATACCAGGCAGTATCCTTGCCAATGCTTTTTCAGGCATGGAATCAAGAAGCAATGACTTGTGCAAGGAGGCGGTGCCAGAATGCAAGTTAAACCTTCTAGTCCAGAGCCCTAGCCAAAACCCAGCACTTAAAATGGCTGGAATAATTTCCCTTCTCTTTTCCTCTCCACACATCCATCCCTTTTGTATCTCCCTTTTCTCCCTATCGCTATGTTCTTTTTAGACTAGACTAGACTAGAATACTTCAGTTGGAAGGGACCCACAACAACCATCTAGTCCAACTGCCTGACCACTTCAGGGCTGACCAAAAGTTAAAGCGTATTGTTAAGGGCATTGTCAAAATGCCTCWTAAACACTGACAGGCATGGGGCATTGACAGGCATCTTTTTTATTCTCCCCCAACTGTCCCAATTCCCCTTTTCCCTCTGGAACCTAAAAGGAAATTTAAGGGGAAAAAATACAAACACCTGGCAGTTTTGTTTCAAACTGCAACGTGAAGAGACACTGTTTTGTACAGACGTTTCTAGTGAAACAGATACTGGGTAACTGGCAAGCACAATCGTGTGCTGGGCACCAAGTGTTTAATTCCATCAGACAATGCAGAACAGGAACCAGCTGCAAGCRCTGCTGGAGGGGGTTATGTATAAAACATGAGCCTTACCCGTGAGTAATCCTCTCTCTCTCCTAGGTGGCAGCAGGCTTGCAGGTTGAACTGGAGATAGAGATTTTTGCCATGGTAKTTGGAGGGGAAGATACTGGTGGCCTTGAAGAAATTTCCCACGATATTGAAATATTAACAGAGACAGAGACTCTTCTCCTGCCTGTGAGAGCAAATATCCTTTGTTGCCTTCCTTCCCACACACACCTTCTAGCATCAACCCTGGGGACCATCCTCCTGTCAGGAGCCTTAAGCATTGTTTCCAGCGCAGGCTGCTGAGGTCCTTTGCTTTACTGTCCTTTGCAGAAACACGCAAACGGGTGTTTTCAAAAGCACAACAAATGAACAATTTAAGATTCTGACTCCAAAAGCAATTTACATCAGAGTAACAAGGTTTTGAAAAGTGGGGAAAGGAAGAATGGTAAGCCCAGAAAGATGTGGCTCTTAAAGAATAAATGAAAAGTATAGGAACTCTTTCCCACCACCCCTGATGGAAATCCTTTATAACAGTTTTGAATCTATGGTAGCATCTGATGAGCAACAAAATYATGTATCATCCTGGATACTAAACAGACAAATGAGACAATCCCTGTGTCAGCAGAGACGCAAGCACAGAAGTGCGTGAATACTGTCAGARATTAGCCCAGTGTGGTTCAATGGACTTTTCAGTTGTTTAATTGAGGACAGAGGTAGAGTAAAAGAAAATAGCAAAGTCAAGAACTATTATTTCTCTTTCCCTTGTGCTCCAGAAACTGTAATTATTTTTTAGATAAAATTATAGGCTCATTTTTTAAGGGCAAGTTCGGAARAAAGCATGAAGTTCTGTTTGACTTTTAATCAAATTTACAATTAAAAGCCTGGGAGAAGAGGTCTTCTGGAAACCTATAAAAGAAATAGCAAGGCAAGGTGCATCCAAACACTTTTTTTTTTTTTTTTTTTAAATTACCACACCAGAAACTCCACTCCTGCTAAGGGCCACCCTTACCAAAGAAAGGAGAACTTCAGGGTCCTCTGAGACTGACCAGAGTACTAGCTAACAGCAACTCCACTGAGGCTTTATATGCTCTGGAAGTGACATTGAAACTCCCCAAATTTACTTCATAGTGACCCAGAGAAGTCTTTCATGCCCATTATTGCACAGCTGAGCTAGACAGGACTGGTGGCAYAGCAGCAAAAACAGTTCCTGCTCTGTTCCCCTTCACCCAGCCCTCAGACACGCAGTTGCAGACCAGCCTCCAAAACACGYGCCCTTCCCCAATATTTTACCTGATCTTTAATCTTTGAGCTGAGGGCAGTAGTCCAGATTCAAGTTGTTTCACAGCCTTATTTCCAGAATTCATTCCAGCCTCCACACCTATTATTTTAGTTATATAAATGTACAGAAATGGTTAGATCCTTAACATGATATTCCACCTGTGTTAACCAATGACATTTATGAGTGCCGTCCGCAAGGATACCCCGAGGGTGGGATGGCAGCAACAGTCCGGGCAGTTCCTACGAGCCCCAAGCCGCAGTTCCGGATTACATTACCCCAAAAGCTTTCTAGTTAATGTAAGTACTGCATGCAGTGATACTGGCTGTAAATTAAATCAGTTTTACCTTCTCTTGGCTTCTGATCCGCAGCATCAAACCTCATGCAACTGACAGCAAAGCTGTCATGCACACATCACACACACACACGACGACCTGAGACAAGAAAAGGGAAGCACGGGATGACATTAACCAAAGGACTCACTGCAAGGGATTTACAGATTATTGCAACTGCTCAGGTCACTCACAGCAGAGCCTCCCCAGTCCTGTCCCAAATCCTTCACTTAACTGTCTCCTCATTAAACAAGTCATTGAGCCTCCTGGCAGCAGGAGGCTGGATTTATTGCAGTTAAACCCTAATAAATCAGCCTCTCCTTAACACTCTTCACTTTCTAAAACCAAGTCTTACTGCTGACCCTTTGACACTGACAGCAAGTCTAATAAGGGACGGGAGTCCTACAGTGTCGTGGTTTAACCCCAGCCGGCAACCAAACACCGCGCAGGGGCTCGCTCACCCCCCACCTCCGGTAGGATGGGGGAGAGAATCGGGAGGGCACACGGAGGAAAACTCGCAGGTTGAGATAAAAAGTTTAATAATGGAAATAAAACAAAGTAGAACAGTGATAATAACAATGATAACAATGACAATAACAGAATATACAAAGCAGGCGATGCACAATGCAACTGCTCACCCCCCGCCTGTCCCGAGACGCGCCCTGGAGATGCACCCTGGCAGAGCATGGGGGTCCGAAAAGTCCCTGGTGCAAGTGCCACCCAGCAACCACCAAAGCATCAATGGGCCATCAACGCTCCTCTCATACAAACCCAAAACAGCACCCCGCAGCCACCTGAAAGAAAGTTAACTCCATCCCAGCCGAAACCAGGACATACAGATAGGCAGGGCAACCTTAACGTAAGTTCAAGCACACACAACCCTCTGCACGCATTGTTTCATACAGCACATTTCTGTAACCTTAGAGAATCAGACTGTATACGGAGAATGGACAAGTCTTCGCCACCAACAAGAAAGCCTTATTGGGAATTTCTCCTCAAACCACCAGCCAACACGTTTAACATTAAGCTGGTGTTTTATTTCACCCACATCAACTCAGGTGCTCTACAATACAATCGATGGTGACGGTTCATAAACAGGAACCCTATGGATGTTTCTTCTCTCCTCAGCTAAAGAGTCCCCATTTGCCTCATATGTGTTACACTGACATCATCTTTTTCTTTCAACTTTAACATCTGTAAGYCTGCCATGTTATCTAAGAAGTCAGTGAAGAAATCCCAGCTGTATCTCATTTCCTCTCCTCTGGAGAAAAAGAAAAGCAACCACATCAATCAGTTCTCAAAAGAAACGTAGCAGAGAGATGTGCACCTCTGACTGCTGCATCTCCTCTAGGACTGCCCAGAATACTGCAAACATAGCTTTTATTCCTCTTTAAATATCTTCTTACCTTTTCCAGTGTGGAATTTTACCCCCAGAATAACAGACAATTATAGTCTCGAAGAACAGAGAATTTAATGCCTTCCAGCTTAGGGGTTTACAACCTGGAGCTCATCAGTGAAGGCAATTTAGACCAACTTCTCTCACTTTGTGTTGAACTGGAAGAGAAGTACTCACACAGTCAGTTCACATTTCAGTCGGACACCCCACTGTTCCAACACGGTCCACTACAGCCCTGCACTAAGATACGGCTGTTGGATCATCTCTGTACACTGGGTATACACCAGTCTCTTTTTTTGCTGCCAAGTCTTAAGTCCTGGAAATTCTGATCAGTGTCATCTCCCATTAAAAGCTCCAGGTGGAGAGAAATTAACTACATGGTTTTCTCCCCCCACGTGGCTAATCCAGCTAATGATGGGGACTGCTTTCCTAGTTGCCATCACCATGGTCAAATTTCCCTTCTGTTCTGAGAAAGTCTTTTAGTGAACTGATTGATAGTTCCTACTGAAGCTGGCTGCAGCTACCCCATGCTGCCCAAGCAACTGTACCAAATGCCTCTTTGAACATTCCTCCCCACAAAATCTCCTGGACTCAAAACCTTGTCCATCGCAAACATGTCAAAGGAACTCTGGACTGGTTGGTTTAGTCTCACCAAACACGAAACACTGACACTCCTAGGTTAAGTCCTGTGTTTAGKTAGTCTTGTTCAGCCACCCAGAATAGAAATAGTTGAGTCTTTGCAGAGGCATGTGACAACTTTTTAAGTTTGTATCACCTTTCTAAGATGATTTAACACCAGAGCCAATGATTCTCTCCATTGAGACCTAGAAACTTCCCTGCAATATTAGGATTGATCACAAATTTGCCACACCTYCTAGTAGAGACCAACAAGCAAAAATCACTGATGAAGCATCACCTGACCAAACTTAGTCATATCTCATTTATATTTTCTTAGTTATTTCTCATTTATAGTGAAAACATTTCACAAAGATTCTCTTAATATACTCAAATACTGCATAGAAAGCTGCCCATGAAAGCCTTCAGTATTCCTAAGTAGACTGCCCCTCCTGAACTCATGGTCATTTTTATTCCACTCAATTTGTGAAATAAAACAAACTCTTTATCTGGTTGAAGCCCATCTGAGAACCCTTTCTCATGTTGTTCCCCACCAACAGCAAGAGTAGAGGCCAGTTCCACTGAAGCCAGCCCGCAGCAGTCACAGTGCTCACACAGCACTTGCAAAGAATCTGGACAGAATTACTGGGTTTGCTTCAACAACGGTACAAAGGTGGAGTTGGGGTTTGGTTTTTTCCCTTTCCTTTCATGCTAATGTTCTCTCCTCTTTCACTGCAGGTCAGAACCGTAGAAGAATAAGATGATCAGCAACACTGAAATACCCGAATTTTGGTCCAATGTTATGGAAACATCCCAATGTTGACTTTTTCATTTATTTAATCAGATTAACGTGAATAAATATTTTTGTCTGTCCCCTATTAATGGGAAAGGTGGTCCAGAAGTTGCACAGCCTTCTGACATGGCTGTCTGAAATGCAGACAGTCGAAAAATTACCGCATTTCAACCCCAATGTTTTGGTACTTTGCATTTCAGAAGTGCGCTGAATGATTCCTGATAGGTTTATGTTGCTTTTAAAAGGGGTTAGGTTTCTATAACCGAAGCTGAGACACCTGAAATCTTTTTTAAGTACTGAGCATGCAGCAGGTTTCACTGAAGCCAACTGTGATTCTTCAAGAAAGCTGCTGATCTGCTCTGGTCTTCTAAGTTTCTGTTTGCTTTCACAATCATAGGCTTAACTGTCCGTGTGTTCACCTACCTTTAATTAGCTGCAGACACCAGCTGGGGATAGAGAAGGATTTTCAGAGAGAGATTCTGCTTATATCCTCTTGTTCACTATCAGACATGATCATCTTCAAATGCTCATCTGCACATCTCTCTTCCTAATGGAAGACTGAGCCACTTAGAGATGGCCTTTTTCCCCCCTTTGTTCCTACTTACGCAGTAGTGACTAAAAGAAACATCTCAGTCTCTTTGTGAAACACCATATTTGTATATCCAAGTGCAGTTCTGCTTTCTTTTGATGAGTTCATTTCCAGTGAGGTGCTTTCCCATGCTTTGCTTTCCTGCGCTTCATCCTTTTTCCAGCACGTGACAGCCCGAGAGATGGGGAATTTTCCTTGATACATGCGGATGACTTGTTCTCTCAACACTTTACAGTGACTGAGAATCCCATGATTGGGGATGAAATAATAGTTTTCACCAGTGTGAAATATGAATGCCAGTTTTGGACTCTCCCATCCACACTGTTAAGTGAGACACATATTCTAATGATACACATTTTAAGTTGGCCCTGTATTTGCAAGTGTTTTCCTGCTCAGGTTTGTAAATCCAGGGAATTTCACCTAGGAAAGGGCAAGTTGAGGTACCCAAGGATATCAGAATTCTGGTCTATCAGTGGATTGTTGGCACAGGTATGCTGAGCTCCCTCAGTAGCTGTCCAAGTAGTGCATTGGTGTTTTCCACTGCCCCACCAGACATGACTATTCCTCCATCAGCTCTCCAGAGTCAGATTTGACTTAYTAACCAAGGCTGAAGCCAGCTCAGGAAGGTGCCGAAACAGATACCCAGCTGTGGACATGGTTTAAGCCCTACCCACAAGAGAGAAAACACCGTAACAAGCAGTGCCAAACTTGATCCAGCATTCTCCAACACCAATGATTTTGCTACTGACTCTGCTGATTTCTGCCCTGATGCTTTTCAGTTTTCTGTAGACACAGCCAAGAGTCCTACATCAGCCCCCTTGGTAGTGCAKGCTGAGCACTGAGGCAAGCCACTATTGCTGGTACAGACTGGTCGCAAGTGGTACAAATCAGAGAACCGGAGGGACAGTTCAATGGGGAAACCTGTGTCAGAGAAGACAACCACTTTCCACCACCGCAAAGACCTTTTCTTCCACGGATTCTTCCCAAATCCCAGTGATGGCAGACAAAGGCAAAGGTGAAGGAATTCCACCTCCTCCAACTTAGATCAAAGGAGACACCTGTCATCATCAAGAGAAGATGATTCTGCATCCCAAGTCACTCTTCTATACCACCATCTTTGTCATCAGTTCCTGAGTTCATGTGCACCTGTGGCCATGGCTTTTCTCCCAGGCCTCCCAGAGGACCATCAAACAGCAGCTTATTACTTAGGTTCCATAATATTTATTTCCCTGGCATTAAGGTAAACAGAGCACGTCACACAGAGGCGTAAGAGTCAGCCTTCCCCTTTTGGTACCTGGTTTTGGTATCTCTCTCCTCAGTCATCACTGCTGAAGGTGCACTCTGGTGTCATGAGCCACCCCTCCATTTCTAACACTTCTCTTTATTCTCCCAGCGGGCCAGCCCATTTCAGCAGCAGCTGACAYGGATACAAGTTGTCAACTGAGGCTACCAACACAATTCATCTTCCTACAGTGCCTCCTCTCCCTCCCACTGCAGTAATCCCTCTTATGAGGGTCTCCTTTGGGAAGAGTAAAGGAATACAACAGGGCAAGAAGGAACAGGACAGGGCAAGAAGGAACAGGACGGGGCAAGAAGGAACAGGACGGGGCAGAGACATGTTTGAGTGGACCTGTTTGATCAATCCACATCTGGACAAATATAAAATTATAGAGGCACCCAGAAACAACTGGCAGAGCTGTATGAGGGCTGCCATTTCTATGAAGAGCCTGAGACCCATCTCCTGSAATTGGAGCATGAAGTGCTGCTGTAAATTACCCAGACTCCGAAGAAGCAAGTGAACCATCAGCCCCCGACAAAGTTATTWACTAACAACAGTTATTCTAAGAGGTGTGGTTATTAGACCAGAGGTGCCGCCAGAAGAATGACAAACTGAASTGTTTGCCTTGTGCATAATTGCTAGTAATAGAGAACCTAAGTCAAAGACCATAGTCAGTAACAACTGGGATGCAATTAAAAATCCATATGAAGCTCAAATTACAAAGAAGTCCAGCTTTGAGTACCCGAGTCAGACCTGTAAGTMCAACAGTCAGCAAAGTACCCAGAAGCAGCACCCACCACATCCACCAAACCTGTGATTACTGGTAAAAAACACAGCATGTACTATAAACTAATAACTTACCAACAGCAGCAGAGACTTGCTCACTTTATCCTGCCCCACTGCCCCCGCTGTGAAAATAAATCATTTTATCTGATACAGGACAAGTACAACATTGCAACAATTCAGTGCAATTTCCAAAAACTGGAGCAAGTACAATGCAAACAACCCACGCTTCTCATGCTCAGTCTGCCAACTCTATGGAATAGCACAATCCTGGACGGCAGCCCTTTCATTTGCTCCCACAGATTTTATTCTATAGAAAAAAATCCTTTGAGAACTGACGCACAGGGCAAAGCAGTTGAGGCTTTACTAGAGAAATATCAGGACAAAACTCCATGAACAAAGTTGTCTCGTGAAGCATAAATAAATATGCCTTTAATGGAGTGCAGCCATGTTTTTCCCTGTCCCACTAAAAAGCGAGTGGCTGTAGACCAAGTTCTCACACTTTGGCAGAAGTCACGTAGCTTTGCCCAAAGGCTCTAAGTGCTGCCACAAACCACCAGCAGGTGTCAAAACAGCATAAAATCTTGCCAGCTGCCTTCCCTGGATAGGGCTGGTCCCATGAGCAGTCCACCTGCTGGAGTCACTCCATTCGGTTAAAACACTGCCAAAATGAGCTGACCTCTTCTGCAGGAGAAATCAACTCCATTTCTAACAGGGGCATTCAGCTGGAGGAAAAGCATGTACCTTTGACAGCCACCTCAGAAATAGTTCACATGYATACATTTACAACAGACTACAGAGTTCATCTCAGAGACAACCGTTCTGAGTTGGGGCTATACGCTGGGTTATACCACGTGGGGAGGGACAGACTTTGTCCCAGTCACCGCACATCATCACAGACGTTCAGCCACAAGAACACTTCCATGGCCAGCACTGAGGTTACATGACCCCATCCAGGTGCTCTGGGTCTTGGGCAGCAAATGCTAGACCACTGCAAGAACCATCTTCCCCTCCTTCTTCCTCTTCCTCTTCTTCTCCTCAAAACGGTCAGTAGCATCAGCAAAAAATGTCACCTCATCCTTGGCCTCAATCTCCCTCTTCAGGTACTGGAGCCCTGCCATGTTGAATCCCAGCACATCCTGTAGAGACAGACCAGCACCACACTGTTGGGTACATCTCAAGGGGGTACATCACATTGTCAGGGGGCAGAGGGTCCCGCACTGGCCGCCCTCTATGAAAAAATTATGAAAGGAAGACAATCCACAGATTTAAATAAAACAACATTATTTAAACGTAAACTTCATCTGAATAGGAGAACAATCAGTCYTGCACTCTGTTCCCTGCAGTTCTCTCTTAAGAGTAGCTATAATCCACTGCATTTTCTGAAAAAAAAGTTGCTGGCAGGCACCTGAAGTTGCCTCTGGGAAGACGCAGTGTCTGCATTATCTGAGACTAGCAGCCCACAGAAAAGCCCAAGAGAAATAGAGAGTTTATTTACCTCCTACATATTTAGAAACTAGCAAGCCAAAGCCCAAATACATCAAAGAAAACCAACAGTAAATGAGGGAGGGAGCACGAACACAGGATCACCACTGGGTAGTCTCAGATCAGGAAGAGCATAAGGAAAAGGCAGCCTGTTTGAAACGGGCTCAGACCCCCAACCAACTTTCCCACTGGACACCACAGACAACACATGCTCCCAGACATTGGCCCATCCCGTTAGTCCAGATCCTGGAAAAGGGGAGGCTGCAACACTCACCCGAGCCTCACTGACTTTGGAGATGGTGGTTTTCTTCAGGTTTTCTATCACTGTCACCAGCATGTGGTTGCTTGTGATCTGCCCAAAATGTATCCTGGGAACAAAGCAGGCAGTGATGTACWGCATCATTGTTCTTAGAAACATCAGACAGCCCCTCTCCTGAGCCTCTGTATGTTCTGGACATAGGATTTTTCTTAAATTAGGCCTCCCCAGACCAGCCTTATATACCAGACACGGGCCGATTTATCTGGAAAAGCTAGTCTCTGAAGCTTCTCTTTAACATACAGTGGTTCAAGGGGAAGGTCTCTCTGGGGTACCCTTAGGGGCATGGGCTCTACAWTGACTGTGCCAGTGAATGGTGCCATTTCAGCCTTGATGCAGGATCTTTCATACCAATGAGATTTGGGGGACGAGGACCAGCAACCCCCTCTGGGCATATCAACACTCTGCATCTAGTCAGTCCATTGCTGCACACCATCCACTGCGGGCTGCAGCGATTCCTTATCTCCTGCAGAGATGACATCTTTATTCCCAAGGATGCTTCCCAAGAGCTTCAGAGCCAGAGACGTACAAGAAAGCCCAAATTTGCCCCACACTCTTACGCTAGATGCGTTCACGGCAAGCGACGTCATCTTTGCAGCTCCAGGAGATGGGGTATATTCCCTGGCACTGTCCCACAGCACAGGTGCAAGGAGTACCTCTCTGTTCACGTAACTAGTGCCAGGTGAGTTCGTGACACGCAGGAGGGACCCACAGGAACCGGCAGGCCTGCTACTGACCAGAGCCCTGTTAGGGCTTCCTCGGGGCCAGGTTCTGGACAGCAATACCAGCTGAACTAAGGCTAGCACATACGTCTGGGCARATGAAAGACTCACTTGAGCAGGAAGAGGAGAGCTCGGCACAGGAGTTCAACTTCCGAACCCAGGTYAATATATTCATTGAAGAGTCTGAGGAGGTCAGGGACATAGGAGAACGGCAGCACCAGGAGAGACTCTTCCAGCTCACTGAGGAGAAAGCMAAGGGACAGAAGCATTAGCCTCAGTCACTGCACTGCTGCAGATGAGCAGGAAACGCTTCCGTATAGGAAGGCTCTGGTACAAAAGTTGCGCTAAGCATTCATCACTGCTGGTCTGTGACTGCCCACAAMGCACAGTGCAGCTGCGCAGACTAGAGCCCAGGCCAGCAGACACCTTCTGGCACTGGGAGCAGGCACACGATCTTCCCTCCTCAGCATCCCCAACCTGCTCTTCACATACATGTGCATACACATACACAGGCTTCACCCAACGCTCCCCATGGAGGGAACAACTTCCATTCCCCAATTCCATGCACGCTCCAAAAGAGGCTGCCAGGAACAGTAACTCCAGAACTCCCCAGCACTGCCCATACCCAGCACGAGAGACTGTCCCAGGACCCTGCCATCCAATGCTCAATCACAAACCTGTTCAGCAATAAGGCTCTTGGGACTCACCTCGACTTGACCTTCTTGAAAACTTCTAGCACGTACGCAGAAGGCTGTAACAGAGGAAAGACACCAGCTCTGCATATCAAGAAACATTCCAATGGAAAGATGTGCCTTAAGGTCCATTTCACCCAGTTAAAAACACACWATCACGTCTTGTGAGATGGACAGATCAAGCTGAATATAAGAGGAAACCCCTTCAGCTTCAATCAGCTGCCAGTCTGGGAAGTTCTCCCTCCACAAAACATAAACCCAGTCTTCTCAGGATACTCTTAACTGGTGAAKAATATTGTGAAAAGTCTAATTTATATTCAACCAGCTAAATTATCTCATATTCAGTTCAATGAATCTTGTACAAACTGCATAAAAAACTTGGTGAAACAGCCAAATACATACAAAACCTTACACAAACTCATCTCCCAAAGACTTAATTCCTGCTACTCCTGTTTACCTGCTGAAAGTGTTTGGCCGATGCACAGCCCAGCTGGGAAGTCTCTCCCAAGAAAGAGGATAACAGACTGTCAATGCATGAAGTATTTTTGTTCATGGTCTGACATACTAAATGCTCATCGTGGTCATTTCACCATGTAACAGGGCATGTAATAATGTGCCACTGTGTTCTTACTCAGCAGCCTAGCGCTTGGGCATCCTTCCAGGACCTTGCAAACAGGTTCATATCCCTTCTCTGTACAGTGGGATTCAATCAAACATCACCCACCTCCAAAGAAATCGCTAGCTGCTAAGCCATAGGATTTCGTTCACCCCTGTTCAATCTATTCAACTTACAATTAAATATGCCTATATTCAGAGAGGAAGGGAGAGAATGGCTCTGGCTAAGTGCTTACCGATGTCATACGGTGGGGGGCACAGTGACAGGGGTTCTCAGTTACCCATTCCCGTGGATGCTCACGTATTTTGTGTTAGATGGCACAGCTCCTCTGGAATATACTATAGCATGGCAACTGCACCCTCCTGGCAGCAGGAAGAYGTGCCCTTAGGCACAGGAAAGGTTTGAACTAGCTTTCCCATATCTTGGAGAATACCATAAACCACTGGCTCATGATAAGGTACACGATAAGGTCGTGGCTACCATCAGGGTTATGCTTAACCCTGGTGGGGTTAAACTTTTGTAACACACATGCAAGATATTAAAAAGAAAAAAACAAACACAAAAACCCCAAACTGCATTCACTTTGTTAAAGTACTCAGTTTTCATTTCAAGTTGAACCAAGTTGTCCTCGCTCCCCACAGCAACCCAGTGTTTCGGCTCAGCCAGCAAATCAAACAGCCCCACTCCAGTGGAGAATGGCCCACAGCCTGCAGCCTGGGCATTCCACTTACTGTAATATCTCCATAGGCACGGAGGATGGGATTGACAGGAAAGGGAACCTGGAGACACAGAATGGGTTAGAATGAGGCAGATGTGTGTGTACAGATGCATATTCCCAGAGAAAACTTGAACCCAAAGTAGAAGAGAGCTTTTATCAAGCGTCTTCCTGCAATTCCCGCACCTCCACCCTCCCCAGAACATCACTGAAGGCCTCATTTGCAGCAGAAAATTTCGTTCTCAGATGCATGTGATTAACTCAAACGTATGAATTTTCTTCCACTTTTTAATTGTCACTTTTTCCACTTATATCACAGCCCCTTATTTAGCAAGGAGTGTTAAGATGAAGGCAAAGAATAGGCTTTGGGATGAATTCGCAGCAGCTCACTCCCAGGGACAAACCTTACATCCTACTGTGACTTTAAACGTAAAGACTGTTAGAAAGAACACACCACTAACCATGCCCCAGGGCACAGTGCCATCTTGTTCTCCAAAAGATTTCAGGAAATCTTTGCTGTGTCCAGCTGTCCTGATTTTATCTGCATGCTGAGCCCTTGCASCCAGATGACAGAGCTGGAAGGATACACCCACACATCTTGGGACTGGTACATTCCTCAGTTTTTTACCTCTTTTCCTGCAGCTTTGCATATGGCCTTGTGCTCTGTTAGTTTTGCCATCTCTTCTCTATACAGCTCAATAGCTTCCATGATCCGCTCAGCCTGTGCAGCACAAGAACGGCACATCAGTGACACCRGACAAGCCAAAGCAAAGCTCACGTCCAACTGGACAAATGGAGGGGGAAGCAGGAGGGYTGACACAGAGCATCACAGGACATCTCGCTCAGAAAGGTGACCTCTACTCCAGACTGCACCACAACTCTGAGCACATCAGTTATGTCCTGAAGATGTCAAACACCGTCCACATTCCCCCCACTGCCCCGGGCCCTCTCTGCTGCCTTGACATTGAACTACASCCCAAGCAAGCAGTTCCCCTTCAAGGCACAAGCCAAGGTCAGGCCATTTTGAGTATTCAGACCGAGGATTTCCTCTGTATTTACAAGAGCACCAGCAGGCTGTTGAAACGTGCGGCCCTGAAATTACCCACCTCCACACCCTCCAGGTACACCTCCCACCTCAGGCACTGCAATAAATTTCCACCTGCCACGGATGCCCACAGGACAGGGCAGCCCYTGGGGAAGAGGCATGATGCCTAGAGAACATCCAGCTGCCTTGTGCTCCTTTGGGCTGCAAACCCCAAAGGGCAAGAGCAGCCCTGTCTGTCCCACACAGGACAGGCAGAGAAATCTGCAGCCTGAATATCTACAGGAACCTCACACCTCGTTCCCTGGAGAGATCTCAGGAGGAGATAATTCCTGGTGGGTGACACTCCAGAGTCAGACCCCTCCCTGTTGGCCTTGGAGCAGGACAGACTGCTCTTGCAGGCAGAGGCAATTCTGCCCTTATGCAACAGCACAGGTTACTCCTCTTCAAACTGATGCTCCAACCTTGCAACAGCCCCCCTCCTCGGGAAATTGGTAAGGCACAAAGCAATGCTGSGGGACCCAGACAATCTTACCGCTTTGATGGTTTCAATAGTCTTCTTTCCTGCCAGCCCTGTCTCTCCTTGCGTCTCYCCAGCCACCTACAAAATACAGAGTTTGCAGCTTCCTCCTTCAGCAGCTGATACACATAGGCGTCCCCTGCATCCTATCACACTCCATGCTAAGAAAAAACATCAGCCCCATTCCCTAAACTGGTCATTTGGGGAAATACAGGATTTCCCAAGTGCACAGCTCTTCCTCAGGAACAGAGGCACTGTGCTAACACTGATCTCTGGGAAGCAGCTAAACACAGCTCGTGTTCTACCAACAGAGACTGAATAATCTGATCAGTGTCAAAACTATCGGCAACACAACCCAAGCATCTGAGCAAGAGGGATCAGGCTTCCCCACCCATCCTGTACTACATGCACCTGGAAGCAGCTGCCAGAAGGCAGCCCAGCCTTGGTACAGAGCTGGTGTGGAGGAGAACTGAGGAAATAGGAAGGGCAACAGCACAGCAAGGTTTCRGCATCCACAGCTACTGCGTAGCAGTTTGGCCAGCTGCAGACACTCTCCTGAAGTTGTCTGTAGGAAGTACCAGAGTCAACTGCATCACGGGGCAACCACAGCTTCAGCAGCACCTTCCCCCCTGCACCTCCTCAAAGCAAGAAAATTACCAGTCCTCTCTGACACCTCTTCTATGCCTCTTACAGAAATAGTGATTCCAGACTCCGCACAGCCAGACTGACACACACTTAGATGGTGCAACTCACCACAGGCTGCTCTTCCTTCGCCACACTCTCTTCATATTCAGCTTCTCGTTGCTACAGCGGATGAGAACACAACATATTAACACAGGTGAGCAGGCAGCAAGCAAGGGTACAAGTCCCTTCCAGACTGTTTGAGCAAGAGAGCCTACAGCTTCATGCAGCTCGTTGCAAAACCAGGACAAATCAGCAGAGATCAACAATGCCAGTGCAAAACGCCCACTTGTCCCTGGTCCCAACCCCACGGAGAACTCTGGAATCCCCCAGACAGAAAGAAATCAGGGTCTCTGCTCTGGATGCAGGAACAGCACTTAGACGGCCCACCACGCTGAGACAGAGACAACAGCAATTCAGCACCAGACCTTCCACCTGGCACGCAGCACAGAAGACAAGCCTAGAAAAGAGCCAGGGTTGTCCTAACCTGCAAGAGGAAAGAGCCTCCCGTCTGGCATCTCTCACATGAATAGGGCCCCATCAGTGTGTAATTCACTACTGGTGTATTCATGCCCACCTTGTTAGTCAAATTTCACCCAAAACACACTTTTCTGGCATCTGGAAAAGGAGCTGTCTCTCTCTCTCCTTTTACCACCATCATTCCTAGCACACCAACTACTGGGCATCAAGATGCTGCCTACGGGTCACCTCAGCTCTCTGCAAACAGGCTGGGACAAAAAAAAAAAAAAAAATTTACTGCAGGTTTCTCATCCACTCCTGCTTCTGCACATGTTTCTACATCCTTCCCCCACTGTGGTTTGAGAACTGCTTTAAGAAGGGGAGACAGATCCAGACTCCTCTGAGGGATATAGGGAAAAGACAAGAGTCACAAATTGTTCCAAGGGAATTTCCAATTGGATACATGAAACAAATGCGTCCGCTAACCCCCAGGGTGGTTCAGCACTGGAACCAGTGCTCAGCCAGCCTGCAAACTCTCCTTCCTTGGAGATGTTCATGTATCAATCCAAGTCTCTTGAGCAGTCTGATACAGCTTTAAGATTATTCTGCAGTGAGCAAAGGGTTGGACTAGAGACCCCCAGAGTTTCCTTCTTATTGAAATCCTTCTGTGAGTCTATGATTCCTCACAATACGTGCTCCAATGGAGTAGAAGGGGCTTCTTCCAGCATCCCTGAGCTCTGGGGCCTGCTAATGAGATAGAATGGGCCTCTCTCAGCTGCAAAAGGGGAAACCAAGACAAACTGCATTTAACAGGAGCAGTGCTCTCCATCACTCCACAACACCCACCTGCTGAACTGCCTCCAAAGCACACGAGTTGAAAGGAGCACAAGAGAATAAGAGMAGGTCAAAGACTGTAGCCAACAGACCTGTGGAAAACCACAGCTATAAAGTCTGGGAGGCAAGAGAGAAGCAAAGCAGAGAGCAAGGGACCCAGGCATCTGCARTGCAGTTCAGACAGGCAAGCACCTGCAACATCCAGACAGCTCAGGGCAAAAGTCCCATCATGCAAAAGATGCCAGTCAACCCTGGGCACCTCAACACCAGGCTGCGGTTAGTAATGAGCAAGTCTGCCAAGTGTGGAGCCAGACGCTTCCACAGTGAAAAATGAGGAATCTGCCTGCTGGGGAGAAAACAGGTCTGGAAGTTGTCTTTGGCAGGAAGGATAAAACTCTCACCATCTCCCTCTCCTCTTCCAAAACAAGTGGCTCCCTCGTTCTTTCCCAGAGGCGCAGGGACTTGTCATGGGATGCTGACACCACGTAGTCTCCATTGGGACTAAGTGCCAAACACCACACCTCCTGGTGATGCCCCTGCATGGTAGACAGAAGAGGTAAGACATGACCACCCCCCACCTCCCAGCCTCYGAGGGAAGTGCTGCTCATGCAGGGATAATGCTTCCTTTCAACAGTTTCCAAAAMTTCCTACCTCCAGCGTCTGGATGTGCTCAAATTTATCTGCATCCCACTGCTTAATCTTGCTGTCCTTCCCAGCTGTGAAGAAGAGATGGGATTTCGCCACAAACTGCAGATACATCACACTGGAAGGGAAAAAGGCTCAAATTCACCCACTTGGGGAACACTGCAGACCTCCCCCCACTCTATGCTGGACAAAAGGGCTCTTGCTGGATCACAGCCCCTTGGAGATAAGATAGCCCGCAGCCCAGAGATGCTGTAGGATTTGACTGACCTGTCATCATGGGCAAAGAGAGAGCGGTGACAGTCCCCAAAATCCAAACCCCAAATCTTCACGTTCCTGTCAGCAGAGCCGGTCGCAATTAGAGTCCCATCCTACAGAGCAACAGAGAGGAGGGTGTGGGTAGCTGGCTGGCAGCCCCATGAAGAATTGCGGCTGAACCAGTGACTAAGCAGTGCTGAGTAGGCAGATACGTGGCTCCTGAAACATGCCCTCCTGACCCCTCCACCTCCTCTTACCAGGTGGCCCATGCTTGTGGTACTGGCACAGCCCACTGACAGCACCCCGACTCTTTTCTGAACCTCTGCAGGCATTTAAGATCTTAGCTATAYCTTGGCATTTTTGGCTTGCAATGAGCCTCATTCCAAGGACACCCCAGAGCAAGATGCAGCGCAAGAATGAACAGGCATGAAGAGGCTGCTCCACCTCAGCACCTTCTCTCTGCTCCCACTAACAAAGAATTCAGGCTCCTCTCACACAGTTAGTAACTTTAAGAGGTACAGCCTCCTGTCTGCTAGCAAGATGAGTGTAGGGAACCACCACAGGATTTTGATTTCCACTCGCTCACAAAATGCCCTGGTCAGTTATGTCATGACCCTCCTAGTAAGCACAGGACTGCGGGATAAGGAGAGGCTTGCCATGTCCCATCAAGAAACTGCTAAATCAGGAGCAAGGAGGTGACAAGAAAGCATTATCCTAGAGGCCTYGCTGCCAACAGAGGTCCTCGCAGTCATCCATATCACCACAGTCCGACCTAACACACAGCCCTAATGATACTTACATAGGAGATGTCCATACACAGCACTGGCAGCTTGTGTCCATACAGAGAGAGGAAAAACTAAAGCAGAAGAAAGGTGTCTCAGTTAGACATGCTGGGTAGAGATGTGCGAAAATCTCAAGCTCCAGGCTGGTTCTGCTCTGCCTCAGGAGCTCTGTCTTTCTAGCACTGCCCCACTTTCACTCTTGCCCTGAACACTGTTAGCAGCAGGGCCATGATGGCAGAACTGAGATGAAGGTTGAAGTACCCAAGCAAGCTGAGCTAACTCTGGTACTACTCACCACTGCCTATGGAGTTTATCTCTGTTTCTCTTTGCCTATCTGTCAGTGCCGGTCTGTCTCGTGTCATTCCCTAACATTCACGTGCTACAACACAACTTGCAAAACCACCACACGCTGCTCACAAGGAAGATTCTCCTCCCCCAGGCTTTGCCTCTGCTATGCCCTATTTAATGCCATGTGTGACACATCCATCCCCACCCTCGCAGCTCTAGTACCACCGTGCCCGCAGGCTTTAGAGTGAACCTTGCCACCTGCAGGTTCACAACACTTTCCAGATGAAAAATGGATCTTCTCCCCAGTGTAGGCCAGCCATATTTCTGTCAGGTTTGCTAGCAAACAGGCACGTGAAGTGGAATCCATAGTCTCTCTTTGATTCTTACTAGTGTTCCGCAATAAATAGACACTTTTCCTATATATTCCTGATCTTTCAGGCTGCAATTACATCACTCCCTGCACAGCCTCACAGCCCATTTGGTCATGCACCTTGAGTGTGTCAATGTAGAAAATCTTCACAGTGCAATCCAGTAAGGAGACAGCCAGCAGTTTCTGGTTGGGGCTGTACCGTACACAGAGAACATCTTCATCCAGCTGCAAAATGCGCACGTGTTTCATGGAGAGCCTGGCAAGAAAAAGAGGAAAAACCCAAACAAACAAGTTGGGAAGAGGTATGAATACAACTCCCACATTGCACCCTCGGAATGCAAGTTAATTCTAACACACAGCATCTCACTCCTCATTACGACTTGAGCAAGGCAGGACTGGAAATAAGCACGGCGCTGCAGGCTGATAAACTTCACTGCTAAATTTACCGCTTAATGATCTGGAGGCCCATCCTGTGATTAGAAGCTAAACTCACACACAAGCAAGGGATCAGAATGTGCCAAGTGCCCCTCCCCAGCTAAGCT
The DNA here is from genome assembly GCA_030449065.1 of Oceanodroma leucorhoa. Classification (NCBI taxonomy): domain Eukaryota; kingdom Metazoa; phylum Chordata; class Aves; order Procellariiformes; genus Oceanodroma; species Oceanodroma leucorhoa. The sequence continues at coordinate 5,134,755 of JASVER010000050.1, read as the reverse complement.
CAGGCCTTCACAAAACAGCACTGAGCTCACACTCTTCTCCACGTGTTCCACGTACACGTCGTGGGCACTTCTTACAGTGCAAAGCAAAGGCCAAAGCATCCATCGATGACAACGGATACTGCAGCTGAACATAGTCTAGAAAGGTTTATTTTCTCACCTTTTCTGAACACTGCTCTCGTCCTTCACAAGCTCAAACTCCCAGAACTTGACACATTTATCAGCACCTCCTGTCACAAAGCCACGCTGCAGGGGAAAACAAAAAAAATTACTGTGAAACCAGCTTTGCTGTAACCCAGAGAAATTCTACAGCAAGGAACTGTCAACACACAAGGAGGTTTTTGAAATGTCCCATATTCCTACAGTATTAATGATTAAGTGGACACTACCAGGAGCACTTGCTCTGGTTGGAGCACGCATTACCCATTGGCTGAGCAACAACAACAATTTCAAAAGCTCTGGCATGGAGGTCAAAGRCAAAATCTCCAAATGTAAATCAAGACATGGGCTGAAACTTTGGGACTGAAAGCAGTCATCTCAGTGGTAGGTAATAACGTGCTGGTGTTTCGTGGCCAAGTTGACACTCTCACAGTTACGGGATCACACACACCTTACCCCCGCCCCACAAGCACAGCCTTCTAAAGGAAGAACAGTTCAACATCATCACTTTTACATTAAGAACAAAGGTAAAATCTGTCCCATATGTTTTAATCTGTAGRATGAATGAATCTCAGGCAGGTTATTACTTGCTATGGTTTTGATTCCCCTAAAAACCACTCCAGCTTCTAGCGCAACATGACCATGTAAGAAAAATAAGAAAGGCATACACAACAAACAGAAGAAAGTGGAAATTGATAGAAACCAATATGAACCTGAACTGTGGTAATGGAGAAAAAAACTGATACAAAGAGTAAAAGACAMACAGATTTCTACAGCCAGGGTAGTTAGGCCAGCAGAGTGAGTGCGTGCATGTAAAATGGGAACATTATAAAAAAAAAAAAAAAAAAATCTTTTCAGTAGTACTGACCCATTTCTAGAGGGGAGTATGAGAACTATTAAATAGCAATGCTCAGTAAACACGGGTTCAGTAAACATTTCTCATCTGTTGTGCTCAGGGRAAACCAGGTACCGTAATCACATTACAAGACAGTGATGAAAACCTGGTCCAAAAACTCACAAGGCTGTCAAAAAGCAGCTACCTATGTCAGACATTTATAWATCAATGGTTCAGATCCCCCAAATCCAAGACTTTTACAGAGCAGAACGAGGTACTCTCTAAACTGTCAATGTCCATTCTCAGCAACTTTGGAAATACTGKGGGAGATCCAGGAAGAAACTAATGRAACACCGTAATTCAGACAGAGTAAACAGGYAGGCTCACATAACTGTGAGCACGGTCAACAGAAGTAACAGGTAACTGCAGTTTCCATCAAACAAAGTAAGTAAACTGAATATGGAGAAAAGAGTTTATGGAAAATTAATTTGATGGGGATTATCCTTTTCCTTAAGATTAAAGCTGTAGTTGATAATAGTAACAGTGTTGCTCATGCAAGGCATGCCTCTTAGTCTTATGTTACATTTTCATTAAAAAACTAGGATAATATAGTTCAACAGAGCACATACTCCATGGATTAAAGACCAGCTAAGAGATTTCAAAGCTTAATTTTAAATGAGAAATACCTAATAACTTGACTTACTAATAACTAATGCTGCTTACAGATTTTATGGGTTACTAGAAAAATAACCAATTAAATAGATCTATATAATGTCAGAGCTATTCAATCTATGCGAAAAAGAGTGCCCCAAAACATTAATTTATACATTAGGAAGCAAGGATCTAAGCCCCACACATATGCCTTCTGCGAAGCAGTGCCCCAAAATGGGCTATGARGCACACAGTGGATTATTATCTGAATAAACATTCTCACTGCAGAGCTATCGCCAAAAGAGCTAATCAAGTCCTTGGGTGGATTCAAAAGGCACTGGTGCATTTGGCACTGGTATAATTCCTATCACACAGTGTACCCGGATCCTGGGGCCACAAGCAAAAAATAACTAACTTTAAGTAACTTAAAGGTAACTTTAAAAGTACCACAAGAACAATTAAGAGCCTGGAAAACACATGCTGCAGGGAYAGGAGAAGTTCAGCCTAAAGACCATCAGATAGATGGGGAGGGTGATTTGGTTACTCAAGGAGAGTGCAACAGAAAGAAAAAACATCAGTATGTTAACAAGACCTTTAATCCAGCAGACAAGCAGCAAATTTAACGAGGATAATCAGCCACTGCAGCAGGTTACGAGGGGCTGAAGCTCTCCACAGCTGGAACACATCCACAAGGTATGTATTGCTGCACACACGGACTCCACCAGGGAAGTCCAAGCGTTCTCAATCATGCAGAAGCCAGATGAGGTGATGAGGATGGCCCCACTCAGCCCAAAGACTCATTGCCATGTGCCACACAGCTAGATTATTCATCAAGCTGTGCACGTATCCACAGTTAAAGTTCTTAGACACTGCCAGCTGCATCCTCCACCTCCCAGGATGAGGGGTTCCCATGCTCCCATCACTAGCGCAAACACACCACTATAGGAAGAAGCTACATGAAAAGATGTGCAACAGATRATGCTTAGAAAGGTGGCTGAGTTACCTGGTCTGGTGAAAGAGCAATRGACCACACCGCCCCGTCATGAGCATTAAGTGTCTCCATCAGACTGCCAGAAGCCAGGTCATACAGCTGCAGTTTCCCTGTCTGCGGAGAGAGACATCACAGAGGACAAATCAGCCCCTCCGCCTTCACGACACATGATAGCTCCTAGCAGGAGAGCACCCCTACCACCCATCTCCTGAACAGCCAGCTTCATTAGATGGCTGCTACGTACAGATGGCCAAACTTCCTATTCTCCGTCAGGGACTTCCCAAAGCTCTCCCCAGCTGTCCAGCTTAAGCCATAGGAGCTACATAAAGAGTCTGAGAACAGAGCAGAACCTGACTGTCAGAGAGGTTTTTACACCTAAAACAGAGTGCTCCAGATGAGGAGACGCAATGCATTTTCTTTAAGGCTACCTTAATGACATTTTCAGAACACTTTCAGACCTGGGCAGTCTGGAGCGCAGGCGGGACACTATTTACCTTGGTGCCAACGATGACCTGCCGATCTCCTGGGACAAAGAGCGAGCAGAGTGCGTACTCACAGACCATMGTCCGGATGCACTGCAAGGTCGATCTGTGGACAAAGGCAGAGCCCAAAACCTCTTATCACACACAATATCTGGCCCAACAAGTGAGACATGCTCCAGAGTGGCMTCTGCCCACAGCTGTCTTTTCAGTTGGGGTCAGAAGATACACCACCACCATCCTATGCTATCCAGCATTACTGCTAAGAACATTTTCCATAAAAACATGTAGTTACATAGTTTGCCATCATGACTTGTTGCTGTTATGAGCAAGGACAGAGCTCCTGTTCTCCAGCAGCAAATCCTGTTATTCAGGAGAGGAGGGAGGAGTATAAGATAGCACACTCAAAGGAAACAGAACTTGAAATTGGCACCACTCAGGAAACACTGGGACAACACTCTAGATCAAAACAGCAGCCTACTCAGTCTAATACTAGATCCTTCAGATAAGATGCCAAGAAACCCACATGTTCCCTAAAGAACAGGCAGTAGCTAGTTCACAGTAACAGTTAGTACCTCTTCTTAAAATGGAAAAAAACCACAACAAAATACAGTCTATACTGGACTGCTATGCATGACCTTTGTGTTTAGAGATTTGTCTTTCCGTACCTGCCACTAAACGTAGCCTCAGTGCTGCGTTACAGCATCAAACTCCATGAGTTAATTATGCAGTTTATCTCTATAGCTTCTCAGTTTCCCTAACAAGGAAAGAAGTCAAACAGTTTTCTATTTACTTCCTTTAATTTATTCACTGTTTTATAGTTCTCCATTGTCCCCTCTTCCTTATCACTGCCTCTCTGAACACAGCATCCCTGAGTTCTAGGAGACTGACACACATAAGGCAGAGGGGACTGACACAACYGGACTGTGTACCTGTTCCAAATCTTTACAGACTCTGCAGCCGCTGAGAGAATGGCAATGTTGTCAGAGCTAAAAGCCAATGTCCTGACATCACTGCGGTGGCCTCCAATGGTTATCTTGGATGCACAGACAGCCTGCGGGACTTGTGCTGACAGGTTCAGGTTGTACGACTCAATGATGTTGTTCTGGAGCAGCAGTACGATCTTCAGCTCTCCTTTTGGAGAGAGAATCAAGTCAAATGACCTGTTTGATTAGACAAAGTCAGAGCTGTACACAGGGGCCATAAGACAAAATGCAGGACGGATCAAATATCAAGAACAACTGAGAAAGAGGAATACCGACAGAGGCATGCCACAAGCAAGCGCACACTAAGCCACAGAGGCGTGCACAAAAGGGACCACTTGTGGAAGAGGTGTGAACGGACTGGAAATCATGCTAGGGCTCGCCCCAGCTCCAAGCTGAACAGACGGAAACTTCTTCCATCTCTCCCCGTACTGAGCTGTGCAGAGCTCTCCCCAAGTAGCTGCATAACCACAGCTCAGCCTCTACAACAGGATTTCCACTCACTTGATTTTAGAAGAAGCTCTGATGTTAGTGACCCGCTGAATCTCCTCCTGCAGGCTCAGCTCCACACTCCTTTCAGGCTCCTCTTCAGAGTTCTGTCTAGAAATGTCAGATAATGGAGGGAAGTCAAATAACCCAGCACAGCCGAAACAAACTAACACGGGGACAGAGAATAACATAAGGAAACCACTTAGCCTGCTGAAAACAACCACCCTCTCATCCAGCAGTGCTAACTACATTTAAGAAGAGGGTGAGACAGTGAAGTTCATGCTGGTATGCAGATTACTACAGAGACAAACTGTCCTAAAAAAGRCAACTTCCTCTGGAGCCAAAGCACTTTGACAAGGCAGGTTAGAAAGACAGATACAAACCAGACAACAGAAAAGCTGTGTTTGAGTGGGAAATCAGCTTCTGCTCATCTCCTACCGCTCACCARAAGTCCTCAGCCATTGCCAAAACGCATCTCCAAATTTATGTGCCCTGTGCATCAGTTTCTACCCTGGAGACAGACCTCTCCCTAAGGGCTGTTGTGAGGTACCTGTTAAGTGCCAGGATACCCAGAGAGACCCTTGACACGAAGTAAACATTAATAAAGCTCTCACCTGTATCTCTGCCTGCTGTAAAACAGGAGATGAGGTATCAGTCTCACTCTGACTTCTCAGATGAAACTCTCATTCCTGTATGTCCTATCAAGGACTTTATTTGATGCACCAAGCAGTGTAAATACGAATGTCAGGTAGAAGTGAGCAGCTCCGAAAAACTCATTTTATGTCCATTCCTTTGCACGCAWTAGCTTTTTTTTCAGGCRGAAGACTCAGAAAGATTATTTCCTYAGTCTCTGGGAGCWGTGTTGCTCAGACAAGCACCAAGGATGCACAGGAACAGTGACCCCAAAATACAACAGCTAGCACAGACAGAATGACCAGTAGCTTGGAGTTCAACSACTSTGTCCTGCTGCTGAAGGGCTTTTCTAACAGTTCTCTGGACACAGAAAGCATCCAAATACATCCAAAAGACTGCTTACTTGGCTTTTTTCTTTGCTTTCTTAATTTTCTTTTCCAATTTCTTTTGGACCTCCTCTTCAGAAAGGACAGAGAACACTTCCAGAACAGCATCTGTTCCCTAGAGACAGAGCAAACAAAGTCAAAGGCACGCAAAGCCCTGGCTGGCCCTTACAGAAACCACCCAAGGTCTCTAACAGCCTCCTCTMCAGCTCAATAGCAGAGCCCCCCATTACTTACATGGCAGGCCAAAATCTTGCCCGTTCTGTCTGTGGCAAGACTRACTATTCGGTCTCTCCCTTCCCGCATGATGGATCCAACTTTGCTGCACTTTACAAGGCGCTATAGGGAAAGAAAGAGAAGAACTTTGGTCTGAAAGGTCAAGTGATCTTCTCAAGCAAACTCAGAAACCTACTGGCAAGGGAAGTCAAGAGGAGAAGAGGGGGAAATGAACCTACAGGGTCCTGGTAGAAGAGCTAGCAAAGATAATCTAGGGACAAAACAAGCATTTGTGTGAGCTACAGGCTTATCTCATTATGTTTTGTTGCATTTTAGCTGAAAATAATCATTGACAGTCTCAGTGGAAGAATAACTTCACTTTATTGGCAAACCATAGCCATTTAAGAAACAGAGCTGAATTTTTATGCTACAAAGGCAGCAGAGCTCAGTTCCTCTGCCAGAAGAGGCAGAGAACGCAAGAATAGAGACTCTTAAATGGGTGGTTGAAGGAATCCTCTGGAGAGGAAGTCGGAAAAGTATTTAACAAGGTCAAGTGTCTACCATAACCACAAGCAGTCTGAAATCTGAGGAGGACCCCACAAAGTTCCACCGGAAAGACAGATTCMGTAAAGTCTCCGCCAGCAGCCCAAGTGGGAACGGCTTCCCACAGTCGAATCTCACACCGTATTTCATTATGGTTACTCTGACCTCTCAGCGTCTGCTACTGACCTGCAAAGCTGGGCATCAGCACTGAACCCAGCAGCTGCCAACCAGCTAGTAACTATTTTATTCCCGTGTTGTTCAATGAAAGAGCTGTTAGCACTGTCGAACTTCAAACACTTGCTAGTTCCCCCAGCCAGAAGGCAAAGAAAAAGCTTTCAGTGGACAACAGCATGTGTATGCGTTTTGGCACACACACTTCTGCTCATGTTCTGCRGGTAGATGGGGCAGCAACTGCTGCTGAGGAAGATGTTATGAAGCAAGACAAGAATTACCACATTTTCCCTAACAGATTGTCCYRGTTTCAGCTGGGATAGAGTTAAATTTTTCCCTAGTGTTATGTTTTGGATTTAGTAGGAGAAGAATGTTGATAACACACTAATGTTTTTAGTTGTTGCCATGTAATCTACTAGTCAAGGACTTTTSAGCTTCCCTGATGCTCTGCCAGGTGCACAAGAGGCTGGGAGGGAGCACAGCCGGGACAGCCAGCCCAGCTGGCCAATGGGGTATTCCGTACCATGTGACATCATGCTCAGTATATAAACAGGGGGCGTGGTCCAGGAAGTGGGGATAGCGGCTCATCGGTCAGTGGGTGGTGAGCAATTGCATTGTGCATCACTCATTTTGTATAATCTACTATTATTATTATCCTTTCCTTTTCTGTTCTATTAAACTGTCTTTATCTCGATCCATGAATTTTAATTATTTTTTTTTCTCCCTTCGATTCTCTCCCCCGTCCCAGTGCAGGGAGGGGGAGTGAGCAAGCAGCTGTGTGGTGTTTGGCTGCCTGCCGGGTTAAACCACAACACAGGCTAAAAATGACACTCGGGGTATAAACCCAATACAGAGGAGCAATGTCTGAGTGACTCTCAAACTCCTGCTGGCTCTGCAAGCAGCACCATGCAAATGGGGTTAGATACACCATCCCACAGACAGCACGGAAAACAAAGCTTACTTCCTCAGGACGCTCATCCAACTCTAGAGTCTCATCCTCTTCAGTGTTTTCTTCTGCTCCAGGTGAAGGTCCTTTGCTTTTCTTGGACTCTGGCTCACCAGGGTCTTTTACCTGTTCATGGACAAAAAAAAAAAAAACAAACATAAGAAATACCTTAAACCACAAGAGCCACGCTGTTCTGGTTCCTGTCTCACACTTCACTTCCCTGGAGGAACAAGTGGTTAGTGWACACTGAAATAAAGGAGCGGCCTACAGCATGCCTGTAGGCACCAAACACTCCATGTCCTCCCCTGCTTATCGTCTGCTCACAAGACTGTCTTCTCTAGCCGTAAGCCAGAAGGCAGGAAGATCTGACACACTCTGGAAACCTTGTTCTGGACGTRCTCGCAGCTTCACTTGAAAGCTCAAAACACAGGAAAATAGCAAAGTCTATCCCAAGAGCAGCTTCTGGACCCCTCAGACAGCAAAGATATTGCTTTGGCTGTTTCCCAGAACATCAMTCAGATTTAACATGTTCCAGACCCATCTTAGTCCAAAGACAAGCAGCTGGACAAGACTGTGAGGGGTTACAGAGGGAATATCTTACCTCCTGGATGTAAGTGATATCCCACACCCTCAGCTCACTGTCAGCACTCCCAGTGATCAGACGCTTCTCTTCAGATATCAAAGCCATCCCCCAAACCTGTCCAGAGGCACAATGTGAGGAACTGACTTATGGCTCCTTTAACTGTCATAACAACAGCAGAGCATCTTTAATGGATTTATTTAAACGGCAACCAAGAAGAGAATAGATCTAGCCAGGATCTCCTCTGGGGACATCTGTATTGGAATTGTCACCCACCGCATGTTGATGACAGCTCCTGGGAAGTTTGGAATTTTCTCATTTGCTCATCTCTAAASCCTAATGACAAGCAAAATATATCACAGTGCCAGTTTACAACTCCCAAGARCAGGGAAAGCACCGAGTGAGCCATGACATGTAATCCAAAGTTCCTCCACCCCAACAGCTCCCCGCACATCCTCTTTACCTCAGTATGGTGTCCAACCAGAGTTTTGAAGCAGTGCTGGGTGTCCAGATCCCACCATTTCACCAATGTGTCTTTGCCACTGGAACAAAGAAGAAGAACTCAAGACATGAGGAAAGACTGCCAGAGCTCACGTGCTTAGAAAAGTGGTATAAATACAAAAAATCTAAAACATGCCACAACATGTCACAGAGCAGCTGCTCAAACATCGAATTTCGCAAGCTATGCAAGGACAAAGTATAGCAATACAAAGGTGCTGCAAAAAGGTATCCAGCAAGTCACTGAAAACTGCTTCCTCCTCTGGATTCAGCTGCAAGCCCCAGCRTCACACAGCCTCCTTTCTCACTTATTTAGGGTGAGAACAATAAGTGCAAAGTGCTGACCAATTCTAAAGCTGCTTCTAAAACCCCTCTCCRCATTCTCAACCTGTGCCATGCCTGTGCATTGACCAGGCTACAAGAAAAGCAGGGCCCTTCATTCTGAGCAGTGATTTGGAGCTGCTCCTCCTAATGGAGAATTACAGCTGTTTCAGTCCTCCTAAGCCCCACAGAATTAGACCTTGAAAACACATTTCTGGCTATATTATGCTACCCCAATGCTACAAGGGTACCTGAGAAAAGTAATTTGAACATTTATACAGATTCTTTCAGTACACCCTACAACAATTAATACTTTTTTTATTTTCAGTAACTTTGTTAGAGCCTGTTTTCCTCAATAAGTTTCAACTAAATCAAAATATAAAATTTGCTGTTCCATTACTAAGCTCCCTCAGGACAAAAAAATTCTGATTACAAATGATATTTATTGTTAATCCATCTCTTTTGTTACATAGGATCCAAAGGTATTTGTAAATCGGACATATGAAAGTATCACAAAAAATTCAGTACACAAAGGACTGCAGTTAGCTGCTTGGGTAAAAAACCAATCTCAAGTAAGAAGCAAAATTTTGCACCTCCAGAAAAATAGGATAACATCTCTACTCTGTTAATAAAAAAAAAATAGAGAGGAATACTTTATCCCAATTTAGCTACTGAGAGAATTAAGAAGCATTTCTAAAGTTGACCTGCAAAGACTTGCAATTGCATTAAGAAACAGGCACCATCTACCAAATCAACAAAATACTACTTTTTCCATTTGAAACAACAAAAAAAGCACAAGAAACTTGTTATAATTTTACACTGAACTGATTTTCTATTAAGCTATTAGATGACATTAATAAACAAAAAATTACTGATGGGTATTTGAGCAAGAGTATCTTCTGTCAACTGCTTATTATTAAAGGGATACAGTCAACTAGCAGCTCGTGTTGAATAACTAAAAACCAACTCAAAAAAAAAATCTATCATCTTTTAATTAATGCCTATAATTATGGCCTACTGGGAAGCAATTTTTCCRTCACATTGCTGTGTGAAGGACATACAGAAGGTAAGTCTGCTTAATTCTTCAAGATAAACAGCAAAAATGGTTACATACATAACGAACATATTATCACTATTCCTTATTACAATAGTTCTAAGTCGCTWTATTTACCAGCAAGTTAAACCCTTTTCCAAACACTATTTTTCAGGATAGCCATTTCAATTCCGCTTAACATTTGGATTCAGGCACCGGACTTCTGAAATATGCGGACATGACAATATCATATTCTAAGATGCTGGTGGGTCTGAGATATCATGAGTCGAGAAGGAAAATACAAATGGCTGTAGCACCTAGGATGTCTAAATTGCAAGTAAAACCATGTCTGCTTTCCTGATCGACCACTACACTTAGCCTGGCTCACCTGGTGACCAACAGGTTCTTCTCCTTCAAGAAAAGGACCTGAGTAACAGCATCCTTGTGTCCTCTCAGCCGGTACAGACCCCTCTCATTGATGACATCCCACACGATGACATCTGTATCCTGGAACAGACAGAGTGTCTCCAAGGGACTGGCATTTGTCCCTGCAAAATGTCTACCTCTGCTATGAAACGGAAAAGGTTACGTGACAGCAAGCTTTCTCACTCTGAATTTGAACGTTAGCGATGATTAATGCAAGTGACATTCCTTCCCCTGGGGCGCATTCAGACCAAAAGATGCACCTCTGCCCTGCTTTTTGCTATTCCTGAACTCACAAGCTTCTTCACCTATAACAGCTCTTCTAGTAGCCCACTCCTGCCCTGCAGTCCCCACTGCTCCCCCAGCCCTGGGCTCCCCAACTCCATCAATGTCTTGCAGCCCTATCTCCTCTCACCGCCATCCTCTGGCTATAGGCAGAGGCCACATAACCCACTTAAAATACCAAACATTTTAGTGCAGGTCAGCCTTCGCCACAGAGCATCTCTATGAAAGGGCTGTCCTCCAGATATGCAACCCTCACCTTTGAGCCAGATACCAGCTGGCCACCCAGATGGTCATACTGCAGGGCTGTAACTGCAGCCTTGTGTCCATTGAAAGTGATATTCGCTTCTCCACTTAGGAGGCTGAAGACACGGATTGATCCATCTTCATACCCAACAGCCAAGTGCAACCCGTCTGGAGAGGGGCAGAGRCAACTGACCTCCTGCTTGAGACCCTTAAGAATAAGAACCTGCAATTTTTAGGAGACAAAACACATATAATGTTGGCAAATGGCATGTCAGAGCCAGATACCTACGCAGCGGAAAGAATATACTCTGCTCTTCTACTGTACTGAGCACTGCTGCCACTTTAGAAGTTCATTTTTCAGCTTCCTGCACCGAATACAGTGTCATTAGCCCCATTTTACAAGGCAGACAGCAGGCAGAAGGGAAGTAATTTCTCATAATCAAACAGGAAACTGGTGCAGAATGAGGTCTGGAACTCAGAAGCCCAAATTTCTGCCCCTGCATTGTAAGTGCCAAAGAGCAAGGAACATTGTTTAAAGTAAAGTCTGAAAGCTTCTTCCTGACCCATCCTTTTTTGCTTGGCCTGTCTCAGGACAGAGCTGCTTTTCCACAGACTGCACAAGAACTTGAGAATGATAAAAACATCTCCAAAACAACATGCTGGCAGTCACCACTCTAGRGGCTGCTAAAGCAAATCCTGACTTYAGTTTGTAATGGACAGTAGTACTTACAATAATGTCAGAATCTGACAGGAGGAAACATGGGGCAAAGCCCTTAAAGTTACAGCTCACAAACCCTCTGTGGGATACAACTTTCACATGGGAAGCCCAGTTCCGCAGCCAAAACACAAACTCCGCGACACCCCTGTTTCATCCCAGAACTTTCACACAGCGCTGCTGCTGGCCGCCAGCTGAACAGGGCAGAGCTTTCCAGTCACCGTGGCAGCAATTACTCTTCCCCAGCCGAGGTACCAAAAGCAAATCTCAAAGGATCAACAGTGARATTCAGGCCAGGGCGCACCCAGAGCTGCAGACTCGCACCACAAGCCCACCTCAAGGCGTGCTCGGACCACAGAAAAGGCGGGAGGCTGTGGAGGTGACACTTCCCTTACAACGTAGCCCACTAACACACACAGATTTGCTTCAGATGGTCCAAAAGCGCCACAGGCTACACCCCCCCCCCCCCCCCCGCCTCTCACCAGCCCCCAGGGAGGGCCCCGCTCTCACCTTCTCTCCTCTCCGCGTGTCCCACACGAAGACGTGCTCGCAGGCCGGCACGGCCACGCAGCGGCCCCGCTCGCCGCGCAGCGCCACGAAGGCCGCGTTACCCTTCGCGCTGGCCACCAGCCCGAAGAGCGCGGCCGGCCCGTACCGCAGGTACTGCCGGGTGAGGCCCATGGCGGCGCCGCGGGGAGAGCTAGGCGGGGCGGGGGGGGGGGGGGGGGGGGGGGAAGGCGCTGAGGGAAAAACCGGCCGCCCCACGTGCCGCGCGCCCGCACCCTCACCCGCCGAGCCCGGAAGTGCGTCGGAGTGGACGGGGACAGCTCTGGCCGGAAGTGAGGTGGTGAAGCCGGCGGCCGGGCAGCCGGGAGTCGGGTAACGCGGGGCGGGGTTACTCCCGGAAGCGGAAGCGCGTGGCGGCCGCCGACCCCCCACCCCCCCACCCCCCCCCGCTTTTCTGGGTGATGTCGCCAAACCGGCGCCGACCGAGAGCCTCAGGCTGGGCGGGGCCGGCAGCGGCGGCGGGGCCGGCAGCGGCGGCGCGGCCTGCCCGTGAGTTACTGCGCGGCCGCGCCGGGAGGTTCCGCGCTGATATGGGGGGCGGGGGGGAGCGTGGAGCCGCTGAGGGCTCGCCCCCGGCGGCGCAGGTTACCGGCAGGCCGGGTGCGGGCGGTGGGTTGGAAGAGGCGGGAGAGGCAGCGCCCTCCTCCCGGGCAGGGGTACGGCACCCCGCCCGCGGGCTTCGGGCGCAGCGAGCGCCGCTCGCAGCGCTTTGTTCCGCCTCCGCAGCCTGTCATCCCCCCAGGGCCGCCGCTGCCGCTGGAGGCCCCGGGCAGCAAGKGGGGGGGGGGGGGGSGGGCATATCCAGGAGGAGCCTATGTGCACCCCTTTTCTGCTCCCTGCCGCTTACCCTCATAGTTGGGCCCCTGGTTTTGGCTGTTCTTCAGCGGGAAGACACGCTTGGAGATGCGCTTTTGGTTGGAGCCACGCTAGCTGCTCTGATCTTCTTGTTCATTGCTTTTCTCCCAGCTCTTCGTGGCAAAATTCTTATTTAGATGCTCTGATGGCCATCTTTGTCCTAGTGTCGGCCTTCGTTACCCCTCAGTTTGAGTTTGGATGTTTGGGTTTGTGTGGTTTGGGTTTTTTTTCCTAGCTAATGAATATACTTCATAATTCGTGTTTCAGAGTTACCGCTTGTGGATGCTGTGTTTTGAAAATTACTGTCAATTATGAACCTGTGGAAAAGGTTAAATAGTAGGTGTGTCTGTGGCAAACTGAAGTCACTTATGTGAGTGCGTTTGTGCTAGCTTAATTCAGCAGTATGGTTTAGTAGTTGCAGTAAAAATGTAGCCTAGCTGTTATGTGCTGGCAATGGAACAGTATGTTTCAGCGAGTTTGAGTCTTAATCTAGCAACCAGTGTCATTTCAGCCTTTCTTAAAAAAGAAAAAAAGTCAGATGGCAGAGTTCAGTCTGCGCATTCATTGGGGCAGCGTTCAAATTTACAGATTTGCTCTCTTTCTTGCAAAACCTATTTGAGTGAAGGGATTTTGTGCCTAAGTGCATGACTGTAAGAACTAAGCAACTGTAAGTTTTATTTGCAGTGCTTCAGAGTTCACTGAACTGCAAGGGTTCTACGTTTTGGGGAGAGGGAGGATGTTTTCGTTGGTTTGTCTGTAAGGGTTTTTTTGTGTTTGGGGTTTTTGGTTGGTTGGGGGATGGTGCGTTTTCTTTTGGTCTTTTTTTTTTTTTTTTTTTTTAAAGTACGGCCCAGGGCTAGACCAGAATCTCTGAAGGGATAGATTATACATACCCTGCTACAAATTTGCTTTTTGTTTAGATAAGAAATAATAATTTTCAGAAAGACTAAGGTCCTTTCTACACTTGGGAATTTGTGTTCAGCATTTTCAAAATGCAAGATCACAAGCCAGTTGGACCAATTTAATAGAGAAGGTGTTTTCATCTTGCACCATTGGAAAAGGTTTGTCTTACTGCAAGTATTTGCATTGCCTTTTTGCATATAGATAACAAAACAGAAGGAGAGAGCGGTTGAGTTGGAAATCTGTTTTTCTGTTTTCTGCTAGCTGTAATTGCCTTGCAGTCTCGTGAAAGGTTTGGCTCCACAGGAATTACTTCTAGTGAACAGCTGGTGACCTGGTTTGATTTTCTTCCTTTAAAGCACCTGGAAGACACCAGTGAGAATTGGAGTGTGACAAGTTAGCAGAGGAAAGGAGTTGTTGTTTCCATTCCATGGATCCCTTGGGTGCTCCTTCCCAATTTGTGGATGTTGACAGCCTGCCAGGCTGGACTGATGCCTATGAGGCTAAGCAGCTGGACTCTCACCAAAATCCTGTTGAAAAAGCTCAAGTTGATGTTAGATCACCTTTTCCATACAGGAAAGACATCAATGCGAAAATAATCTTATGGTAAGTTCCATATGGCTCTGGTGTGTTTGTCATCACTTCTCCATTTACTGCGGGATCCCATTGCCTCATATAACAATCTCTGCCACAGAATAAGCCTTCAAACCCTCTTTTCTTGAATCAAACATTACAAGTCTGGGAAGAAAATAATCTTTTTGTTCACTGTAAATCTGCAGGTCTGAGATTTGCTCCACCATAGGTTATAAACTGCATGTTCATAGGCATTCCTTGATGCAGCAGACTGGAGCTATACTTCCTACTGTCATACTGTATGCTTAATATCAAAACCTAATCTGGCACTTTGGTACAATTTTTTAAATTTTTAAAAAGTATACTTGCTGTCCACTAGCTTTTTTCTTTCTTTGCTGGCTTTAGTCTGCTTTCACTTTTCTGGTTTAGATCAGTATTTCTTTCTTTCATGCGGTTCTTGTGGCTTGCTTTGGGTTCTCTTTTTTCTTTCCCTACTTTCTTTCTCCATTCTGTGTTCTGTCTCCATGTTTTTCTACCAGAATCTGTTGATAAAGTACAGTGTGCTGAAGTGAACTTACTCCATCAGTTTTTCTCTCCTGTAATTCAGATACTTGAACCTGCTCTCTAGATGAGTAACTCTTTCTTAATATGAAGAGAGAAGGATTTCTCAGGGACGCAGATTCAGGGATCAGCCTGAAACTCTTTCTGATTAATACATGCAGGAAATGGGACTGTTCATGGATTTCCTGAACCTGATTAAGTAAAGAAAGAGAAAAGTAAAAGGTTAAACATCTCTCATGACTTGGGCTTGGGTATAATAAATGTGTGCAATTTAAACTGTTATTTGAATCTCTCCCTGTGCGTGGGAATCTTTATTTCCCTTCCTATGCTCTTTGATCCCAAAATCTCTAATGGCTGCTGCTGTGACAAAAAGCAGGTCAGAGTTCTGCTACTCCATTGTCTCTTGTGCATCTCTGCTTTGTTTATCTTCTGCATGTCTGATCCTTGAACAGCAGAATGAACGTGATCAAATTGTGGGTTCACAATTTCAGAACAAAAGCAATGAAAACTTGCTCTAGATCTAGAGCAGTGTCGCTCTAGATCCTCAGTTGTCAGAGGAAGAGCAGCAGCTGTAAGGTGCCCTGAATACTGTGTATGCAAACTAAAAAGAAGTACATTGAAAAAATTGTTGAAGCTTTGAAAGTAATACGCCACAAGGACCGTCCTCTTATCTCCAAGAGAGAATACTTGGTTTTTTTGGAACACATAACACTCCATCAGTTTAGCACGCTGCTTCGCATGTTGTGCTAGTTAAATTGCCCTGTGTACAACTACAACACTGTCTTTTCTACATACATCACTAAGTTGCTGTTGAGGCTGGAGTTTTTGAGGAAATAACGGGTTGCATGCCATCTTTCTTTATCAGTTAGAGGCAAAGGATGATTCTGCATGGTGAGCATGTCAGGGTACGCTACGCTATGTCAGCACTGGAGTACTGTTAATGCTTTTCCTTTAACTTGGCATTTCCTTGCTTGTCAGCACTTATTTGAGAATATCCTGCTTAATCTTACATTTAGCCTGCAGTGAACTGTTTCCTTGTTTCCTCAGGAAAGGCGATGTAGCGTTATTGAACTGCACAGCCATAGTAAATACCAGTAATGAATCTCTCACTGATAAGAATCCGGTATCTGAAAGTATATTCATGCATGCTGGGCCTGACCTGAGGGATGAACTCCAGAAGCTCAAAGGTAAGTGGCTGGAGATGTTCTTATCTTATTGAAATCTACTGTCTTTGCATAGTACAAAGCATCAGGATTTGGGCATAAACCAAAACCAAGCTATAGCTTCCCTCCCCTCCCTTGCCCCCAACATCTGGTGTTAATGTGAAATAAATGGAGGAAACACATGCCAATCTAGTCTCTTCTCTTTCTGCCATTCAGGTTACAGATCGTTGAAAATCTGTGGCAGATATTCGAGTTGCTGAGCCCTTGCTTTGTGATACAATAATTCCCACTGTTATCTGAAGCCACTTAGAGTAGTTACCTTATCAGAGCTTTTACTCGAGGGGCCAGTCTTGTACATCTTCAGATTTTGCTCTTATCCTGTTCAGTGTGTGTGTATACACTGTGGAAGACAGGAACTGAAGTTCACCATTGCAGAAATTAAGTGGGTTCTAATACACACTTTGTGTATCCTCTTTCAGGCTGTTAATATACACACAGTCTTTCAGGAAACTATGGCAATAATAGATGGATTGATAAAACGCTGCATGTCTAAATAAAGTCTTAGCGACTACTTAAATTGTGCTGTCTATTTGCCTCTTCTGCACAACAAAAGGTTTTATTAGAAAGTTACAAGGCCATCTCTAATGGAAGGCTATTCTGGAAATGGATGAGATTTGCTTTACCTGGGTTCTTTATTAACAGGGTTTGTGGCTGATAATGGAATTTACAAATGCTCAACTTTATTTCCAGTCCCTGTTAGATTAAGACTTTCCTTGTTTTATATGTGAGGAACAAAGAGTTTATAGTTATCCAAGGTTATACAGAAGTCTGATATAGTTTGCTGTTAAGAATTCACATTTCTAGCAACTATGGTACTGAGCTGAATTTTGAGACCCAACTGATCCCTGAGTAGTACTTCTCACTCTTTTGGGTAACAGCTCTATCTCCTTATCATGTAGTAACAAAACGGATGGAAGAGCCATAATATTTCTCATACAAACTCTCAGTAGTTTAAATTACAATTGAATAGACATCCTCTGTTTTTAGAAAATAATATTTTGTTGATTCAGCTTGCTTTTTGTGAGTAACCTGGAAGTAAAACAGGAGGAAGAGTAACCATTTCATAGGAGAGGGAAAAGTCGGTGTGTCCTTCGGGTGGAAACAACTGTGAAAATACAGCAGATGTTATAGAATAGTTAAGACCCTGCTGTGTATGCCAGAACTCTTCTAAAATAAACTTGGGTCTCTTGTGTGCACTGTGAGGTGAGAGGAGAGGGACAACATTTCAAGGAGTCCTTAACATTTGAGATCTGTCAGCTCTGTAGGGAGTTATTTGTAAAAGTTGGGCTTAGCTTCTTAAATTGCCCTTTACCATGCTGAGTTATACGTACTTTTGCATCTTCCACCCCTGTGATGACACTGATGTCTCCTCTCTGTAATGCATTCTGCGGGTTCATGACTCCCTATGCATGACAGTTTCCTTTTAATCTTGTGACAAGAGCTTTTCAGAAATCAGTTCTTCTGTGACACTCCACTGGCATGTTGCGTGGGGGAGGAAAGAGAGGCTGGGTTACAGCTTTGGCTTTTGTGCACCCTTAATGTGTTTGTTACGGTAGCAGAAGTGGAAAGGAGCTTAGTTAAGAAATTAGTTTGATTCTTCAGTCACCTCTGCCTCCTCTTTGCGCTCCTTCCCACTTAATGTTGAACTTATTTCATAGGAGAATGTTCTTGGGAAGAAGAGAAAATGTATGGTCTTTGCTCTAAAGCTGTAAAATGGGTGCAGTGGTGATTTTCAGTCAGTTCTCTCCTGCTTTATTCCTGCTGCTTAGTGTATATTCATATTTCATAGACTCCAAGAAAAATCATGATCTTAAAGCATGTGATGTGCTGACCTTTCAAAGGCTTGTGCTTTCTTTAAGGCTCAGCTAACTTGTGCATTCCTGGAAAACAGTCTGTAGTTTTGATTAACACAGGAATACCACAGCCAAAGGTACAGGCTTGCAGATGAAGTGCTATTGATACATGCTTGCCTATCAACACATACTTGCTGCAGTCTAATAAAGACCTTCTGCAACAGCAATGCATAGTAGTGTTCCAACTCCAGTGAGACTTTTTGTCTACTGCACACTTTATATGGAGGATTCAGACTTTCCATTTTAAACTTGGAGAGTAGCTGTTCTAATGTTTGAAATCTCATCGGGTGAAAAATAATACCTTGACTTTGTTCCCAGTTTTGCCACAGACCTTGACCTGTGCAGCTCACTCTACTAGCTCACCTCACCCTGTATCTTAAAATAGGAATAATACTTGCTGCTCGTTTTAGTTTTACAAGTTTTATAGAGATCTCCAGGCAGAAGGCATTGGGAAGTATTGAGTGTGATGTAAGTGTAGTTAGAGATTATTGATGCTACATCTGGTTGTCTGAATTTATTAGTTTCCCTACTGAATTCACAACTATACCTCAGTCAAACTTGCTTCATTCTTTTTCACAAGACAGTTTTTCCTACAGGCCTTTGCTTGCTCTTTTAAAGTTGACTTGGATGGACCACGGAGGAAGAATAGTAACCTGATAACTGATATATTAAGTGTTTCGGTTTTAGCTTCTACTTTTTCCATATTGTACTTATTTAATCTCTTGAGCTGAGGTGTCTTAGAGGATGTGCAGTAATTCGGAAGAGTATGCTTAGTTTTAGTATGCTGTTATATTCCTTCTGATTAACCCAGAAGAAACAAGGTGGAGGTCTATAGAGGCTGATGTGACTTACTGGATCAAAAAGTTTAGAAGATGTTGGCTTAAAGGCAATGTGTTGTTGCCATTAAAAAGACATGCTTCAAGTTTTGAGTAAGAGAGATTCTCAATCTGGAATGTCTCTTGCCATAAAATATGCTTTCATGCATGCTGATAGCCTGCCCCAGCACCACGAGGAGCAGAGTGGAGTGGGAGAGGTGACTGCTCCTATTCAGTGGGCAGCTCCGTGACTGACAAGCCAAGCTACTGCAGTGCTGCTGCCAGAAGAGTGGTCGCAGCCGCTTGTTCACGTCTCATTCCTTTTCGTGGGCATTAGCAACCTATAAGATCAGGTTGAAAGCTAATCCAGTGAAAATATTAATTTTCAGCCAGATCAGAAAGCTGAAGTGCAGCTGTACAAGCAGAAGGAGGAAGGTGGAAAATGCTTGTCGTTGAGGGTAGGGAAAGAGAAAGACTAGAAGTACCTCTTCAGCTGTCCAGAACTGGAGCGGACTAGATTTGGGTGAAGAAGGGGAGAGTTTGCAGACTCTTCTTCCACGTGCCGAAGAAAACAGACTTCAAACACAGTAGCTGTTTCCTGGATCTTTCATTATCAGAAATGTATTGACAAACTGAAGGGAATAGAGAGGGTTGGATGTCATTGAGGGTTCTGACAAACTGATTTTCCTTGTGAAAAATTATAGGAATTAAGTATGAATAACTTGCAGGGGATAGCCAAAGAGCAGTCAAAACCAAAAAGAGATAAAGATGTAAAGTATGCTGGCATGCAGTAAATGATCCTAGGGTATGTAACTGCAGGGCACTGTGAATGGTACAATTAAGTGTGTTGCTCGAACTTCCTTGCCTTGAGACTAGACACCTAGTCTGTCAAGGAAGTATGATCTCCCTGAGAATCATACTTCTGCCTTGTGACATGAAGAAACTTGCAAAACAGAGAAAGCTACCTTTGTCTGGGACTGTAGATGAAAGTCATTTATTTTTAATAGCTTTGCCAACAGCTGGTGGGTTCGATTAAGGAGACTTGTAGTCCTTTTATCCAAAAAGCAATCTCCCCAAAACAAGTTGTTAAATTCAGAAGGACTTTTTATTGCTGGTTGTATAGCATATTTGTGCATCAGTTCTCTGCACGTTGTTAAATCACTTCTCCCTTTGGCTCTGTGTGTAGCGTAGTAAGCACTGCAATTAAAACAGCATTTCTAGCAATTTCTAGTTTGTCCTTATATGCATAGTTTTAAAATTGAGAGGAATGAGCATGGTTCTCATCTCTTCAACCTGACTAGGTGATACGAAGCAGCTGTTATGAGATAGACACCAAATATTAAGGATGGCATTCTAAAACATTGACTTCTATATATGAAGTGGAGTTGTCTGACTCAGGAGGAAGTCAAGGGCTTGAATACTTCCAGCTTTCTTATCATGACATTGGCATTTATCCTTGTGGTTTTTTTCAGGGTGCAGGACAGGCGAGGCTAAACTCACCAAAGGATTTAATTTGGCTGCACGTTTCATCATTCACACAGTGGGACCCAAATACAAAAGCCGGTATCGCACAGCAGCCGAGAGTTCTCTATACAGCTGTTACCGCAATGTCCTGCAGCTCGCAAAGTAAGCACATGACAACTTACATGAGTGTTTGCCATCCGTGGCCCATCTGTTCTAAGTATTCGGGTCTGCACAGAGGCCAAATGGCTGTGAATATCCTCTCGTGTATACTGGATTTGGTTAAGGACATGAGAACGTTAGTGGCTTCGTGGTATACTTCGTGCTTTTTGTTATCTGTGTTGCAGTGTAGTAAAATGTGCAGAGAGATCTGAGCTGGTTCAAGTCCTGAAACAGTGTGGCTGGAGCTGCGCAGCATTCAGTTACTCTGAGGAGAAGCAGCACTGGTAATTGCATTGCATTCCGTGCTGCGAAAAGCTTTAAATGAGCTTGCTCAAGGAGCAACTTTATGTGTCTCTGCAGCCACATGGACATACCCAAAGGCAGATCTCACTGCTGTATGAGTTCATATATTTGGCGTCCGCTGCCTTTGTACAACAGCCATCTAAAATTCTGAGTTAGAGTGCAAGGTTATTTCTAAATCCACATTTGCTGCAGATGGGGTTGTAGTTTTTCCTCTTTGATCTGTGCTATTTTCTACTTCCTCTTAGTTAACAGGTTTTTTTCTTTCTATTTTTCTGTGTTCTTTCCTGTATTCTGTTCTTCTCCTGTAACAGCTGTTGTAAGGGTAGCAGTCACAAAAAATATCTGAACAAGAGCAATGTCAGAAAATATACTTAACAATTTCTTAGGGTTGGGAAGATCAATTCTTCCAAGTCTGGATTGTGTGTTACAGTGCAATAGTAACTGTTTCATAATCAAGATTACAGCTAAGGTTTCTAGCATGTGCCAGTTTTGTTCTGCCTCAGAAGTAGCAAGCAATGTCAGGTCTGGATTGAAAGACGTTAAAACCAATTAAAAATTCTAATAATTCTGCTTACTGAATTCTGAGTGCCTTTCAGTCAATCTATTCTCTAGAGTAACTTTTGACACTTGTGAAATTGTCTACCAACTCTGAGCTTGCCCAAACTCCTCTGATGACTGTTGGCAACACCTCTGCTTTACTCTTCTAAAAATATGGCTCTGTGCTGGAAGCATCTTACTGTTTTTGAAGTATGTATCAGTCAAGGCCAATGATTGTCTTATCATACCTAGGACTGAGTAAGCCACCGTGGTCTGTGTCCAGACCTCTAACAAAACAAGTGGTAGGTCAGGTGGAGGAACAGGAGAATGTTTGCAATAAAGAGCACCTTCTTTTCCTCTCCTTCTCCTCACTGTCAGTCCTATACAGGAAGGAAAGTATTTTGGAAAGGATTGCAGGGAGCTTGAGGGAAGAACTTCTTCATTCAGGATATGAAAAATTGCAGGAGCAATGTAGCTTGAGATAGGAGAAATCTGAGAACAAACACAAGAGTAAACAGTGTGGAATCATTAATGGTTCCCTCATCATCTGCTTAATGATGGTATGTATGCATCTTGCCAGGGAAAAATCCTTCTGCACAAACCTGAAAGAGGATTGCTGCTGCATAGAGGCAGGAAAAAAAGTACTGGTGTTATCTGTTGTACTGACAGACATTTGTTCTCATCTGACCTTCTATTCATGTGGTTTTCTTTTTCTGGATTTCAGGGAACAGGCAATGTGCTCCGTAGGATTTTGTGTCGTTAACTCTCTGAAAAGATGCTACCCCTTGGAGGATGCAACCCACATAGCACTGCGTAAGTTTGTTGGACGGTGATATAAACGGGATGGCAGTATTCAGCAGATAGCTTACCACTGACAGACTGCTGTTGATATAGAGAAACCTTTTTTTTTAGGGGGCTCTAGTTTGTTAGAGGCTGTAAAAAGGCAAGGCCTTCTGTGGTTGACCAGGAAATGGAGAATAAAAACAAATTATCCTTTCTCTGAGTGGTCATCAGTAAAGATCCATGGGAACCTGTGCTGGAACTTGTAGTCTTCAATATATTCATTGATAACCTGGAAAAGATGCTGAACAGTGAGGTGAGAGAGTTTGCTGGTAATAGAAAATTGTTCAGAATAGCAAAGATGAGGACTTACTGTGAATAGCTGTAGATGAACCTCAAGCAACAGAGTGAATTTCATCTGCCATTTTAGTGTCATCAGCATATGGAAATGTAAAGTGATATTCTTCCCTCGCTGACCCACCCCTATATGCTTCTGCCTTCGCATGCAAAATGATGGGCTAATCCTAGGGAGCAAAACCTTGAGATTATAATAGTTCCATGAAAACAACAGCTCACTGGAGTTCAAAACAGCAAGCTAAGGAAGACACAACACGATTAAGAATGTTATGCTATAAATCTGTGTTTTGTCCACCCTTTAAAGCTGCACATTCAAAAAGGATATAGTAGAATTAGAAGTTGAGGTCAACAAGAATAGGGAAAGGCAAGAAATAGCTAAGTAAGCTAAAGTCGTTTTCAGACTAGAATACACAGAACTTGAAGGGAGTGTGATGGATGTCTATAAACTCATGAGTAGTATGGTAATGCTGAATAGGAGTCAGCTGTTCACTGTCTCCCAAAATAAGAACCTTCAAACAATGCTAGCATGAATCAGGTTCAGAAAAAAACAGGAGAAATAGTTCTTTATGCTGACACTATTTGTTTTATGGAACTTCTTATCAAAAAGCATTGTAGATGCTAAAAGTTTTCAAACTTATTTGGGTTCAAGAGGAAACTGTATTAAAGGAAGGAAAAAAAAAAAAAAGGTTGCTAAAAACAAATCAGAAAAGTTCCTAGGCTGAAGATACTTAAAGTGCTCAGAGAAGAATATCATACTCTTGCCTGGTTCTTACTTTTTCCTTTTCTCTTTTGACTTTTTCATTTCTATTGGACTGCTGATGTCTGCTTCCCACCACCCAGTCCCTGGACCTTCCTGCATGGTACTCCTGCACAATAGGAAAGTTGCTGCAGGTGGAAGGAGTGGGTTTTCCTCTTGCTGTGCAAGCTGACGGGAGAAATCTTTCTTACCCTCTGCTTAGCAGAGGTGCTGACACTGGAGAAACAGATTTGTCCATTGTTTTCTCTGCTACCTGCCTGTTAAGTGAGACATATGGAAACATCTGCTCACATAGGTTCAGAAAACTGTTTGCTGTGGAACTGCACAACTGTATTTGTCCTGTAAAGTAGTGTTGCTGGTCAACCCAATTACACATGAATTTCTGTACAGGAAGTATTTGAAAAAGCTCTTTTTTTTTTTTTTTCCTCTGAACTGCTGTTTCTGAAGAACTCTCACTAATATATTCTCTGTAGAGTAGACTTCTTTCCTTTATTGCTCTCTTCTGTTGTCTCTGTAGGGCTATATGCTACTTGATAAAATACTGCTAGACCAGTATTTTATCAGTAAAGTGTCCTATTTGTTTGGACACTTTCTCTCTTGGCAGTCTGACAGGAAAGCACTTGAAAATCCTGACATGTGTCAAGATTATTGCAGCTCAAGGACCTCATCTGTACAAGGACATGTCTGACTGGGAGCTTGGTTACAAAATATTTTTTTTCCCCTCAGCTGCAAATGTTTAGGAACTTGACTGTGTCCCTGGATTATGCTAAAGCTTTGTGGGAGTAAAAAAAAAAAAAAAGTAATAGAGGAAATAAATTCTCTCATGATTTACAAATACAATTTTTATATGCCTCTCTGGCATAGCTGATCCCAGAGGTTTTGTGTGGCTGACTCTGTCTTATATCAGCTCCTGCTATGGTTTGCTTATCATCTTGCTTTCCTGATAACCTGGGGCACAATGACTTTTTCTAAGAATATCTGGTTTTGGCAATTTGCAGAGGACTTTGTAAAGGAAGGGTTTGGCTTGATTTTGCAGGGCCATAGAATCACATTCCACAGACTGAGGAGTACCTAGTAAGCTAAAATCAAAGAGAGACTTTTTCTCTTTTTGTATCCATCTCTAAAGTGAGAAGCAGGAAAGAGTGGAGATGGAACTTCCAATATGGCCAACCAACCCATTTGGTGTGTTAAACTACCACTGAATCCACACTTGCATACAGCCTGTGGAGCTATTTTGTATGAGGAGAGAGATATGTGTCTTTATTCTGCACTCTCACTTCCTTACTTGTAGTTGTGTGTGTAAATTTCTCCTCCTGTTTTGCTAACTACATTTAATCTTCTTCCTTGCAGGCACAGTTAGAAGGTTCCTGGAGATTCATGGAGAGACTCTGGAGAAGGTGGTGTTTGCAGTCTCTGAGCTTGAAGAGGTATCTCCTCGATGTTACTTCCGCCAAAATTCATGGGCATGTCTGATCTTCTCTGCAGCAGTATTAACTCCTGCATTGTACAGCTGAATTCGGATCTCCCCTTCAAATCCCATAGACTTTTGGTCCCACAGCATCCTTCTGTCTCCTATTAGCATAGCATCTTTTGCAGTACTGTTTATGCTCTTAGCAGTCGCTGTGGATGTGTTCAGAATCTTTCCACTCCTGCTTCCATGTTCCTGAGCCATGAACAGGAACCAATGCTAGAGGTTATAGCATGCAGTTGTGCTGGATGGTATCTACCAGCCAGGAGGGAAATTCCTCATACAAAATTTCCTCCTCACACAATGCTGCTTCCCTTGTGCTTTGAAAAGGCCGGTTTAGCATGCCCGCAGGTCACCTACAAACATCTTAAACATTGCTTGTTGGCTTGTTGAAATAATGAGCTTGACATTTAATGATCTGTGTTCAGACGGATGCTAGCAGTTTGAGCATTGACTTCTCTTGTATATCGGACTTGCTAATGGCTGTTCCTGGGCAGAACACCCACACTGTGTTCAGGTTCTGTGGCATCTGGATGAGGAAAATAACTAACTTGTTGGGGGTTCTAAAACTGCTAATCAGTTGGAGAGAACACATGAAGTATTACAATGTTCAGTAGAGATTTTCACTGTTTTCCTCCATGTGGGGAGGGTTGCTCTTGGTTGGTTGTCGCTTTTTCTTTTTTCCCGAGTTAGATCACTAAAGGCGATCTGTGTAGTGGTGCATTTTAATATAAGCAGCCTTTGCTGAAGTCTGTCATCCATGCATATTTTGACTTCATTACAAAGCTGAAGTGTCTGCAATGTACCTGAGTTCATGCAGGTTAAAGCAGAGTCCTCTCAAGGTCATTTGCCAGCGTGGGGAAAAAAAAGTTAACCTTGATAAAGGTTATCTGCGTTTATTGCCTGGTAGCAGCCCAAAATAAGCCATTGAGGGAAGTGGTACTTTGCCTCCAAACCTCTGAGAAGATCCCTGCTACAGGGGCAGGTGTTACTTAACTGAAGAGCAAGGATGCGTGATAGATCTTCACGCATTTTTCTTATTTGTAGGCCACTTACCAGAAGTTGCTGCCTCTGTATTTTCCAAGATCCTTGGAAGAAGAGATACAATCCTTGCCTTACCTCCCTGCAGATATTGGCAATGCAGAAGGGGAGCCTGTAGTACCGGAGCGGCAGATCAGGATTACTGAAAAGCCGGGTGTTCCGGATGGTGAGTTCTTAACTGAACCTTGGCGTAATATCTCTGTGTGAATGTCAATGGCAAAACAGAAAAGGCACATGGGAAGCAAAGAGATGTTTTCCTGCCTCACCCAAGGCAGGCTGTGATGAAGAGAGTTATCAGGCTGCTTCGTTGGCTTCATGTGTTCCGCAGCAGCAACTTCTGCTTTCTGCCTCATTGTGTAGAGTGGTGTGGTTAGAGGATGTGGTAGAGCTGTTATTCTGTTTCTTTCTTGCGGGGAGAGGTAGGGTAGTTCACCCCTTTGCAAATTTTCTCCCAAGGTGATTAGGAACTTTGCAGTTTTTTTGCAAAACCTTGAACAGCCTCTAACTGAAAAAGACCATTATTGTTAATGGCTATCTTATATAAGCAACATTTTGCTAATATATATTAGCAAATGTTGTCTCAAATGGTAAGATTCTGTTGATACAACATGTGCATCAAACTTGTAGGTGCTCAATGAAAACTAGCAGAAACTCCATAAAAGATAGCGAAACTAGATCAACCTAGAGATCAGTGTTTGGGAAATGGCTGTCAAAGCTCAGTGGAAAGAAGTCTGTTTGACATCTAGGCAACCTCTTCACAGGGTTGAGGAGGCGAGATACGTGTAGCAAAACAATTTAATATATAAATGGGCGTGGCTGGCACATTCTGCCTTGTTTATTAAGCAGTGCTGTGAAAGTTTTACACTTCTTCAAGTGAAGCCTTAAACCATCAAAAGCAGGTAACTTGGAATGGGTTTCAAAGGCTTTCTACTTTTGCATGGCCAGTTGGGATAAGGCTGAATATGCAATGAGGGTACAGACAACTTAATTTTCCTGTTCACAGATACCTGATGTACTTACTCCTGCTGATCAGACTTCAGTCTTCCTCCCCACCCTGTCCAAACTGCTGGTTAGAGTGGTATTTGCA
Organism: Oceanodroma leucorhoa; assembly: GCA_030449065.1. NCBI lineage: Eukaryota > Metazoa > Chordata > Aves > Procellariiformes > Oceanodroma > Oceanodroma leucorhoa. The sequence goes on along the minus strand of JASVER010000050.1, from coordinate 5,107,881 downwards.
GCTGTGGCTGATCAGTGTGAGGCATTCAACCACTAGCTAATAATTTGTGGAATTACTGGGTTTGCATATGTAGGAGCGAATGGGTATAGCGGAATCCTGCACTTTTGTCCCATTGCTACTATCGCATGTCACACTAAAACTGGGAAACTCAGTTCCCATCCAGATTGCCCAGAGAGGTAGTGCTAGAGGCCTTAGCAATATTCCTTGATGACACCAAGTTCAGTGGAACATTCTGGTATTGTCACCAGCAAGTGAGCCTGTCCTCTTGTACTTAATCACACAGTCATATTGTAAACAATACTATAAAAATATTCAAACTCAGGTTACCACCAGCTCTACAGCATCTGTTCAAGCAGTGTCAATGATATAAAAAGAAGTGAGCCCTTTCTACAGAACAGCTTCTAAACTGAGTAAAGCTGCAGCATCTGTCCTTCTGCACACTTATTTCTCCCCCTATGACAAGTAGGACAACTGTAAAGCCCAAGTCTGTCTCTCTTCAGACCTTATTTTCTGAGAGAGTTAACCATTATGCCTTTGTTACAAGCTGATGACTGGGACTTGCCCCTTTAGTTTCCAAGCAAACCAACATTTTAAGGAAGTCCGTAGCCATAATCACATGCCATAATCTGTCAGTGGTACTGGTGAGATATCAGAGCCACATCATGGTACATTGTGGGTTTTTGTGTTGGTTTGTAGCATGACGACTGGGTTGGCTTGCTGAGATACATAGCAATTCATCAGCAGCGTTGCCGTCTCGTACGCAGCTTGAACATTTTACACTGCCTTTGTTTCTACTGCAGATGCTTCAGATGAAGAGGGTCTGGAGGCAGATTTGGCTTTCATTGGTTCCCATGCTTTTGCCCGCATGGAGGGAGACGTTGATAAACAGAGACGCCTCATCCTTCAGGGACAGTTGTCAGAGGCAGCACTGCAAAAACAGCATCAGAGGAAGTGAGAATTTCCTTGTCCGTGTGAATGTTTTGTGTTAGTTAGCTGTTCAGAGGACCGACCCCTATGATGATTTTGTTATCTGTAAAGCCTAATCTTCTGGCAAGGAAATACAGACAAAGCCTGGATCGCTGTGGTAGCCTCTTTGGCCTGAAGGGAGAAGGGAAGGGGCAGCAGGAGGAAAAGGGGAGCTAGCGATGAACCCGCTAGCGTACCCAGTGCGTCCGACCAGCTGCCTGATCTCTTTGCCACAAGATGTCACTGTTTTGTCACCGCTTTTTGTGGTGGGGTCACCTGCCTGCAGTACTGCCCGCTTGCTCCTGAGGCTCTAGGCAGACAGCAAAACATTTTTCTTCTGTCTTTCAAAACAGAAAGATAAATAAATGAAGGCTGAGGCTTTTTCCCTCCCACCACTCCCCCCCCACCCCGTTAACCCTAACGTGCACGATCGCTTTCTTAGAAGCCAGTTCCATGCTGGAGTCCCCTTGAGGCATGATGCTTGGCTTGTTTTGTCAGATGAGGCACTAAGTTGTTCCCCATTCAAAGGGGAAAAGAAAAATCCGTATGTGACACTGGTTGCTGCATAGTTGTGTTCGATCTCTAGACTTTTTAAAGACATTTTCTTTTTTTTTTTCCTATTTTTTAAACACTGACACTGAGGTATTTAAATGGAAAAAACTCTGAGATCTTTTCAACCCAAATGCAATGCAACTATAGTTACTAGTTGGTGCATATTCATTGCCCTTAGTGAAAATCACTAGGTATGTAACTAAGACACTCAAAGCTCCCCCCCCACCACCACCACCACTTCTTTCTTTAACAACTTGATAGCTGCTCCGTAGGTCAGAAAACCACAACATTAGAGAGAGATCTCAGTAAGAAAGAGCTTGTTTTGTCCTTCCCTTCCCATATACCTTTTTCAGGCTGCTAATGCTAATCGAAAGGGGGATTAGATCTGACCAGATGTTTTTAACTTTCTAGTTATAATCGCTGGCTGTGTCAGGCAAGAGCTGAAGACCTCTCTGATATTGCTTCTCTTAAAGCCTTGTACCAGACAGGTAAGTTCAGGGTACCAATGACTGATGTATATTGTCTTAAAGTAAAAATACAAAATAAAAATATAATATTTTCTTTGGACTTGAGTATCCAATAAGTCATGTTATTAATCTAGAAACCTGGCCAAGAATTAGGCAACATCTCTGCAGTAAAGCAGGAATTCTCTCTTGATTGGCTTTGAAAGACTGTGTAGTGAACTCCCAGACTGCTCTGCTTTAACAGTCTGAGGATACAGACATATCCTGAGTTATTTGTAGCTTTTGATGTAAATCAGTACTGCTAGATTAGGCCAATGTATAAGGTGCTCTGTGTGAGATAGGTCTTCTTTTGGTCTGAATTATCTCCACCCTTTTGTTGCAAAGAAATGAATGTTGCTTTCAGATGGTTAATGTAGAGAATAAGCAGTTACCAACTTCTAATACAGCTTTCCTGAACAAAATGGCTTGCTTTATTTCCCTTGGGTTAGGTATGTGTTGCTCTCCTCTGTATGTGTCTCGTAGTACTAGTGGCGGAGTACCATGGGCAGCACATCTTGCAGCCTTGAGTTCAGTAGATGGGGAGATTAGGGAGAGATTCAACAACCCAATGGAGAGTTCAGTGGAAGAAAATAACTGCGAGGTCCTTGCAGCCTGGGAAGCAGAGATGGGGAACCTGTACTCTTTGCCATAGTCTCGGTGGCTTATTGCTGCTCTGCACCATGACAGGAAGAAACAGGCAAGTAGTCAGGCTCTCGAAAGCAGAGCTGTGTTTCTGCAGAGAAAGTCTGTTCAGCACTTCGATATCTTTGACCTCCTGAAAATCCAAATACTCACCCTGATCTTTGTGCAAATAGCAAGGCTGTGTGATACCTTCTACTCAGTAGCTGCAATTTTAAGTTCTTTTGTTTGCCTTAGACAAGGCTCTGTGGGCTGCTGGAGGTCCATAAGGCATGCTCTGTGAATCTGTGCATTAGATTTCAGAGCTTGGCTTCTAGGAAGAAGTTGGCTTTGGTGGTAAAACTGCAAGTGAAGTTGTTGGGGTTTTTTGGTTTGGTTTTGTTTTGTTTGGTTTGGTTTTTTTTTAAATAAAAATCATGTTATTACTTGAGGTTTAGGTAAATGTGGAGTACACAGTCAACATAAAATTGCAGTCCTTAAGACTTAAGTTTCTTGGATGTGATGCACCGTTTTTTGGATCAGAATAGGTACTGGTATAGTGAGAACAGTTAACTCTAAGCGTATTTCCTCTGTTTTTGAGATGGACAATGTCTTTGCATTGCAAAAATTCTGAGCTGTGGCTGGTTCTCCCTGGTTTGAAAGGGACCAACTCCAAAACCTGGCATGTCTGAGGGAAGTTTAGAGACATATTTTTCTTTCTTTTGTAGGTGTAGATAACTGTGGCCGCACAGTGATGGTGGTGGTTGGGAGGAATATCCCCGTAACCTTGATAGACATGGAAAAGGTAAGGCTTTGTAAAACTAGGGTTGTGTAGGTTGAATATGAATGTTCAGAATGTAAGAGTCTGATTATAAGGGTAATTCAGTGTTAATACTAGAAACATTATCTGTAGAAGACTTAAAAGAGATTAAATAGAAACTATTTTTATAGGCAGATAAAAATGTATTCCCTTATAAAGCTTTGTGTGTGTTGGGGTGGCTTTTTTCAAGGAGAAACTGGACTATTTTTAGAAAAAAACAGGCCTAAAGTGGACTCCTTTTTCTTCTCGAGAAGAAAGAGGCTTGCCAAGACATGAAGAGTGAAATGTAACGAGTCAAATTAGTTTTTCATGGAAACAGGAAGAATTTATCTCCATCTGTGAGGTCAGCTAGACAAAAAAGACATCTATGTTATTACAGTCAAGTTGAAGACTTGGAATGTTCACCTTGCTTTTGTAGCTGAAACACAATGCCACCCAACCTCATGATTCCTGATTTGTGAATGAATTAAAGGAAGCGTATTAAGATGTAATGCAACTGTGAAAGAGTTCTTTGCAAATATAAATTTCATTTCTTTCTGTCCCAGGCTCTTCTGTATTTCATCCATGTCATGGATCATATTGCAGTGAAGGAATATGTCCTGGTGTACTTCCATACACTCACAAATGATTACAATCAACTAGACTCTAATTTCTTGAAGAAACTCTATGATGTTGTTGATGCCAAGTGAGTGTCAATAGGAAAAGAACCCCTTCTGGTCTTCCTCTGTGCTATGCAAATGTTTGCCATTCCCTGTATCTGGTTTCCCATTTATTTGTCAGAGAGTTTTGCTGGAACAAAGACCTAAATAAATAACAAAGGCAAGAGGAAGGAAGATATGCTTGCTTTCCTTCTCAGAACCATCTATCAAACTGGGAAGTTCTGTGCTCTGCAATCTCCCTTCTGGAGTTGTTGGAGGCATACTGGGTGTATTGTCTATCTCTATCCAGAGGTGGAGCTTCTGGAGCCTGGCATTGTTAAAAGTATGTTGCTAGTTGTGAGGGAAGGGGCTTGGGTAACACTGGTAGTCATAATTTGTCCATAGCTTTCACTGTCCACGTAAAAGACTGCAGGCTATGATGTCTTTACCTGAAAAATAATCATTCTGCTTTTCTTTTTCTCTTTACATTTACTTCTCTGGTATCTGCCTTTATATTAGATGTAACTTTGTAAAATTACATCACAGGCACTTAAGCAAAATGATCTATGTTTTGACTGTTATGTTGTCTAGGTAAGCTTAATTAGAAGTCACTTCTAAAGAGTTTTTCTTTCTTTCTTTAAACCAGGTACAAAAGGAACTTGAAGGCATTGTATTTTGTCCACCCAACATTTCGTTCAAAGGTGAGGTATATAGTACAAAAGAAAAGAACATTTTGGGTGTTGGTGGGGTAGCATGTAAGACCGTAGTATGAGGAACACGGAGCTATATAGAAGACTTCCAAAATTAGGCAGTGTCTTCTGGATCCATGGTCAGAACTTGAAATTCATCCCCATCTTTGCTGTAGCTGTAGTCTTCCAACCTCAGTGATAAGCTGAACCCCAATGCAGTGCAGCTGTCTGTGCCTCGTTTTGCATGTGCTCTTAACAGAGAGAGGTGGAAGCTGTGGGTCTCGCTGCTTTCAAAGAGAAACATTTTGTCCGTTTTCCTGCTGTCTGGTTGGCAGGATGACAAACCATGACCCAAAAACTCTTAGAATTCTGTTTTGTGTGGTTCATTTCCTGGATGTTTCGCCTTTTCTCTCACGACAAGAGGTATTGCATGTGTGCTGCATATCACTTCAGAGCTGCCCTGGTAAGAGCGGAGGGTGGTGTGTCAAGCAGCAATGAGATTAGTCAGGATTATAGAGTGCAGAGTAGCGAAGAAAGATGGGAAGAATGCCTCTGTGACATGGAGTGCAGAAAAATCCTGTTAAGTCTTCAGGAGATGAAAAACTGAACTCATCAAGCAGCAAGACATTCTCCTTGACTATGATCTGTGTGGGGCAACAGGAGATGGAGCTCGCTCGCTTCTGTGCTTCATACACACTACTCATATTGCAGCAGTGTGAGTACTTCAGATGAACTAAGTGTCAGCAGCAGCCCTTCCTAAAATTTTTCTTTTTCCTTTTAAAACAGTTAGAAATGTGATTCTCTATGTTCACATCAGATTAACTTCTGTTTATTATACTTTTTGCTGACATTCATCAAATTTGAGAAAATTATAAGCCTGCAAAAAACATCCATTTGCACATGTTCAGCAAGAATTTCTTTGCTAAATTTCCAGAGTCCGTCCTTTTCGTGTGCACAGCTGGGACAGCATGAGACTTAAAGCTTCCTTGGTTTTATGTAGATGAGAATGAGTCTTCCCAACAGCATACCTTCCAGTTTCTGTCAGGGTATTAATTATTCCCACAGGGTACAGATCTGAGGTTGAAGTGCTAGAATTAGAGCTTCCAGCTCTGATGCTCCTGAAAATGTAGGAGTTGGCATAGAACATTACTAAGGTCACAAAGTTGAGTGGAAAAGTTGGAGCTAGGAAGTACCAGTGTTTTAGATTCCCAGCAGCACTTTATCCCCCTCCTCTCTTACCGTACATTTCTACTTGGTTGAGAATTTTTTTTTTTTGTTGGAGGATGAGAACTCGTGTTCACCAGTCCATTGCCATGTTCTCTGTCCCTTTGGGAAGCGCAGTGGGACTCGACCGATCTGTGGGGCTAGCAGATAGTTGGTGGGAAGCAGGGAAGGTGAGAGACTTAGAGCTCTCTAACTTGCTGGAAATGGAATTGGTTTGTATCCTATTCTAGCAGCACAGCTGGAGGCAAAAGAGAATGTGTGTCCATGTCTTTCTGCCAAGCCTTTTCTCGAACTGAAAGGCAAGTGGGATTGCTGCTGGCTGTTGCAGAGACCATCAGCTTATGAAACATGATGGGGAACATGCAGCAGAAAGTCCTGGTGGAGAAGGTGGCTGCTAAGAGGCAATGATTTTTCTCTCCTCTCCTTTTTTGGCTATTTCAGGTTGTTGTCCCTGTGGAAGATTGCTAGCCCAGAAGCCTCAAATCTCTTAAAAAAAAAAAATGTTTGGCACATTCATCTTCCTACTTGGAGCATTGATTTCCTTCCCTAGAAATAGTGGGAAATACCCCATGTCTCAAATGTAGCAGGATGGTTTGGCATGAACGTGCAAGCCTATCATCCTTGTACATGTATCTTATTCTTAAATCTCTGAGATAAATGGTCCATTTTACTGTGGTATTGAATCCTGGCACAGTGGATGTCTGCCATCTGTTAGGGTCGCGTTGCTTATTTGTGGGCTAAAAGGGATCAAGAGGCTTTTCATCATGCCTCTTGGAAAATCATGTGCCCCTAGAAAACAAGCGTAGTTCTGAAAGAGCTTCGTCGTGCCAAGGATGATTCTTTGTTTGGTTTCTAATGTGAAACTTTTAAATTATGTATGTTCTGAGGATATATTGCCTATCTAGAATATATGGTTTGCAGTATGCAGGGAGGAGGGTTCAGCAGTTGTCCTAAAACACAGAGTAACTGAAGCAGGGTGTGTCGCTGCACAATCTGGTTTTATTCATGCTTCGATGTGAGCATTCTTGTGATCTGTGAAGAACTTGATTCTCTTGTAGTGCTGCTGAAGTGTAACCGTTCTTATGATGAAATCGCATCATAGGCAACAGCAGTTTTTTAGGCTGGCAGCAACTCTTGCAGTGTGAACACTTCACCACCAGGACTTAGGTTAAGGTAACCCTTGAAGTGCTATCAGAAATTCCTTCATACTCTTGCGTGTAAATGTACTTCTGCTTGTTATTGCTGTAGTTGCCGATATATAAATAAAGGGCTCTTTGGGGCATTTTTGTGTGAAGCCTCTCGGCTCCCCTCTTCTGAGAGCTCTCCAAACAAAGCTTTATAGAGCTTGGTGTGTTCTGAGTGAAGTGTCAGTGACTAGGTCTGAAACAATCTTGCCCAGAGAAATTCTGTTTTCATAAATTTGTTAACTTGGCTGTGAATCAAGAATGTTTCAAAACTGAAACATACCTGAATACTCAAATTAGATATTCATAACCATCATAATCTTTATATTTATCATGAACAATTTTGGTCTTGTTTTTCTGTAACAGTCATAAAGGCAGTTTCTGGAGATCAGATGCCAATATAAAGTTGCAAATCACTTATGGCTGCTTTTACACGAGATCCTTCCAATTGTAATAAAATTTCCTAGATTTCAGTAAGTTTTTCTTTGGGATGTTATCCAGTTGTCGTGGTTTAACCCCAGCCGGCAACTAAGCACCACACAGCCGAGATTGGTGACACACTTTGTCTGTCTTGTGCTGGTTTTTTGAAGGAAAGACATCCAATACTTTAACCTTGTGGTTTTCTAGCTTGGCAGAGTGACTTTGATAGCCTTTTATTCAGATTCAGAAATGCAGTACAGGAAAAATGAAGGAAGACTTCAGCCGACAACTAGACTTTTAACTTTTTTGACTGCTCTGGTATAACTTATTCTACTTTCAGTGCATTAACAGGGATTTAATTTAATTTCAAGTTCTCTGCCCTCTTACCGGTAAGGAAATGGCTGCTCTTGTATTACTGTTTCTATAACCTGTGATTATTGAGAATGGAGATAATAGAAAAATTCTCTAGAAACATTTCTGGCCCCTACCTTTTTTCTGTGTTACTGGGTAAGATGTGTCAAACTGCAATGACTTGTATACTGAGAAGGGGGAAAAAAAATAAAAATTGCTTTTCCCAATACCAGTTTTTGTGATGGCTGCAAAAATATTCCCTGTTAGACTTTTATACATTAAACACCCATAGCAATTATGTTTAATGATTGTCATTCATAATACGCCTTGGAATCCATGCTACTTTGTTACAGGATTGAGAGGGTATTTTTCACTCATTAAACTGTCATCCAGTGTCACTCAAAAGAGGCCCTGTTAGAAAAATACTGTAAATAATGGATGCGAGTAATTGTCTCCCTGCTTTATGTTAACATAAATCTCTGGTTCATTATTTTAAGGGCAGAATTAATCTTAAATGTTCTGTCCTGTTCTTTACCTCCTTTTTTTCTTTTTCGTTGCTCCTTTCTCATGAAAATATGCTGTTCTGAGGAGGCAGCATAGTTATTCCAGGACAGTTTTTAAGCATCGACTTTTTCTTTAAATGTTGTATTCAGGCAGATCATTTTTATTGGCCTAATGTTTTAGTTTATTTGAAGCTCCCACTTTCCTCAAGGCCTTTCTTGTGGTGTTGCTTCTTTTCTATTAACTTAGTGCAGTCAAAATACAACTGTCAATCAATCACAGAATGGCTGAGGTTGGAAGGGACCTCAAGACGTCATCTGCTCCAGCCCCCCTGCTCAGGCAGGGTCAGCGAGCACTGGTTGCCCAGGACCATGTGAGTGGTCCCTGTATGAGCATTTGTGACCTGTAGAACAGTAACCTCTGGTCCTCACAAGCTTTTTCTTTCCCTTCAGTCTGCCAGGAAAGGACTAGACAAGAAATAAACAAAAAGTAATATAGTGCTTAAGTTTGGAGAAAGTGGGTTGAAAAATAAAAGCTTGTGCAGTCAATCTAAACAGGAATATTTAACAATTTGTAGAAGTACCAAATGTGTCTTACTGGCCTTTGGAAAACAAAAATCCCTTATCCTGTTTACATCCAAAAGGGACAAAGGTGTGTATACTTAAAGAAAAATCTTGTAGAATAAGTTGATAAGGCTTATTCTTGTAGAATAAGATTATAAGGCTTTGATAAGAAATGTGGTAAAACAGAAGGACACACTCACTCAGCCAACCCAAAGCAGAGAGGAGACTTCAGCAGGACCTTTGAACAGCTGAAAGTCTCTCTCTTTCTCTCCCTCGAACTGCCTTTTCTGTGCAAACTTGAAGGCAAAGGGTTGAAAATGCTTCTGTCGGATAGAGAGTCAAATAGGTCATATTCTGAGCTGGCTAAACTGGAAGTGAAAATGTGCCACTATACAGGTGGTTGTTTTTTTGAAGACGAATAGCTGTCACTCTTGTACAGTAGAAAGGGACCTTAAACTGGCGGTTGGGGGGGAGTGAGTGTGCAGTCAGAAAACACTAGCTTGAAAGCTCTCAAGACAGCTCTTGCTAGCAGTCAGTGGTGTGTGCTTCCTGACCTTGTTGTGTTATTGCCACGATACTAGTGTTTCAAGTTTAACTCAAGCCTTTCTAGCTATGGAGTAGTATGTTGAACCTGAAGGTTTTGAAACAGCACCGTCTTCATTTGTTCTTCTTGGGGTTTACTTTCAGGTCTCGGCATGGTTTTTCACAACCTTTACAGTCTCAGGGCTAAAGGACAAAATCCACTATGTGGAAAGCCTTCAGCAGTTATTCACAGCCATACCCCCAGAACAGATTGATCTCCCCCCTTTTGTCCTCGAGTATGATGCCAGGGTAAGTGACTTCGCGTGGCAAGCATCAGTCTTTGCTCCTAAGTGTAATTCTTGTGCGTGTCCCATTCTGCTCGGCAAGAGCTTTGAAGGGGCTGACTTCCAGACCTTAAGAATGGGGAGAAGAAAGGGAGGGTTCCTGGAGAGTCGAGTTTTTCTTCTGTGAGTAACAATTTTCTTAAATTTTTCTTCTATATCAGTCCAAGTAGCGGGCTTGGCCAAGAAGCAGACTCCTTTCCCAATAGAGCGGTCTCCTATGTGCCTAAAAGGCAGACTACCTTTCTTCAGCCAAGAACTGTAACATAACACACTAAGAGCCTGTGGACAAGATAAAATTCATGTTATATACCTGCTATATACTTTACACTGACTGAAAAAAAAAAAAAAAAAAAAATGCTATCTGTGTTTCATCTTCCCTGCCCCACGTATCAACAAGCATGCAGGAGGGGGGGGGGGAAGTTGGGAAAAATGGGACTGCAGTAGGGTGCCTTGCCTTTTGGTGTTGGTTCCTCTTCCTCCTCTCTTCTCCATCCCAGGTCTCTACCCAAATAGTGGAAGGAGTGTGGCTTGCCTTGGCCAAATCATTCCAAAGAGGATGTACTGTCACTACAGAGTAACAGCCAGAGCTGTGTGTCTGCGTAGGCAACTTTGTCTTGAACTGTGTGACTGGCTATGCGAGCAGTTGTGGCTTCATTGCATCACAGCTCTGGCTTAATGGCAAAATTTTAAGTGGTGCTTTTTGCTTAAAACAGAGGCAAAACCAAGGCCTGTTTTTGCCTGATTACCAGCACACTCCTCTCCTGGGCAGTCACTGTTCTTGTGGAAGACAAAGCCAGGAGTACCTGTTTATTTCTGCCTCTGTGTCATTATCCATGGCACCAAGGTGTATTGGAGGAGACTTGTTCAACAGCTTGTTCTGTTCTCATTGCAGGAAAATGGGCCTTACTATTCTTCTTATCCTCCATCCCCTGACTTGTGATCTGCAGTCCTGTGATGCTGCTGGTTTCCCATGGATCCAGTGACCTGATGCCTGCCAAAACCTGTGCATTTGCCCATGTACAGAATTCAGAGAGAGGGTTTTCCTCCCCCAGCTCTGGTATTTTTTTACTGATGAGATATTTTCAAGCACTCAAGCAATCAGAGAACTTTATGCCACTGTGAACTGTACAACTATTTCAAATATATTTATCCAATGGAAAAGTTGATTTAAAGATCACTAGGTGCATTTTATTTTGGTTTTCTTTTTGAAGCTGTTACATTTATTTCTGAACAGACTTTCTCTTTTCTGGGAAATCCATCAAAAGCAGTTGATCGTGTTTTTAACCATTATCACTTTCCAGCTCCGTTTGTAATACCCATTTCTGACTGGTGTGTACAGATATTGTGCAGTACCAGCCTGACACGTTGCTCATCGTATGGTCTCTGTGTTTCACATCTGATTACTTTCCCTTTCTGTTACTGCTCATTACTTTGGTCTTGACCCAGCAAAAGTATCTGGAATTGGGAATGCCATGTCTGCAGGCTGAACAAAGCACTACAGCCGAGCCAAGGTTACTGCAAGACTTAGTACCATAAATGTGAGGTGAGCTAGGAGCCTTGATAAAGTCCCTGTCGGTTATCATTGGATGATGTGACATGTCAGGATGCTGCTATCCTCCCAGTAAGAATAAAATTGAAAAGCATTTGCGGTTTCTTTTCTCTAACTATAGTTGTTTATGTTCTCCTTTGACATGGCCAGATGTGTTTGTATGATAAATGAATGCCATCTGCCTGCAGTATGTATGGAGGGGAGGGGGAAGCGGTGACTCCAACCCCAACCTCTGGTGGCAGAGATTGTTCCTTAGAGATATCAGTGTCCCTTTTATTTCCTGTAACACTGACACTCAACTGATTTTTCACAGACACAAGGAGAGCTCAGCCGCAGGGTACGTACAGAACTGGACATGAAAAGTTTTTCAGCCTACCAATGGAAAGTTAAAAGAGGAGGGAGAAGGCTCCCTTGTAAAATGTAATCAGGGATGGCAGTCCGAAATACAGAAGAATGGAATCCCTGGTAGGAAGAATGTCACAGCAGTACTGAATATGAAAATGATGGTATGATTTTCATGTTCCTGCCCTGACTTGTATCTGCTACTCCCTCCTTACCAAACTTCAGTTTTCCTTGTTCGGCTGCTTCTGCAATAACTATCGTTTTTTAAGCATAAGCAAAAGTCATTGTGAGATATCTTAGAAGGTGGTTATTCACACCCATTGACTTGATCGGAAATAGTTCTCTCTCTCCTATTTAAAGATACTGTAAATTGTTGGGATAAACAGGAAAAAAATCCTCCCTTGGTCTTGGTCATCTAATTGCATGTCTCAATTTGTGTTTGCAGTCAGAGAGTTCGGGCTTTTGTGAGTTAGGAGTGCAGTGAAGGATGGGCCATACTGAGTTTCCTTTCCTTCCTACCTCGGCCTCCTGGCTTAACGTTGTGTTTATACTCCACATATCCTCAGTATATTGGTATGTCAGTTAGAGATGAAGATAACCACTTGGCTGGGGTTTAACAGTGATGCTTATACAACATATAAAAAGCAAGTGGTTTTGCTTTTTAAGTGTCCCCCGGGGTCCTTATGTGATTCCATTATCAGATCCAAGGTGCTGCTAAAAGCTGGAAACTGTAGCACAATGGAAAACCACCTTGATGTTAATATTTGGGAGTGTTGCACCTTATGGTCAGTTCACATGCGATCCTTTCAGCACTTTTCTGGTGGTTTTTGAGAGAAGGAAGTAGCAGCAGTCTATACAGAGCAGCTACCACGTGTCGCTACCTCCTCTTTTCACCTAGCTGTTTACAGCTGCCCTTGCCTAGTGACTTTTATAGCCGGCAATGAATTTTCCATGCTTCTCTAACGATTTGTGTAGCTTTCCACCCCCAGTAACCATCTGCTGTTCTTCACACCCATGGCATTTAGAGCGGGGCTGTTGCCGAATAGCCGGTGCCCACTTAATAGGCAGATTAAAGGTGATTCAGAGCATGTTGTGAAAACCGAACTCTCAGCTTCACAGTTTTTTAGATGGTTTCTGTCCCTTTAGCTCACAGATGGCTCAGTGTCATAAAACCTAAACAGTTCTTCTTAGGACTCAGTCTGCACGTTTTTCAAACTCTAGTCCAGTCATTTTAAGAAATGACTTGGCTCAGTGAAGTGTGAATCTGCCTCCAGAGTATTTGCAAAGCAAAAAGGAGATCTTGGCACTGTGCATCTATATTGTGTATATTTTTCCCTTGAAAGACTTTGCTTTAAATATTTTATTATTTTTTTTTACCCAAGTCTCACAAATCTCAGTGTCAAGACAGACCTGCATTGTGCTGCAAAAATCCTGCATTTTCCAGTGAGTCTGGAGTTGTGGCAATTTACCAATTTTTTTTTTTTTAATGGAGACTTTTAAATGTAACATGCCAGTGAAAAAAACCAAATCATTGAAGTGCTCAGGATATTCATTACTATTAAAAAGTTTAATTGTTTAATTCTAATATGCAAAAAACTTGAATTAAACCAGCTGAACTGCATTTGGTTTAAGCTGAGGTAAATGCTGGCATGCCCTAGTTAAGGGTGGCTACAGCGCTTTCCCCTTGAAGAGGCCAGGGAGGCAGTCTGTGTATGTCATAACTCTCTGTGCATTTTAACACCCTACCCAGTGCAGTCACTGCAGAATTAAAAGTTCTGGTGGAGGTTTTATTGCCTTGCTTAAAGCTATTTCACACCATCTGCCGTCTCAAAAGGGGAGTCTCCGTAGGGAAGTGTATTAGCATAATTATTAGCATAATTATGAGTGTCGTTATTACCGCTGCAACTCCCCGCGTGATGCTGACAGTGGGGTGACACAGCTGTTGTCAATAAAACTCAGATACGGTGCTCAGGCACTGATTACCCACACCTCTTCTGAAAGCATCCTCTGTTCCCTTGCTGACACTGCCATTAGGTGTCTTAAGAGCCAGAGTCTGTCAGGCTGATGTCTGACAGGTGACTCAAAGTATCTCGGCTTACCTGTTGTCATTTGGCCAAGCCAGAGTTTGAAGCAATTGCCAAGGCAGTGAAAGGTAAAGGATCTAGTGGCTGTTTCTCTTCCTCCTCTTGTGTTTTGTGCTTGTTTCTTAGCCGGATGCTGTTGGGAATAGGAAATGGCAAAAAATTGTGGGCAAAGTCGGAATGTCAGCTTTCTACAGGCCATTGAACCTTTGTGAATTTGCCACGTACGCTTGAAGCTGAGCTCTTCTTTTCCTGTGTTCTCCAGCTTACAAGATCTTAGAATGAAAACAGAGCTGCTGAGTTTCTCTGGCATCTTCTCTTCCCCAGCAGTAGCCTAAAACCTTGGTTTTTCTATCGTTTATGCCTCTGTTGCCTCAGCTTTGTGCCAAATTAGGCCTTCTCCCTGGTCTGTCCCTGAGCACTTATGTGGCTGTTGTGCTGCAAAGGATTAGCATCCCACTGCTGAGACCAGACACTCCATGTGAAATTAATTTAGATGGTTCTGCTGTTCAACAAGCTGGTATCAGCTCTTCTCCTTTGTCAAACTGAAAAACAAGAGCAAAAGGAGTTATCCCCTTTCCTTGGCCCCTCTGGGATGAACCTCCTAGTACATCTGTGACCAAGCAACCGAATGAATAGTCCCAATCTGAAACTTGTTTGCACCTCTAAGCATATTACAGAAATTCCTGAATATGTTGATTCTGGCTAAATAGGAACTGATCCCAGTGACTTCTGTTAGCAAGTGCAGTCTTGGGAGGGTAAGGGAGGTGTTTCAGCTGTGTTTGGGGAAAAGAGTAAGTAGTAGTCTACCTGGGAGAAGTCAATTTGTGATCCTCCAGTGCCAAGGAGAGCGAACACCAAGGCAACTGGCCCACTGGATTTTCTTTAGTCTCCCATAGGAAAGGGGGGAATAAATGACTGAACCTGCTGCTGCAAGGTGCCGTTTCCTTCCAAGGTTGAATGAAAGATGTTTTATGCTTCAGTATGGGGATGCAGAGCCCTCTTAGCTCATATGCTTAAAACTAAAGCAGCGCACATGGGGTGGTGGGGAGGGTGTTCCTCCTCTGGCCCCGGAGTCGACAGAGCTCTTTCCTTCAGGAAAAGGGGGGGAAAGTGCTGTGTGAAGGTTAAGGACTGCAGAGATTAAAATGCTACAGCCCCAGGCCCTCTGCAGCATGGCCTCTGCCTCCTTTGAATACCAGGTGGATTTCTGATAAGCAGTCAACTACTTGACACTACAGTCCCTCTAAAATATTTTAAATGGCAAAACCATTCACAACATGTATAACTGAAAAAATGCCAAGATTCCTAATGCAATTTAGACATAGCTATGGGGGAGGTGGCTTTGCTTGGAAGGACATCATGTACAAAAACGAGGGGAAGGGGATTGTATCAGATGATCCACAGCAGCCTGTCTGCCAGCACAGCATCTGTTTTTAATCGGCTAATCAGATCCTGTTTGAAGCCTTTCTCAGCTGTGCTTCCCTTGAAAACCAGATTCCTTCTCCCGATGAGGCAGGACTGCTTGCGATTACGGTGCGGTTAGCACAAGGGCTGCAAAACTCCATGTAGCGCGTGCTCGACGCTTTCACCAAAATGTTAAGAGAAGAAGCCCTTACCCCAAGGAAGATGTAGGCAGCAGAGCCTCTTCTTCTTTTCCCCAGTCTACCAGAGGAGTCTTACTCTCCCCTTTTTTGGGGGTGAGGAGAAAAAGGAAGGTTGGTAAATGCCCACCCCTGTGCTGTGGAAGGAGGACCACCTGAGGGATCGAGCAACAGTTTGGTGTCTAACACTGATGCTTCTGGGTGGAACTGCTTTTAGGAGTGATACCTGGCTTTCTAGCCAGGGAATCAGTAGTGGCATGAGTAGCCTGAGCCAGGTCCTGGAGAGACTGTACCTGGACTAGAGACCCAAGCCACCGTACACACCAAATCTGCTTTGTGTCTGTACTCAGCATGGTCCTGACCCATCTCTGCCTGGTGCCTGCAGCTGAATTGCTAGCTGCATATGTGATTTTCAGATCACCCATTAAGAAAACTGTAGGAAAATGTGATGGGCTTAATCTCAGTCCTTTGGGAAGGTCCTGTAACTCTCTGAGAACTAACATGAATGGCGAATACCCAGAAGAAAGGCTCACCGTGCTTATTTTGCTCTTGCTGGGTTGTTTGGGTTTTTTCAGAAAGCAATGAAAAGCAATTTTTAAGTAGCTGATAAGGAGAATGACTGATTTAATCGCTGACCTTTTAATGAAGCCCTGGAGTGATGTACTCACCACCTTTGCTGGGACCTGGTGTGGCCTGTCGCAGAGCAGTGGATGTCCTGCGCTGTGCATCTTTTCCCTATAAAAACCTCCGTGCCTGGTACCTTCAGGAAGGGTGGTGCCTGGGCACCACTGGGGAATGCTTTGGGTGGGAGGGTTTTCATGGTTACCTGTCCTGGTTTTGGCTGGGGTAGAGTTAATTTTCTTTCTAGTAGTTGGTATAGTGCTATGTTTTGGATTTAGTGTAAGAAGAATGTTGATAACACACTAATGTTTTTAGTTGTTGCTAGGTAGTCTACTTTCTCAAGGACTTTTCAGCTCACATGCTCTGTGAGGTGCACAAGAAGCTGGGAGGGAGCATAGCCGGGACAGCTAGGCCAGCTGGCCAATGGGGTATTCCATACCATATGATGTCATGCTCAGCATATAAGGCTGGGGGAAGAAGAAGGAAGGGGGGGACGTTCGGAGTGATGGCGTTTGTCTTCCCAAGTCACCGTTACGCGTGATGGAGCCCTGCTTTCCTGGGGATGGCTCAACACCTGCCTGCCCATGGGAAGTAGTGAAGGAATTCCTTGTTTTGCTTTGCTTGCGTGCGCGGCTTTTGCTTTCCCTATTAAACTGTCTTTATCTCAACCCACGAGTTTTCTCACTTCTACCCTTCCGATTCTCTCCCCCGTCCCACCTGGGGGAGAGTGAGCAAGTGGCTGTGTGGGGCTTAGTTGCCGGCTGGGGTTAAACCACGACATTACCATAAACCTGAGCTGCTGCCCGAGCTGCAGTTCTTACCTGGCACATGGATCCACCATCTCCCGAGTAGTTAGTCAACTGGGCTGTAATCTGGCCGCCTGCTTGAAGAAAAGGGTGAAGTTTCAAATGTGGCCGTAGCGCTAAGCAGAGCGACTTTATCAACAGGATCATTCACAACTGAGTCTTGTTTGTAGGACCACTTTGGTTCCTAGCATGACTAACAAAACTCACCCCTACCATAAAGCAACACTGCACGAAACCAGACAGATGTGTCGGTACACCAGCGTCCCGCGCTGGGGTTAGGTGCCCATCCCGCAGAACGTGCCCGGTGTCGTCTGTGCAGTTTGCCACCCTCATTTCCCAGAAAAAGCTGATCACAAACTCTCTCGTTCTCACCAGAATGTTTGCGCAATAAGGAGCTCGTAAACTTGCATGGTTTAAAACATTAATAACAGCAGCTGGCTGGTTAACAACTTGGACGCACTTAGGCGTTGCTAATAGTTTGGCAGGAAAAGCCATATTTACATCATCTGAACAGGTTTGCTTATTAAGATGTTACCCTGTCTGCCCAGAAAGGGCATTTCAAGGGTGGCTTTGCGTATTGAAGACTAACACTAGCGAACATCATCGCAAGAACAGGGAAGGTGCAACGTGGCCCCTTGACTGGCTGGTGTTTGATAGCCCTGCTAGTTCTCTGGCTCACTGATCCATTGGCATCCTCTTCGTCGGATCTTGCTGAGCTGGGTTTCTGCCGGAGCGGTGAGCCACCGTGCGCTTGCTGGATCGAACGCGAGGGAAATGGCAGAAGCACACGAGAGAAAGCGTGCGGTTTGGGGCAGGTGGATCCACAGCAAGTGAACCTACTTAGTAGCAGCCAGGAGCAATAACAGGCTAAGTGTAACCGAACTCTGTCCTCAAGAGTCACATACACCCTATGCGGATTCGGGAGTCCCTAGAAGTCTTTGGGCCACCTCCACAGCAAGCTGCAAGGACTCGGAGATAAGCCAGCAACAGGAGGTCCCAAAAGAGAGTCACTGAACCAGCCAGGCAAGTGCTCACCCAAGCACAGAAGAGTGGAGAAAGAAACCTCAGACCCTGAGGTCACTTGAATCTGCCGCCATTGCTACGCAAAGCCTAATCAGACCAGCCCCTCAAACCCTTTGAGGCTGCGAGGGGGGGAAAAATGGACAGAAAACTGCTGGGCATAGCTGAAAATCTCCCCAAAAGTGCTCTGCACTGCACGCCAGGGGCAATCCCCCTTTTCTGTTCCCAGTGGACTTCAGAGGGCCGTTCCAAAGGTGGGTGGACAGTACGACACTCCAGGAACATGAGCCTCTCT
Organism: Oceanodroma leucorhoa; assembly: GCA_030449065.1. Taxonomy (NCBI): domain Eukaryota; kingdom Metazoa; phylum Chordata; class Aves; order Procellariiformes; genus Oceanodroma; species Oceanodroma leucorhoa. Next base: position 5,089,668 of record JASVER010000050.1, on the reverse strand, counting down.
GATTTGTTACGAAAACACATCCAGAAACTCGTACGCACAGTCGTTAGGAAATGTGAACTTGGTAAGATGTTACTGAGCAGAGACCAGCTGGTGGTCAGCAGCATGGTCAGAATGGTAACATTAAACAAGAATTTCTGTAAGTCCAGAGCCGTAAGAAAGACCACTAGGCAGAAGAGCTGCTCTGTTATGAGACCAGACAAGAGCATCGTGTACCTGCATTTCAAAAATGCGAACGTATTTTACAGAAATGGTAGGATAGCTTCTTTCGGCAGATCCCAATTAAGTAGTTACATTACAGGGAAACACTCCGTGTCCTATCTCGGTAGCTTTGCACTTGAAAGTCTCTTTGAATTTAACTGTTACAGCAGCATATCAAAGCACTTTCGAGGGACTGATCCAGGAATATTTTTTTTAAAAATAAAATTTTAAACCCCAGCAACTGACGACCCCAAAGCACAATACGTAGAAATGTTCTGCAGCCTGGCTGGCGCAGTAGCAGCCAGCTGTGGGATTTGCTGGTGTGCCCGCCCGGGACAGCAGAGCCTCGGGGCATGGGATGGGTACTCAGTACAACAGAGTGTACTGAGACCCGAAGAAGATGGCAGAGTTGGTGCAGCTGAAGCAGCCATGAACAAGATGCCCTTTTAGACATTTTCGGAGCCATCGATGCAGTTAGGCATGTTCTCCTCTGCTGCATCCCATTTAAATGTTTCACTCCATGTGCTGTGATCATCATTGTTATCATTAGCGAGCGAAACTAGTTAAATAGTCATTACAGAAGCAACAGTGCAGAAATATTTCGCAATTAGCAATGAGCCTTCAAAGCGTGTCGCTAAAAACAGACTCCGGGGCTGCCCCCTGCAAAACCCATTGCTCCCTCCTGCCCCATCCTCCGGTGGCCCATTTCCAAGGGGCCCAAAGTGCGACAGAACAACACCCGGGTTGGAAAGGCATGTCGCTGTTTGCTGTTGGATGCAAGTTGTTTTACTGATCCGGATAGGCAGCAAGCAGTAGATTTAGAACCAGTCCTTACACCTGTGGAAAATACACTGCAGAGTCAGCAGCGAGGTTTTCTGATGGAGGACTACTTCGTTAGCCTGGTGTTGCACGCACCCCCCTGCCCGAGGCAATGCTCATCGGCTGGCCTGAGGAAATACACTGCAACCCTGGAGCAACCAGCAAGGATGACAGCGGCGGCAAAGCAGTTCCAGTGGCACCCCATCCCATAGCATGGTTTGGTGCAGTTTTAAACTGTCATCATTAAATTCAGCACGTTGACTCCAGACACTTCTTGAGGTTCGGAGGTTTTGGGGTTTTGGCTTGGGGTGGGGAAGAACAAAGCTGTTTAGGAGCCTCCTGGACTCTTCAGTCGTTCTTTGATGTGTCAAGGGGTCCGCGAATGGAGCGCGTGCCCCCACCTAGGCACCGTGGGAGGGATGGGTGCCGTGCCCACGGCAGCTCACGCTGCTCCCAGCCCTCTGCCTCCAGCTGCCAGCACCCCGTGCAGTCTAAACAGCACGGGGTTTGCTGTGTCTGGCAAATCCCAAGAGAGGAGCAGCTGTAGCAGCTCCAGGACGGCGGTAGAGGGACGTGCACATGAATCCGGAGAGAAATATTCTTTTCTCTTGGCACTCTAACAAGCCCTAATGAGAAGCAGCCCACCCGAGCTTTTGAAGAATGAACTCACCAGGAGACTCCTCTGCTCTGATCAGCCTCCAGCCCTCTCATCCGCCTAGGAGAAATAATAAACTGGGACATACGAGTTATTTTCATACGCACAGTTGAGTAACCTCATATAGGGAGGACTGGCAGGGAGGACGGGGGCGATGTTGGGGCTGCTCGCCCCAGGACCAGGCAACACAACAAGGAGCCTGCGGAGCCCGCAGAAACTCTCCTGGTCCCTTTGGGGAGATGTGGGAGGGGAGCAGGAGGGAGGGGACAGGGTCCTTTATTTCCCAGGGCCCAAAAGGCTGTATTGTTATTTTTTTAACCTGGGCTCATGCGAGCTGCCGTGCTCTGACCCGCTGTTGCGTCCCGGGACAGACAGACAGCCGCCTGCCTGCAGCGCGGGCAGAGGCAGCACCGGCAGCACCGCGACGGCACAGCCAGCCAGGTCCTGGGCAACTTCGGGGGGCTGCCCACAAAACCAGCCAGAAAGCACAGGGTCGTCTTCTTCAACCGAAGAATAAACTTTGAGAATGTTATTTGATGGCCCAAACTGTGATACTCATAGGATTTTTTTTTTTCTTAAATTTTAAATATTTGACTTTTTTAAACCTTTTTTTTTCCTTTAGCATTTGCTTTCCTGCTGGCAGACACCTTTTTGAAAGGTCACACCTAGTCAACTTCCTCCCATCCTATTCTTGCCACTTTCCAAGCCAAGTAAGGCAGATTTGACTTTCTATTCTGGGGGAGAGAGGGAAGGGAAAAAAAAAAGAAATTGTCCCAAAACCATTTGTTTACCCGAGGGCACCAGTTGCCAGGAGCGGCAGCGCAGCGAGTGGGGACCCGCGGTTCCGAATTGGGTCCCTCATTCCCTCCCTTGGCACCCAGGCGCGGGGAGCGGCGGTACCCAGCGGGGACAGGCTTTGGTGTGGCTGGACCCGGGGGCCGGCAGCCCCAGGGCCGAGGCGGAGGGAAGCCAAGCAGCTGCCGCCGCAGCGCTGCTTTGGGGGGGGGTCAGCGCTGATAGGGGTGACCCTGAGCCCGGCCGTGCCCGCTCGCCGGCCTCGCGCCCGGGGCCTCTCCGTTGGCGCTGCAGCGAGGTGCCGAGCTGCGGAGGCTGCCCGTGGCGGCCGGGCTTTTTGCAGATTTCTGCTCAAGGTGTTCAGCCCATGGCGTGCAAATGCAATTACCTCTTTTTTTTTTTCCAAGCCCATTCGAGCAGCAATACGACTATCCCCCCCTTTTTTTTTTTTCCCCTCCCAAAGTTTTAGCAGCAAAAGCTCCATTAGTGTTTTGCTCCTCGGCCAGGTAAAGCCGGCAGTCAAACAGGCAGAAGGCTTTTCGAAGCAAGTTTCAATCTTTCCCAAGACACAAACCATACCAGTTAAGCCGAAGTGTCCTCCCTGAGTAGAAAAAGGGCTCGTGCCATGGAGTGAGTCAGCCCTTTGCACCGTCACTCCCGGGGCGAAGGCGCAGCGATGACAGTCACTTCTGGTCCCCGAAAGGTCACAGGCAATTTGTGGTTGCGTGAGAGTTTTATTTGTTGTAGGGCTTTTGCTTTCCGGTCTATAAAAAACTCAAGGTAGCCAAGAAGGGCTTTGGGGTTTGTTTTATTCAGACATGGATTTGTTTTTTAATCCTGAATTGGGTTCTCTTTGCATGACCTGCTTTCCCTAGCGTCTCCTGTCTCCCTCCTGTTTCCCGCAGGGAGATGGTTAGGTAAGGATAATCAGACATGGAAACCTTCTCCATTGCTAGTTGAAGCAGCGACTGCTCTTTGAATTTTTCACATAAAACGCTTCTTCCGACCACTTGCCAGACATCTGGAGACAAACGGCTGCTAAAAGGAACCAACATAAAACATGTATGTTTTGAATCGTTTGATTGACTAAAATATTTTTGCCTCTTGTTGCTCTTGTTTTTCCCCCTTGCTTGGGTTGCGTCAAATCCATCTTCTACACCACCCCTACCAGGCAAAGTCTTCCAGGAAAAAGAGAGCAATCAAGATCTAATTTCCTAAATTAAAAAAAAAAAAAAAAAAAAAAAAAAAAAAAAAAAAAAAAAAAAAAAAAAAAAAAAAAAAAAAAAAAAACAAAAAGAAGAAACCCAAGTCTGCAGATACTTGTGTCTGCTTATAAAGAAACAAACAACCAAACCCCATCCCCCAAACAAAGCAAGTGTCCTCCCTCCTCCCCCTCGCAGGATGTCCTAGAAAGCCAACTCTCCTTTCTGTTTTAATGCTGCTTTTCAAAGGAAAAGGAAGTTTTCAAGCTGGAGAGAGAATGAAATGGGCTAATTTATACCAACAACTTGCCTTGAGACTTCCAAAAAGCTTTAGCCCACCATTTTAGAGAAGTGCAGACCCCTAAAGCTTATACCCCTACCTGGCAAATCACCGGAGGCAAGAAATAGAGAAGCAAAGACACATTTAGAACATCATAAACCCACTGACGGTAGCCAGCGGATGCCTGCTGCAGAGCAAATAACAACATCTCACAAACCCAACGGGATGTTCCGCCGAGTCAGCCAAAAAGTGGCTAAAAGGGAATGAACTGACATTTATTTGGACTTTCAAAGGTTTTTAATAACGTTTTTTGTAAGTTAACCTGCAAACACAGCATATGGATATAGGGTCGTGGGTTTTTTTTTTCTTTCTAGCCATTCTGCCTGGTGGTGTTTAATCTAAAGGTTATTAAAATAGATATTAAAACCTTCCTTATTAGTACAAGGCCTTATGGACTTTACTTGTTGGTTCCTGACCCGTATATTTAAGGAACAGCAAAACCCGGTGCACCCTGCCTCCTGCGGTACAAGGGGAGAAGCGCTGCCGTGGCTCAGGACCAGGTGAAGGGGTAGGAACACGGGTGGGAATATTTGGCTTCCAGGGCAGTGATTAAGATTAGTGAGCCTAAAGATGGGATTGATTTGGTTTAGGCGGGTAATGAACAGTCTCAAACACAGCTGGGGGGGACACCCACGGGCCTTTGATGAAAGCACCGCGTGCAGTTTCTCTTCAACACCCCAGCACCTCCCGTGCTGCCGCTACTGCGCCAACCTCTTCCAGCCTGGGAGCAGCACACAGCAGCTCAGTAGACCCCTTTTTTTTTTAATTATTTTTTCGCCCACTTTAACCGACAGTCCTAATTCCCCGGGCCAGCAGCTGCTGGGAACAGGCCCCACCGGAGCCCAGCGCTTTCGCATGATGAGCGGATGCTGCAGGCTGCAGGACGCACCATCGCTCCCCCGGTTTGCGTGCAGCCCCGCGGCTGCAAGCCCCTGCCCGAGCAAAACCCGAGCGATGCTGGGGGCAACCGGCGGAGCCAGCGCGTTCGGAGGTGGGATCCCCCTTTTCCTGGGATAAACGCCCGGGTCACGCAAGCCTGGGGCTGCATGCCGGGGCAGCGAGTGTTGCCAGGGGCCGGATGCGTGAGCCAAGGGTCTCTCCAAAGAGGCTGTGGCTGGGGAAAGGGTCCCATCCTGGCACGGAGCCTTGCCTCGCTGCCTCCTCAAGGTCTCTTCAGGATCTTTTCCTCCAGGACAAAACATCAACAACCTCGAGCACAGCTGATGTTTAGTCTGACCTTGCTGCTCCGTCTCCAGCACGCTGCTGCCTCGCAGGGATCGCTGGCTCTCAGGCATTTTGCACGGCAGCGCTCGCAGGCAGCAGATGAGCTGTGGGGTCACGGCATGCCCTTGGCACCAGCGCTGGCTCCCCTGCAAAGCCAAGAGGCAGCTCCCGGGGTCCCGTGTGCTGGCCCGGCCGCGAGTGCCGGAGGACTGGCACCAAGAGGCTCAGCCAGCACCATGAAGTCTATCATCAGATGCACCATGGCTGCCATCCGCAGCTGCCAAACTCTCTGAAAAAAAATCTGACTTCTCTTCAAATAGTCCCTTCCCGTTGCAAAACAGCGGGGTCGGCCAAGTGAGCACGTTACTGGCTCTGTCCGCTGCGCCGTACTGCTCAGACATGGGGGCACAAACCCTCCTGGCATCACAGAGACCTTTTGGTAGGACCACGAGTTGGGCTGTTCTGTATTCACAAAGGAGCAAGTGCCTCCAGGCACCACATGCACCGATATTTCTGGTTACTGGGATGGACTATGAGCAGCTCAGAAACTGCCTGGACTGGTAACTAGGTCCACCCACACCCACACCTTGCTTCTCCAGGTTGGACAGGAACATCTCCACCTGCCACCCACCAGCCCCAGGCTCCCCAGGGTGGGACGGGGATGAGCACCACTGGAGCAGGCTGTGGGCAGCACTGGGCACACAGAGGAGTGGATTCAGGTTTGGGAAACACCACAGCGAGGCCACTAAAGAGCTGTGCACGGAGCAGGTGCCGCATGAACCACGGACCCCGCTGCAGGACACCACTCCAGCAGTGGGCACCCAGCCGGCGCTGGGACGGTGGCTCAGTCCATCACCAGGCTGAGCCAGGGACACAGCAGCACATGCGGGATTTTGCTGGTGTGGGGCACTTACAAATCACCCACCGGCTCCCCAGAGAGCTGGAAGGTTTGAAGGTATCGTACGGCACCTCTGCTTAGAGACCCTCACCCGACTCGGCCAGCCCCCTGGGTGCGGGTCCCCTCTGCCTGTGGCTGCAGGCGACCGCGCTGACCACGACGGACGGAGACGGAGCAGAGCCCTGATGCAATGGGCTCTCTGCTGGCCACGGCCCCCACCTACCCGCCAGCGCTCAGGTCAGAGCACAAAACCAGGGGCAGGAGTGGTTTCGTGGGGCGTAGGAGCGCACGAAAGCAGCGGGACGCATTTCTTATCTCAGGGGCGCAGAGGCAGCTCCGCTTCCCATGCCGTCCGCAGGCACGAGGGGAGAGGAGGAGGAGGATGGAGACCGAAGCAGAGAGACCTTTCTTGCAGAAAGGGGGTAGCCACAGGGCCCCCTCACTCGCGCACCCCAGGAAACACCTGGTTTGGGCTTCAGTCGGGAGCCCCGGGCGCCGCGCGTGCACAGGAGGACGCGGCTGGTTTCTCTCTCCTTTTCTCCCTCCCCTCTTCAGTACGTTATCGGCACCTGGGACGCTACGAAAGCTTTCGCGCAGGCTGCACCTGGCCTTCCGACTTCGTCCCGTTTTAGCTGCCGTGTCCTCTCGCAGAGCTGCTGTGCTGGGTCAGAAAAGGGCACCGAAAGAGTGGCTATTTCCAGCCACAAGCCCTGCTCTACCACCACCTGGGCTCAAAGGCAGCCAGCCCGGCTGACGAAGCGGGTCAGGAGAGGGATGTACTTCACAGGACGCTGACAGCCCCCAAATGTCCTGGCTTCGGTGTGACCAGGAGGCCCCTGTTTCTGAATGTTTTCCCTTTTGGCTCCGGCTCCCCAGGGAACCTGGCCTCTCCTCCAGGGCGATGGCACGGCCACGGTACCTGCCGCCCACGCTGCTGTAGTGCCAACAGGAAAGCCTAAGCGTGCGCAATGCCTCCGACAGAGAGGGTCTTCTTCTGAGGCTGCTGGTGGTCCCTACTTGAGCACGAGCCAGCTTTTGCCTAGATCCAGCCCTAGGAGAGCTCTAAGCCTGACCCTAAGTTCAGAGGTCCCCCTTTCCATTTTCTCAGGCCGTGTCCGACACACAGCTACCTCATCCCAAGCCGTGCCCAAGACTACAGAGAGCTACGGGTGGCTGTCCTCATGCAGCCTGCCTGGGACGGCCGAGGAGCACCAGCTCATCCCTCACGGCAGCTCCCCGTGGGCTCAGAGGGGCGGCAATTTGTCGGCTGCAATCACAAGCACAGACCCTGTTAGCCAAGCCGCGCCAGGGAGGGGATGCCGGGCAGCTGCGACCCTCTCCATAACATCTTCCAGGGGCTGACAGAGAGACTGGAGCCGCCTTGGCCCACGGCATGCTTCACCAAGCCAGTCCTTCCACCATCTGAAAGCTGCGGCCAGACCTGTCAGAGAGGCCAAGCAGGGCTGAATCTGGCCAGTAGCTGTGTTGCAAGCAACGTCACTCACCCCCTCGCTGAAGAAGCAATGGGCTGGATGGAACTCAAATGTCAGTGTTTATAAGAACTCCAGCTGCCTAGCTTCTTGTTCTGGAGGTGAGGGGGAACCTTCAGGCTCCAGAACTTTATTTCAATCCACCCCACCTTTCTCAGGCACTGCAGCCTCCTGTGATACGGGGAGCTGGCTTCCTCGCTGGAGCTCCGTCTCTGCTGGCTCCTTCTGCGGAGCAGAAGCCAGCCGCGAGGCTGCTCCGAACTGCCGGCTGGGATCACACTCGGCTGTTTCGGTAGCAGCACCGGAGCTAGCAATGGAGATGGGGAGGAGGTGGGGGCCGGCTGCAGCGACTCTGCCAGCGGCGAGGGACTCGCATGGCACCAGGATGTGCCACCACGCAGGGCACGGTACGACCCCTGTCCTGCATAGCAACAAGGCTGCCTGTGATGGGCTGATTTGCTACCCACAGCCTAAATCAGGCTTTGCGGCCAGCAGCAGCTTCACTGCTGAGAAGCCAAGGTAAGGGGAAGCGAAAGCCGCAGGGACCGCGACACCTGCTCTGCCTTGCTGTTTCGCTTGTCTCTCTCTCAGGAAACCTTGAGTTGCTATATTTAAGCACTGATTATATCCCGGGTCTGTTCTTATCCTTGTTTGTGAAGTTTGACTGAGTTCACACACTCCTGTGTACACAACGTGCCACCCTCCGGCTGCCAGGGAGAACTCACAGCTGGCCGGGATCCCCCCACACCGCAGGGACACGGGCGCCCGGGGAAGATGCAAATGCTGTCCCCGGGCTTTCTGCACCACCGACATGCCGGCACACAGGAGAAACCGGAGAGGAGCTGCTGACAGCCCAGGCTGGGCACAGGCATGGGATCCGATCCCCCTCCCAACACTGCCTGGTGAGAGGTGCCCCGAGGTGCCCCGAGATGGAGGGTACTGGCCCTTGCCCTACAGAGCAGAGCACCCCTCTAGAAAAGGCAGGAAAGCTGCTGCGGGGGATTTGCAATTAAAGAGGGAGAGGACAGGGCTAAAGCCAGCCCAGATGCAGAGCAGCCCCTGCAAAGGGGTGTGAAGGGAAGGCTAATGGCGGGGGGAGGCGTGGGGAAGCAAGCAGAGGCCCTGAGGGTTGGGGTCTGTGGGAGAGGAGGGAGAAGAAAGGAAGGCCACTAAGCCCCAGGCCATCCTGGGTGGCTGGGCTCCTGAATTCCCTGTTGTCCCCCATCAGCAGCATTCCTGAGGGGGATAACAATGATTTTTCCATTCTACGAGACCTGCCAGCTTGGGGAGGGCTGTTCCACACCATGACCCCTCTTCTCTTCAATCCCATCCCATGGCAGCTTTTCCTCTCCAACTAGTTTTCTACCATTGAAGGGACCTTTAATTCTCCTAGGAGTCAAAGGGCACTCCACTTAGGCTTTCAAGCCAACCCCCAAGTCCCCTCACCCTTTTTCTCCCCAGTCAGAGGGGACACACTGGAGGGAGGCAACTGAGGTGGGCAGCTGAGTCCTCTTTGACTGGGTGCACATACCCCAGACAGAGCTTTTACGGGCAGCCCAAGAAAGGTCATCTGTGTATCCACCTCCTTCCTCCTGTTGACATTTCCATGGTCAGGCTGATCTAGTCCTGATCTCTCTATCCTTAGTTACGTATTCTCCCTTCTGATACTTTCTGTCTTTTACACACTGGTATCACACTCTTCCATACAAAGGGCTACAGGAGAACCCATACTGCATGGCCGATCCATTATTCTTCTACCACATGTCAAGAGAATTAGGAGTTACATGCTGAAGTACCGCTGAAACGCTGCTCTGAGCTAATACTCCGGCCCCAGAGAGCAAGCAGACTAAAACAGGGCAGGGAACTCATACTGTAACACCAGAAGAGCAGGGGGAATCTGCTAGTCAAAACCAACAGCCAGGTAAACGATGCCTTTTAAATGTTCTCAGCTGGCTGGAAACAAGTCCCTAGCAGTTTTTGACTGAGCATGAGGTGGGAGCTGAGGTGGAAAAGCTTTTCTTCTCGTATTTGTTCTATCATAGCCCTAGATCTGAGTTATCTTTTCTGTGCAGCTGCCTACTAAACAGGATTTGCCTTGAGACTTGGCTTGTCTGTGCTTTTTGAGGAAGAAGCGAAGGAATCCTTGCAGGCCCATGCTGCAGGCAAGAGTGTTTCACAGTAAGTGCGGAGGAGAGCCTGAAGGGACACAAAATAGCAAGGACCTGGCATTAAAATACTTCCTTCTCTCATGCTACAAGGCAAATTAATAGATGCTTATAAGAATCTCATAATGAAAGGATCCACATGAAATGGTATTCACCATTTGTGACTGAGGGACTGGTATACGTGAGCCGTAGCTGTGAGCAGGTGGATGCGCAGTATTTGCCTAGGTAGCAGGTACAAGAAAAGCCCTGAGAAGGCTGGAAATGAGTCTTCATCTTCCTTTCGTACTTCGAAGCACAGGAGAACGTGAGGATGACCTGCGAGCTCAGGAGAAGTTTCTTTACAGACATGCTTTGAATGGAAAGTCTCCAACGTCGGTTCTTCCATTAGCGGTAGGCTGGTACTTGCTCAGAAAGCGGAAACCCAGCTTCAGTCACTTGCTGCCCGACCAGCGCCCTCCCTGAGCTCAAGAAGGAGGCTGTCTTCAGAAAGACTGATGGGAAGAGGTCTTGGAGAATAAGCGCTCCCTCTAGAGCCTTCCATTCAGACCGGGATCGCAAGGAACATGGCAGCTACAGCTCGCTGAACTCCCCATCTTCTTGCTCCCTAGCTAACCACCCCCGCAGCATCTCTGCCTCTTCGGTTTTTGGGTTTTGGGGTTTTTTTTTGAGATTTCTCCACCAGGAGAAGAAGCTCTTAAGAGAGTTAATTAACTGGCGGATGTGCGCAACACCCAAAC